>RXIC02000005.1:186585-309036 GCA_003952965.2 Morella rubra
ATGGGGGGCGGCCGCCCTACATCCGCCACCGCGTATCTGTCCAAAATAATTTCTCAAGCAGAAATTCTTCACTTCAATTTACTTCAAAACATCAAGATTCAAAGCACTTTGGCAAGATTCACACATAAATGGTCAAGATTAAAATCAATATGTTTCTGTAATAAGAAACTAATCAAGACAGGTAAAGAGATAATCAATCACACACAAGACACCAAAACTTGTTTAAGAATTAAAAACCTTGTATTTAGCACTGGGCTTGCTCTAAGCCATCCTGACCCTAGCTGTACCCTGCATCTCCAGAACCTAGCACTAGGTGAGCTTCAAAGCTAGCTCCACCTCTCTAAAACTTGATCTTTACATAATCTTTCACATCAACATACTTACATCCAAGACACGTGTTTACAAGACTCAGTAACATTAAAATTATTGAATTAGTCTTCGACATGAAATTTACTTCCAACTTCTAAAACTACATGCATTTACAATTGTGCTTGCGCGGAAGGTAGAGACTAGAGTGAATGTTAGGAGGGAATTGGTTTTTGCTGGGAGAAAATCTAAAGCACAAGTGATGGTTAAAAGGCGAAACTTCGCTTCGTCTTTCTGTGAAGAATAGCTATTTAGTTTGCGCCTGTAAGGGTCTTCCTTGAGGAGCTGAAGAGGCTTGTGCTGAATAGCACATTTTGAATCATGTCTCATGCAAATAACGGTCAAACCATGGGGATGTTGATCGTTGAAGATGCCATTTCTATTTGGAGTGATGGAAAGCCTATAAACTCAAGTGCATTCACACCCAAGATGCAAAGGCTTCACAGCGAAGATTTCCATGTCTAATAGCTCAGTAATGCATTGTCTGGTCGAAATGCTTCAACATGCTAGCTGGAGCACTCACAGTGACGGCTAGGAAATCCCAACAGCAACCCCTCAAATTCAAGCAAAAGACCCTTATTTGGAAAACCCATCAGTGTCAACTTCTTCTCGTCTCTTAGACCTCTGGAACCAATTGACAAAAGAATGGAAGAATAGTCCAATATGGAAAGCCAAAACGCGTAGGTTGTCACAGTTCTCATTGCAAATTTGCAATGAAATACCACGTAAGAATGTCTTAAATCATTAACCCTGTTTTGAATATCTTGATGAACTTCATCTGTTTAACGATTGCTTCTGGTATAGTGGTATGACTTTGCTGTGCTTCACAGTCGGACACACACTCTGTTTGTTTACAATTGAGTGGTGAAAATGATTTTTTCCCGGGCTAATAGACAAGAAGTGGCTGTTATTGGTGGGATATTGGAGAAGTACTCGCGGTGGTCTGGTCAATTGGTTAACTACGGGAAATCGGCTCTTTTATGTAGTGACAATACTCACCCTGATTTGGCAGCAGCTCTTTGTGATTATTTGCACGTCAAGCCTATATCTATTCACCGTAAATACTTGGGGCTGCCTCTTTTTATTGGAAGGGCGAGGAAAAAAGCTTTTGAGGAGGTTAAAGCAAAAAGTGATGGCTAAGGTGGCAGGGTGGAAGGTCAGAACCCTTTCTCACGCGGGGCGAACCACTCTCATAAAATCCGTGGCAACAGCTATGCCTATTTATTGTATGTCGACCTTCCTTCTTCCTAAAGGGTGGTGCGCCGAGATCGCTCATTTGCCGAAGGACTTTTGGTGGGGCTTTCCCGCTCAAAATTCTAGAAATTATACTCCTCGGGCTTGGGATGCGATTTGCTTGCCTAAGGAGATAGGGGCTTGGGGATTTGCAAAGATGTTTGAGGTGAACAAAGCCTTGATTGCGAAGCAAGGCTGGAAGTTGATCACGTCTCCGGAGAGTTTGTGGGTTCGGATTGTCAGATTGAAATATAAGGTTGCTAATCCTTTGCATCCTTTGGAGGAAGGTGGGAACTGCTCTTGGGTTTGGAGGGGTATCCAAAGGGTTTTGCCACAGGTGGTGGACAGCTTGTGTGTGCTGCCTAGGAGGGGGGATTCTATCAACATTCGTAGTGATCATTGGTTACTTCGGTGCCCAATTTTATCCAGCTTGGCGGGAGGACAACATTGCGCGAGAGGAGGTGCGATGGGTGGCAGATCTGGTGTCTTTTGGGCAATGGAATGTGGGGTTGATTCGGGAGCTTTTTGACGAGGAGTCTCCGAGGCGATTCTTTGACTTCCATTTCCCAACCCGTTGCATGAGGACCAATGGATTTGGGTCAAAGAGCCTTCCGGGGCCTTTTTTCCGTTAAATCTTTTTTGAAGGCTGAACAGATGAGAGAGCTCCACAATCATTATGCTTGACCAGATTTCTTGGAGTGCCTTGTGGAAATTGAAAACTCCAAGACCGTCTTATTTTATTGCTTTGGAAGGTGGTGGTTGGGGCCTTGAAGACTCGGGGGGCCTTGGGTAGGCTTTTGTAGCGTGCAGATGAGGATCATTTTCTATGCCCATTCTGCAAAAATGTTCCTGAGGACATGGTTCATCTTTTGATGAAGTGCAATGTTGCGACCAAAATTTGGAAGGAGTTGCCTTGGGCTATTCGCATGGATTGTATTCCTTTTTCTTCTTCGGCAGATCTGGTTAAGGCCATTTTGAATGCCGATGTCTTGCTGAACCTGGATCATCAGAGTGTGAAGCCTTTTATTCTTAATGCGGCATTGGTCTTGGATAGTATTTGGCAAGCTAGGAATCTTCTTGTTCATCAGCAGGTTCCTGTGGTTGTGGAGGACATCTTTGCGGGTCTTCGGAGGCGCTATGCTGAGCACTCTTGTGCTTGGATGGAGGTTGAACGTGCTGCCGGGAAGAGGTGGGTTCCGCCTCCATTTGGTTGGTTGAAGGTTAACACGGATGTCGCAATCCGTCGGAATGGGTTATACATAGTTATTTCGTTAGATATTCTTCTAGTTCCTCTGTATGATTTATACAGAAAGTTTAGTTGCTATGGACCCAATAGTTGGGAAGGTCTTCGCTTTGGCGGAGGCGGTGTCTTTGGCTCGGAGGCTTAATTGGACTAATGTGCCGTTCGAATGTGATTCTTTACTGCTGTGTAAGGACGTGCTTTTTGGGGAGTCCTCTTAGCTATGGGCTGCTTCAGGTATGGTGGATCACATTCGTTGTTGCTTAAAAGAGCGTCAAGAATGGAAGGTGGCTTGGGTTTCTAGACGCTGTAATTTGCAGGCTCACTTGTTGGCTAAGTGGGCTGCTTGGTTTGATGTTGTTGGTTTGTTCCTTCTTATGTTATTCCCGAGCATATCCAAAGTTGTGATATGCACCGTTGATTTTTATTTGATGGTTTTGTTTTCAGAAAAAAAAAAAAAAAAAAAAAAGAAGGGTGAAAAATGGAGACTTCCGTCAGATAATCTTTTATCTTTTGTGCTCTCTGCCCTCCAAATTGTCAATCCCGGCATTTATTCCTAACGTATGAAATTAGAAATGTTATCGACATTAATTCTTTAATCTATCGATATTTCTTCTTCATGTCTAACACAGATTATAAATATTAAAGCCGAGTTGAAGAAACTCATGAAGGGAGATATTGCACGACGGAAAATATTAAAAGATGCTTAGCGCCTTTGCAGTAGGGCTGGCAGAGCTTCTTTGGCTGTTGTCTCTTGAATTTTAATTAAATCACAAAAAAAATTCAGAGACAACCAGCAAAGAAGTCTTGCAGCTACTGGCAAAGGCGCTAAGATTTTTTAATATTTTCCGTCGTGCAATATCTCCCTTCATGAGTTTCTTCAACTCGGCTTTAATATTTATAATCTGTGTTAGACATGAAGAAGAAATATCGACAAGATTAAAGAATTAATGTCGATAACATTTCTAATTTCATACGTTAGGAATAAATGCCGGGATTGACAATTTGGAGGGCAGAGAGCACAAAAGATAAAAGATTATCTGACGGAAGTCTCCATTTTTCACCCCTTTTTTTTTTTTTTTTTTTTTTTTTTTTCTGAAAACAAACCATCAATAAAAATCAACGGTGCATATCACAACTTTGGATATGCTCGGGAATAACATAAGAAGGAACAAACCAACAACATCAAACCAAGCAGCCCACTTAGCCAACAAGTGAGCCTGCAAATTACAGCGTCTAGAAACCCAAGCCACCTTCCATTCTTGACGCTCTTTTAAGCAACAACGAATGTGATCCACCATACCTGAAGCAGCCCATAGCTAAGAGGACTCCCCAAAAAGCACGTCCTTACACAGCAGTAAAGAATCACATTCGAACGGCACATTAGTCCAATTAAGCCTCCGAGCCAAAGACACCGCCTCCGCCAAAGCGAAGACCTTCCCAACTATTGGGTCCATAGCAACTAAACTTTCTGTATAAATCATACAGAGGAACTAGAAGAATATCTAACGAAATAACTATGTATAACCCATTCCGACGGATTGCGACATCCGTGTTAACCTTCAACCAACCAAATGGAGGCGGAACCCACCTCTTCCCGGCAGCACGTTCAACCTCCATCCAAGCACAAGAGTGCTCAGCATAGCGCCTCCGAAGACCCGCAAAGATGTCCTCCACAACCACAGGAACCTGCTGATGAACAAGAAGATTCCTAGCTTGCCAAATACTATCCAAGACCAATGCCGCATTAAGAATAAAAGGCTTCACACTCTGATGATCCAGGTTCAGCAAGACATCGGCATTCAAAATGGCCTTAACCAGATCTGCCGAAGAAGAAAAAGGAATACAATCCATGCGAATAGCCCAAGGCAACTCCTTCCAAATTTTGGTCGCAACATTGCACTTCATCAAAAGATGAACCATGTCCTCAGGAACATTTTTGCAGAATGGGCATAGAAAGTGATCCTCATCTTCACGCTACAAAATTCAACCCAAGGCCCCCCGAGTCTTTAAAGCACCAACCACCACCTTCCATAGCATCAATTTAAGACGGTCTTGGATTTTCAATTTCGACAAGGTACTCCAAGATTTCTGATCAAGAATCAAAATTGATGGAGCTCTCCTCATCTGTTCAGCCTTCAAAAAAGATTTCACGGAAAAAATACCCGAAGGCTCTCTGACCCAAATCCATTGGTCCTCATGCAACGGGTTGGGAAATGGAAGTCAAAGAATCGCCTCGGCAGACTCCTCGTCAAACAGCTCCCGAATCAACCCCACATTCCACTGCCCAAAAGACACCAGATCTGCCACCCATCGCACCTCCTCTCGCGCAATGTTGTCCTCCCGCCAAGCTGGAATAAAATTGGGCACCGAAGGTAACCAATGATCACTACGAATGTTGATAGAATCCCCCCTCCTAGGCAGCACACACAAGCTGTCCACCACCTGTGGCAAAACCCTTTGGATACCCCTCCAAACCCAAGAGCAGTTCCCACCTTCCTCCAAAGGATGCAAAGGATTAGCAACCTTATATTTCAATCTGACAATCCGAACCCACAAACTCTCCGGAGACGTGATCAACTTCCAGCCTTGCTTCGCAATCAAGGCTTTGTTCACCTCAAACATCTTGCAAATCCCCAAGCCCCTATCTCCTTAGGCAAGCAAATCGCATCCCAAGCCCGAGGAGTATAATTTCTAGAATTTTGAGCGGGAAAGCCCCACCAAAAGTCCTTCGGCAAATGAGCGATCTCGGCGCACCACCCTTTAGGAAGAAGGAAGGTCGACATACAATAAATAGGCATAGCTGTTGCCACGGATTTTATGAGAGTGGTTCGCCCCGCGTGAGAAAGGGTTCTGACCTTCCACCCTGCCACCTTAGCCATCACTTTTTGCTTTAACCTCCTCAAAAGCTTTTTTCCTCGCCCTTCCAATAAAAAGAGGCAGCCCCAAGTATTTACGGTGAAGAGGTGCAAATAATCACAAAGAGCTGCTGCCAAATCAGGGTGAGTATTGTCACTACATAAAATTGAGCCGATTTCCCGTAGTTAACCAATTGACCAGACCACCGCGAGTATTGTCTTCTCCAATATCCCACCAATAACAGCCACTCCTTGTCTATTAGCCCGGGAAAAAATCATTTTCACCACTCAATTGTAAACAAACAGAGTGTGTGTCCGACTGTGAAGCACAGCAAAGTCATACCACTATACCGAAGCAATGAAAGTTCATCAAGATATTCAAAACAGGGTTAATGATTTAAGACATTCTTACGTGGTATGGTATCATTGCAAATTTGCAATGAGAACTGTGACAACCTACGCGTTTTGGCTTTCCATATTGGACTATTCTTCCATTCTTTTGTCAATTGGTTCCAGAGGTCTAAGAGACGAGAAGAAGTTGACACTGATGGGTTTCCAAATAAGGGTCTTTTGCTTGAATTTGAGGGGTTGCTGTTGGGATTTCCTAGCCGTCACTGTGAGTGCTCCAGCTAGCATGTTGAAGCATTTCGACCAGACAATGCATTACTGAGCTATTAGACATGGAAATCTTCGCTGTGAAGCCTTTGCATCTTGGGTGTGAATGCACTTGAGTTTATAGGCTTTCCATCACTCCAAATAGAAATGGCATCTTCAACGATCAACATCCCCATGGTTTGACCGTTATTTGCATGAGACATGATTCAAAATGTGCTATTCAGCACAAGCCTCTTCAGCTCCTCAAGGAAGACCCTTACAGGCGCAAACTAAATAGCTATTCTTCACAGAAAGACGAAGCGAAGTTTCGCCTTTTAACCATCACTTGTGCTTTAGATTTTCTCCCAGCAAAAACCAATTCCCTCCTAACATTCACTCTAGTCTCTACCTTCCGCGCAAGCACAATTGTAAATGCATGTAGTTTTAGAAGTTGGAAGTAAATTTCATGTCGAAGACTAATTCAATAATTTTAATGTTACTGAGTCTTGTAAACACGTGTCTTGGATGTAAGTATGTTGATGTGAAAGATTATGTAAAGATCAAGTTTTAGAGAGGTGGAGCTAGCTTTGAAGCTCACCTAGTGCTAGGTTCTGGAGATGCAGGGTACAGCTAGGGTCAGGATGGCTTAGAGCAAGCCCAGTGCTAAATACAAGGTTTTTAATTCTTAAACAAGTTTTGGTGTCTTGTGTGTGATTGATTATCTCTTTACCTGTCTTGATTAGTTTCTTATTACAGAAACATATTGATTTTAATCTTGACCATTTATGTGTGAATCTTGCCAAAGTGCTTTGAATCTTGATGTTTTGAAGTAAATTGAAGTGAAGAATTTCTGCTTGAGAAATTATTTTGGACAGATACGCGGTGGCGGATGTAGGGCGGCCGCCCCCATTAGACAGGCCAAAAAAAAAAATTTAGGCGTAATTTTTTTTTTTTAAAAAAATTTTATCTTAGGAGTTCGCTTCCCTTCAAGTTGAGTTCTGCATCCGCCACTGCAAACGTGCATGATCTAGAACCTATTGTGATTTTGTGAAATTTTGTTTTTTGATTTATTGTGCGAGTTTGTTGAAATAATTTTTGAAATACCTATTCACCTCGTTTAGTTATAATGGTACGGGTTTAAATTCTTTTCTTCAACAATGAATCGAGATCTTGAATTAGAGTTCAATGATAATAATAGTTTAACAGGTGGATTACCTGCTTATCAAGCTCCTTCACTAGCAAATCTTGTGTTTCTTTATGGGTCCTTTCCGTAATGGATGAGTTGGTAATTGCGGTGGAAGCAAGGGAGAAAGCAGTAGCTGCAGTACCAAACATCTCTCTCTTTTTTTTTTTTTTTTTTGGAGTGTGTGGATAAACCTGTTAAAAAGATTGGAAATAAAAAACCCAGATAAGAAACTATAACAGAGGGATTAGTTGCTGGATATATATATATATATATATAAGAGATCACCAATAACACAATGATAACAAGATCCCTACGACAAAATTAATTTTTTGGGACGAAAAATTCCCAAAAAACATGAATTTCATCCCAAAATATTTTTTTGAGACGGATTTCATCCCTCTCACCATTTGTTCCAACAAGTCCAATAGAAAAGATTTTTTAAGATGAAAAATTTGTTTCGTCTCAAAAAGTACTCTTTCAGGACGAACATGTTTCAACCGTTTAAAAGCTACATTCAACCGTTTGAACGTTATATTCACTGACAATTAAGGTAATCGCCAACTGGACAAACTAGATAATTTTTTTTTCCTAAGCAGACAATAGATACTTAGAAGAGGAAAAAGGGTTCAAAAAACCATTGAATCTAAAGATAATTAAGGTGTTAGCCAGAATTTTTTCTTCTGTCTTTGAAAAGGAAAAAAGGGTTCAAAAAAACCAAGGTTGGTTACTTTTGACGTAAAACTCTCTCTTATGTTTTGCATGGAGACAAGTTCTTACTTTTATACCTAATTAGTTTTTCCTGCACATTCAATGCTAATTGCTAGCTTTTAGACAATACAAATGGGCTGGAACCTTTTTTTTATAAGTCAAATGGGCTGGAACCTACCTGCAGTTAATACTTGTCTTCCTTTGCTTTCGTGTCTGGTCCTTTGAAAACAAGCTTTCACATCTATTGTGACTAAACCTTCAAACGCTAGAAGAAGAAGAAGAAGAAGAAGAAGAAGAAGAAAAAGAAAGAAAGAAAAAAAGTTAACCTTTTTAAAGTTCGGGGATAAATTTCTACAATACTTTTTTTGTATCGGTTGGTATGCCAGCCTGTCATGACTGTTTTCTTTAGTTAGGCCTTGTCATAGATGCGACATATATACTTCTTAATTTTCTTCTAATATTATTTGCTGAGATATAGTTTTGTCTTTCTGACAGTCACATGCTTAATTCTTGCCCTTTTCCCCCGATTTTCCGATGATCCTTCCATGCTCTAACTCTTGAGAAACCCTACTTCCATTGGCAACTCCAACTCCCGTACGTTCCCCTTAAACCCTATCTTCCTTACCTGGCCCATGTTCAATCTTATAGAAATGCTGTTTTAGTCCAGTATGAGTCCGAACCTTCTGTTCCTCTTGCACCCCTTTTAGTACCAAAAAAACAGGAGAGAAACAAGATACCGAGACCATTTACCCAGATTGGACCATAGGAACATCCGAACATACTTTTTTGGGCTTGATACTGCAATTGCAATATGTAAGAGGCCGATACGCCGCTGCCGGCTTAACAGGGCTTGGCCTTTTGAACTTCTAATTTTTGGGTGCGTGGAGAGAGAGAGAGATAGAACATAAAAAATTGGTTGTTTCGGCTCACCGCTTATCCGAAGTTGTAGCCAAACCACAAGTCCAATCTTTCCAAGTCAGTTAAACAAACTAAATTCAAACACCAAATGCAAAACAAGAGCGTAGTTTTGGCTGGACTTGGGTGCTTTACACCTCATGCCCGGCTTCCTCTGTTTGACTGTTCCACCCCATAGCCATGCCTCACATGTGATGACCAACCAACTCCATTTCCTTTTGGAACACGCAAAATCCTCAAAAGTTGCTTTCAAGTCCTCCAGTCCCCTCTCTCTCTCTCTCTCTCTCTCTCTCCCCAATAAATACAAATGCCCACCATCCGTTGTCTCTCTTCAGTCAAACCCAAAACACAATCACCCAAAGACCACCACCACGCCACCCAAGCCAAGCCCACTCCAAAATATGCCAAACCCAATCACCACCCGAGCTCCCAGCCTCCCATGCCTGCGCCCGCACCCACCCACCCTGGGCGGTGCGAAATGTGACACTATTCACAAGGAGATTATGATGATGTTGATGATTGATGGTAGTGGCCCAAGTCAGGGGTGGACCTAATCTTGTTGTGGGGGAGGACTGAGGAGGAGAGCGCAGCAGCTTATCACACCCCCCCGTGATGCACGTTAGCCCTTCCCCCCCACCCCCACCTCTCCACCTAAGCGGTGGCCTCCTCTATCCCATCTAAGACTTAGATCTCAAAATCAGCCGCACACCCCTCCCTCCACCCACCCCCCACTTTAACCCCACCCAATATGTCACCAAACACCACTTTCCCCCACACCACCACCACCACACCCTTGTCTCCCCCTTCTCCTTATCCTCCTCCATCCCCAACCTCCTCACCCACCACCACCTCTTCCTCCTCTTCCTCTTCCTCTCAACTTTTCTCTCTGGCTATTCTGCGCCTCCTCCCTTATCCTTCACCCCCACCACCCTAATTCCCCTATCAAAGGCTCTTCCTCCTCCTCCTCCTTCACCACCACCATTTCATTCCCTCGCCATCGCGCTGCCTTTCTGATCTTTTCCCCCTACACCCGATTCAAAAGAAAAGGAAAGGAACCTCCTTTCTAGTTTCTCCATCGTCCCCCACCATGGCTTCCTCGTCCTCACCACCGCAACCTGACACCACCACACCCACCACTCCTCCGGACCCCCCGACAGCCGTGCCTCTTCCGCTGTCGCTTCCTGCACCGCCTGAACCCCTGACCGAGCTCCAACCGCCTGCCTCCTCCACCACCACTGCCTCTCGCCGTCTCCCTCCTCCCTGTTGGTCTCACGATGAGACAGTGGCTTTGATTGACTCGTACCGCGATAAGTGGTACTCCCTCCGCCGCGGGAACCTCAAGGCCACCCACTGGCAGGAGGTCGCTGACGCCGTGGCCCGGCGATGTTCCGCCGCTTCCCCTGCGAAGACCGCCGTCCAGTGCCGCCACAAGATGGAGAAGCTCCGCAAGCGCTACCGCACCGAGCTCCAACGTGCCCGCTCAATGCCCGTCTCCCGCTTCACCTCCTCCTGGGTCCACTTCAAGCGGATGGATGCAATGGAGAAGGGCCCCTCCTCCGCCTCCTCCAAACAACGCGCAAAAGATTCGGACAGCGATAACGATAACGACATCGAGCTTGAGGACGATGAAGATCAGGACTTGTACGAGGAATTCAAGAACGGAGGAACTCCCAATATGAGGCATATGAGTAAATTGTACAGGAACAATGGGATTGGTGGCGGTGGTGGTAGTACCGGCGGTGGTGGTAGTGGAGGAAGTGGGTTTCGTATTAGGATTCCGACGGGGGTGAGTATAGCGCAGCCTGGATCGAAATACTATGGCAAGGCTGAGCATAAGTACAATTCTAACCCTAATTCAACCCCCAACCCTAACCCTGGTTCGAGTTCTGGTGGTAATTTTGGGGGTAGGGTTTTGAGGGAGTGCAATTCGGCAAAACCTGCAGGGTCCGGGAAGAGGGAGAGGGATCCGGTGACTGAGATGGTGTCGGCCATTAAGGTCTTGGGAGATGGGTTCGTGAGGATGGAGCAGATGAAGATAGAGATGGCGAGGGAGATTGAGTCGATGCGGATGGAGATGGAGATGAAGCGGACTGAGATGATCCTGGAGTCGCAGCAGCGGATTGTGGAGGCCTTTGCGAAGGCCATCTCTGAGAAGAAAAAGAAGAAGGCGAAGCGAACGTCCTCCCCAGAGTCTTAGAATGCCTTTGATAATTGGTTTTTGTGCGTCTCATGACCTTGTTATTTCCCCGAATGAAGGTTGTTCGTTTGTGTAGTTTTCGTGCAATTTAGAGTTAGGGAGCGGTTAGCATTGGACATTCGTGGAGCTTGCTCAAGAGGCCGAGGGACCGAGATAATGTGAGTTACTAGTTTAGTTTGGTTTTTGCCACTTTTCTAAGAGAGAGTAGAACCATTTGGAGCTTAACTAGTTGTAGCTTGATTTCACTGAAAATGTAGCTTTATGTCCTGCACTGTACCAGGGGAAGCGATTGGTCATATATTGTTGACTGTGTTTTTCTGCAAAGCTTAGGAACGAAGTTTGTTTGACTGTTATCTTTTGCTGATGCAAGTTCTGCGTTTCTAACTTTACTGGCAGCATGTTGTTATGGTTCTTGTTCATTACTGCGACTTTAATGTTCTTTATTCCAATGCTTAATGCGATACAGTTTGAACTGGATACTCACAAACGGGAGATCGTATTTGTCAAATGTCATCTTGTCTAAATTCTGCTAGAAGAAATAGTCCCAATTAACAAAAGACAAGATTTAAGTAGTGGTTATAGATAGGACTAAACTTCTGTCAGACAACACGCTCGCCTGTGTAATGAATGTTTTAGATGTTTCCTTTGTATGATTCGAGAGTGTTAAAAGTATGTCTCTGCAGTTTAATTGAATCTGCAAGGATTCCATGTTCTTGCAATTGTAAATAATTATCCGAATTTTTGCCGGGAACGGAAGGTTCCTTCTTATCTTATATTCCTCCTTATCTTAGTAGTACCGGAGGAGTTCGTTTTGCTTCCAGAAATGGTTTATATGCTCCCTGGATCAAAGTTTTTGTCCTAGTACCTGAAATCATTGTGATGGGCTCTTGATTGATGGAGATAAGTTGCTAACCATTTTGGATTGGTGAATTTTGTGTGTTTATTGATAAGGAGCATGACCGAAAGTCTCATGGACTTCCAACTGAGTCACATGTTTCTGTAATTGTTTTCTCTATACTGTCACCGAAATCTTAAACTTCAACTTTTTATGGGTGCACCTCTTGTTAGATCTCAGAGAAATATCTCACATGCCTCAAATAATATTGCCCGACTCGCAGGATGAGTTTAATCTATAGTCTTGCAGTAGCTCAGAAGTCAAAACTGTTAGCTTGATTGGGATCGTGCCGTTTGATATGCTTCTTGAGCACATTTCCATCAAGAGTTGGCATTATCATATTGTCTAGCGCTATTTTTCGATTGTCATAGTCATTTGGTCTTCTTTCTGTTCCTAGCTAATTCCTTCGTTTTGAACAGTGCCCTGAGGGTGTGTATTCTTGATATGACTTGGGATTATGGTAGCCAGGCTTCAGACCAAGATAGCAGGTTCACCCAATGTGAACTTTTGAAGTGTACCCGTGATTCACTTGGGAAGTGATCATTATTGATTGTACGTTCGGAACACAAGTTTTTTTTCATAGCTTTTTGCTTCCTCAAATTTACACCCCATCATTCGCATCTGCAGTCAGCTGTCTTCCATGTGATCTATTTGTGCTTTAAACCTTTATTCCATGGACTTGGATAAGCTCAGGATGTATCTGGTTACTGCTACAGATGGAAGCAGAGTCTTGCGCTTTATGTGAGAAAGCCAAGTTATATTTCTATAACCTCGAGCATTATTCAAAACTGAAGCAAAATTTTGAAGATGAGAGAATTGTTTACACAGGATATCCAAACCCTTTTGTATTAGCGACGAGAACCTAATCAAGAGAGACACAGAGAGAGAACAACCTTGTATACAGAATCAGTCAATCTGTGTTTAGGTTTACAGAGCTGTTCCAGTCTTAAGTACGAAGTAAATCAGTCACTTGTATTAAGAGGTATACTTAATTGTCAATCGAAAGAATTCTCAGAGGGTAATCTAGAATAGCATACATCATTCTTCGAGTTATATGGTCGTTTGTTTGGGCCAACTCACATTGGTTTTTCTTCTGTCTGCCGGCCATAATTTGGCCCTTTTCCTCCTGTTGAAGACAAAAGATACTTGTAGAAGAGAAGAGTTATCCAATGATGTATTCTTGAGGTTTGCAAAAGTGATCCGTTACATTAGCTAGAGGTATTGGGGAATTGAACCCGACGTGAATCGAACACGCAACCTTCTGATCTGGAGTCAGACGCGCTACCATTGCGCCACGGATCCTCTTTGCACATTTTTATATCTACATATCTATATAATATTTTTAATTCCTTTTTGTCCCTTCTCTATTCCGTCGTATCTCTTTTATCACATCATTTAGTGCTCTGCGTTTTGTTTCGTTTAATGAAAGACCGACAGGAGAATCGCCAATTCCGCCAGAACTTATATAATGCACCTAAAACGCGAGGCATGTGCTAAGAAAAATGTCCGTCTCTTTGTTGTCCCTTTAACAGGCTTAGCTCCATTTATCCTAGAAAGCAACCAAAGCGAAAACCAACATTTTGGTAGAGCACAACCAATATTACAATTCAATTTGGCTTTAAAAATTGATTCTATTTAGGTCTGATTTCCTTTGTATGCACTAATGTACTGGCTACATCCATAGTGCTTATAATTCCAATATGGAACTACATATAACTTATCAAGAAATCAAAGCTTTAAATCTATGTTGTCCTAAATTTTATGGCAGTAAACAGTTCCGGCAAACTGCAAGCCATTGCAGGGATTGTTTGAAACAGAATGGAGCAGGTTTCTGCAACACAATTGAATCTGAATCTTGGTTTCCGTTGAATCTCTCCACAATTTGTCTTTGTTTCTCTGGAACCATAATGGCCAAAATTATATTACCCACTTGAATCTGCATCCATGTTTGTAAGGAATTCGAGGTTTTCACTTGTCTTCATTCGTTGCATTCGAATGTCAACAGGTTTCTCCAAGACACAGACATTAATGTTACTCCAAACCTCCGGTTTGGTAGGCAGCTGTGCAATGTTCTCCACAATTTCCATGTCTTCAGGAAGAACAGAGCCAAAAACGGTGAATGCTTTCCTCCACTCAGTGTGGTTAGCTAGGCTGATAAAAAATTCCGGGCCGGAACCAACCCATGCAACTGATCCTCTACGTATGGTGGGGCAGGCCTCCGTCGGAATATCCTTGAACATGGTCCCCTGAGCTTCCAGTGTACCTTGAATTAAAGCAAATGGAGGACCAAATGGGGCCTACATAGCTCATGCAAGAAGTTTGCAGGTAAGAGAACGAAACATCCTACGCAGGTACAATTTTATTTGCATTGAGATAGCAATCTTGTACTTTTGTGCACATTATTTGCCGAAACTCACACCATAACTCATTCTATATCACACATAGCAAAAAAAAGCTAGAGTTATGTTCGGTGCAAAATCGAATGAATTTGGTACCCCTTTTAAAGCAACTATCCCCCTTTTTTTTCTGAGTAAAGGCATGCAATTTAAAACAGAAAAGAAACAAAACAACATTATCCAAGCCAATAAGCCATCGAGTCTAAGTCTAGGGACCCCTGAAACAGAGTACGAAGACTCCATTGGGCAGCAGTTAGGGTGTTTCAGAGGTTAGTGTGGCTTCAGTCTTGGACCCACACAAGGACCAATAGGATGTCCAAAGTTATGGAGTCTTTAGGAGGCACCAAATGAACAAGACTAAAGAAGAATGGAACTGTATTGTTGCATGATGAATAACTACGTTATACGCGTCTTACAGAATACAATTGATGCTTAACAATTCCCAGGAACGAAGCCGGGTTTGAAGTGAAAGGGAATTCAGGTGCCAAAACATTCGAGTAGTTACATCTAGGAGGTCAAAGGTTTGGAGCCATTAGGATCCGCTCAAACTAAATAAACTCAGGGAGAGAGTAGAGAGGACTTCTTAGTTATTTCATGACTTGTGATACATCTAGCAGAGAACTACCTCTTATTTGTGAACTATCCTTGAGATAAAACGATCTGAGTCTCATTAAACCTTCATTCTGACGAAAAGGCAACCACAATTTGTCTCACTCAGTCTTACAAGTCCATTAGGAGAAGCAGATATCACAGGTAGCAAAAGCAATTGTGTGCGACGCCGAACATTTATTAGTTGGCAATCATCATAAAGCAGCCGACTTAGCAATATCATATGACAGATAAATTAACAAAAAAAACTTACAGTTTCTATGTGATTTCCTTTTGAATCCCAAGAGCTTCCCCGGCTTTCTGCACGATAAAATTTGCAACCCGCACAATGATGCAATGGTAACAGTTCAAGAATATAGGCAATAGAATGTGGGGCACAATCAGGGAATAGCTGCAGTGATTAAAGATCCACATACACCTGAGAAGTTGGAGGTAGCATTTGACTTGTTTAACATAGAAGAAACAGATCAAAATGCTTTCAATAAGGAAAGGTTAAAGCTCTAGTTGCTCAACTACTTAAGATTGAGAAAATAAATTATACACCGGACATTTGCAAGTATACAATCTCTTTCATTAGCAGTCTTTCTCGCAAGTAGGGTTCTCAAACAACGTAGATATTGACATAAGTGAATATACAGAAGTCAGAGCCACTATGTTCTGCTCACCCTGTAGTTCATTCACCAATAATGGCCAAAATAAGGGTTTCAAACCTTTTTCCCCCTCCACTTAATTTAGCACATTGAAAGGTCCTTGTTTTGGGTATGAAAGCCCCTCATTTGGGTATAAATAAGATGAGGAAATCAGTGAAGTGACAGGGCCAGGGAGAAGAGTACAGCATGATGGCATCGACTGTTGGGAATGGAAAAGGCCAGCAGCAAGATCTGCATCAGAGTTCTGGCCTCGTGGTGCTGTATGTGACTATTATGGTTTGGCCACCAGATGTTAGCCCGGAAAAGGAACGAGAGAGAGGGGGAGTAGTGAGAGAGAGGAGCCACGGCAGGTCTTGCCAATAATGCAGTGGAAGTCAAGAGATTGGCACAGATGGAGCTAAAACTATATATGGCATCTGAATTTACAAGTTGTGTTAAGTTGACAAAACTAACACTTTTCACACTAGAATTGATTGAAGTCAAAAGATAGTTTTGTCCAAATTGCATTTGTGTGACTTATGGGGAAAAGCATTGAATTGGTGTTGCTCATCCTAGTGCAATATTAAACATTTTTTTTATTGATGAATAGCAAAAGTGATCAAGAAAGAAGCACTTGTGTTCAGTAAAAGAGTATTGTTAAGCAAGTGGAAAATGTACTGGTAAGCTTGCATACATGATTAATATTGACTATACAGTAAAGCACCCAAGCCAGGCACCTTAACCTGAATGTATGCGACTTACTTTGATGTGAATAATCCCATACTCAGTTTTCAAGCCAACAATACCCTACAATGACAATAGAAAGGGATACTATATATGAGAAAAAATGTTTGTGAATTCACTGCAGCCACAATTGTGAACATTAATAAAACATTGTAAAGTTTTCCAAAAACCATAAGAAGTGCAATTTAGAAGTTCTAAAGAATTAGTAGCAAAAGTTACATGGCTTTCTATCAAACTAATCTACATCCATAGTGCTCCAATATTACCTTATCGAAGATCCCCAGTAAGTTCCATATTGCACTTGAAGAAAATAGTCTTTGCTCTGGATCAGGATCCATCAACTTGTATATTCGAATGTTTCTTCAACCAGGCAGCAATGTTCTCCAAAATGTCAAGAACAGGAAGACAAGAATCTGAGAGTCAGGAATATCCTCATAAGTGATCAAATCCAAATTAGGCAAGCAGGTGTACACAGGCAGTACTCACCCTGTAGAGTTGACGAATCCCCTTTTACACATCTTTAGTAAAGGCATGCAAATAAAGCCAATAATTTTCTAAACAGATACCTTTTTCACAGTCTTGGACTCCAAAACTTACGCCCCATCTACGTTATACGCATGGAACCTTTGCAGCCAAATTCGATCAATCGCCATCTCACTTCTGGCTTCTCAGACTAGCTGTAAAGAGATGCTATGACATTTGTCTGCCATCCCAGACACATTTCTACAGCAGCCGACTTAGCAATATCATATGACAGATAAATTAACAAAAAAAACTTACAGTTTCTATGTGATTTCCTTTTGAATCCCAAGAGCTTCCCCGGCTTTCTGCACGATAAAATTTGCAACCCGCACAATGATGCAATGGTAACAGTTCAAGAATATAGGCAATAGAATGTGGGGCACAATCAGGGAATAGCTGCAGTGATTAAAGATCCACATACACCTGAGAAGTTGGAGGTAGCATTTGACTTGTTTAACATAGAAGAAACAGATCAAAATGCTTTCAATAAGGAAAGGTTAAAGCTCTAGTTGCTCAACTACTTAAGATTGAGAAAATAAATTATACACCGGACATTTGCAAGTATACAATCTCTTTCATTAGCAGTCTTTCTCGCAAGTAGGGTTCTCAAACAACGTAGATATTGACATAAGTGAATATACAGAAGTCAGAGCCACTATGTTCTGCTCACCCTGTAGTTCATTCACCAATAATGGCCAAAATAAGGGTTTCAAACCTTTTTCCCCCTCCACTTAATTTAGCACATTGAAAGGTCCTTGTTTTGGGTATGAAAGCCCCTCATTTGGGTATAAATAAGATGAGGAAATCAGTGAAGTGACAGGGCCAGGGAGAAGAGTACAGCATGATGGCATCGACTGTTGGGAATGGAAAAGGCCAGCAGCAAGATCTGCATCAGAGTTCTGGCCTCGTGGTGCTGTATGTGACTATTATGGTTTGGCCACCAGATGTTAGCCCGGAAAAGGAACGAGAGAGAGGGGGAGTAGTGAGAGAGAGGAGCCACGGCAGGTCCACACTTGCCAATAATGCAGTGGAAGTCAAGAGATTGGCCACAGATGGAGCTAAAACTATATATGGCATCTGAATTTACAAGTTGTGTTAAGTTGACAAAACTAACACTTTTCACACTAGAATTGATTGAAGTCAAAAGATAGTTTTGTCCAAATTGCATTTGTGTGACTTATGGGGAAAAGCATTGACATCTGGTGTTGCTCATCCTAGTGCAATATTAAACATTTTTTTTATTGATGAATAGCAAAAGTGACTCAAGAAAGAAGCACTTGTGTTCAGTAAAAGAGTATTGTTAAGCAAGTGGAAAATGTACTGGTAAGCTTGCATACATGATTAATATTGACTATACAGTAAAGCACCCAAGCCAGGCACCTTAACCTGAATGTATGCGACTTACTTTGATGTGAATAATCCCATACTCAGTTTTCAAGCCAACAATACCCTACAATGACAATAGAAAGGGATACTATATATGAGAAAAAATGTTTGTGAATTCACTGCAGCCACAATTGTGAACATTAATAAAACATTGTAAAGTTTTCCAAAAACCATAAGCAAAGATTTAGAAGTTCAAAGAATGTAGCAAAAGTTAAATGATGTCAGCAAATAATCTACCTTTCCTTTTCCGAAGATCAGCCCAGAAGTCCATATGACTTGATCACCCGAGTCTTGCTGATCAGGATTCAATGTATCCTTCTGTTTCTTCAACCAACACTAAAAGCAAGAACAGGAAGACAAGAATCTGAGAATCAGGATTCTCCAAATCTCTTAGGGCATGTACACAGGCAGACATGACAATTGTTTGACAAGGACTACACATCTAGAGGAAAAGTAATAATTTTAATACAATACCTACCTTCATGCACTTCAAAAGCCACAAAACTACGCCCCTCTCATGCATGTTACCGATGCTAAATGTCAATCGATCTCACTTCACGACAGCTAATATGTAAAGAATGCTATCAAAATTTCTACATGCTGCCATCCCAACAATTTCTAGCACTTGTAACCATCTTGGACATTTTTTGTAATTTTTCTCTGCTACTATATTCAGCTCTCAAATGAGCAGTTGAAAACAATGCGTCAAAACCTTAATAGTAACGGGCACACTGCATGTTGTTAATCAGATGCTACGTGGGTATGAGCATGAAAATGGGAGTGCTATGGAATGCTTTAGGATACACAGATTTCAAGAAGCGCAGCATTTATTGTATGTGGGATCAAACGATTATAGGTTTTCAAATATGGAGAGGTGCCATCCGGAGTAGATTCCAGACACTTAAAAGCAACTTTTCGTTGTCTTTGTATACGCATCCACAAGGGAAAGAAATGATGCCAAAGTGGCCGACAAATGAGCATAAATCAGATAAGCCCGAAAAAAAGACATCAAATCCACGAACCCAGATCAAATATCAGATTTCATCGAACAGAAACGGAGATTAAAAAACAGAGGTCAATACCTCGCCAAATCTAGGACCACAAGCCTCCTTATTCCCACAAAACACCCATGAATCGCACAGACAAGGCCCGTCCTCACCCCCACACATAACCTTACAGGCCCTGCAACATTCCTCTGAAGAATTGAACTTGAACACAGAACCCCATTTTACAGCATTACCCCAGAGTTCCAAATGCTCGATCCCTCTGCAACACTCTCCCTCTTGACCACCCTCTTCACCCGCCTTCGATATTGAAGAAACAGTGCCACCGTTAATGGGCTTGTTGAAGACCACAGGAACGCAAATGTAGACCACGCAACAAGATATTGTCCCCAACAAGAAGAGAAATAGAAGTGCCCAACGACCGGGTTCTGAGTCTTTTTGCCTGCGACCCATTGGAGTTTGGGGACCACGAAGACAAACCCACAGATGGTTTTCCTTAGTTCTTGTACATCATGTTCTTTTCGTGAATTTTGCGAAGTTTGACGAGACAAAAAAGGACTCTCTTTGTAGAGCTGGCTCATGGCTGAGCTGCTATGGCAACGACCTGACGATAAAAGAACCGCTTTTTATTATTAGCTAAATATAGATGTTCAAATATAGAGATATTTTATACCCTTGTTGGTTGCTGCGTTCTTTCTAAATCTAACCAAACCAGATACCGAAAAAGCTGACTAGGGTTGGGTAGGCTTTACATGACAACTCACCCACATCTCCATGGGTGAGCCCAATTCAATCTTTCGCGTTTGCAAAAATTTTAATACTATTTTAAAAACCTTTAATTTGCAAACACAATTAAGGTAATCCCATAAAATTATACTTCACTCTTCACTTTTTTACAAACTCCGATAAAATTTTATTTTTTTCTCCTCACTTTTATACCAACTCCTATAAAATTCTATTTTATTCACTATTTTCTCACAAAACCTAATAACATTACATTCTCCTCATTTACACTAGTTACAGTTTGCAAACGCCCCTGCCTATTTGTCTTAATTTTCAATCCTCTTAAACGTTCCAAGAACATAAATGCAAATTTGAACTCGTTAACGGTCGGAGTTGAGAAATGAAAACAGCAAATTTACTTCCATAGTTTCATATGCAATGTCTTACTTTATTGTTCTTTTTCACTTCTCGTTCGGAAATGATTCAGACTAGCCCGGTATCCATACAAAGGGACCGGTAGAAACTCCATTAAAAAAACTGCCTCTGTTATAGTTTGTATTGAATAGGAGTCCCGAGAGCCAAGTTTTTGGCTTGCTCTGCTTATAACTGGCATCTGGGTCAAGTCATTAGAAGGGAAGCAGATCAGTGCCAAACCTCAATTGTAAGTTTACACCCTTTCCTTAATAATAATTCAATCAAAGCATCATGCTGCAAATGTTTCACTGTAGAGTTTTACGGCCACGCAAACAGATGTTTTAACGCCTCGGAGACTATAATAGCATATAGCAAACTGATCCGATGGAACTCCATGAGTCATTGTGTGCGTTGTAGAATGTTCACCATAATTGGGAGCAGAGAGAGAGGCATAAGCCCAGCATGAAGAAAGTTCAACAATTATCAGTCAACTTTACAAAATTGTTTCGAAATCCAAAATACAGTAAAAACGGGAACAAGAACTAATTTTCAAGACAATAAGGCTTCAGCTGCCAAACAATAACTTCTGAGAAGCTAAGCGAGACTGCAAACGTGGTAGTAATTGTTTTGAAGAAAATACAAATTGGTAACAATTCCCCCTCAAAACTAACATTCACGACTAAGCCCATATATGACCCAGACCCCAACTTGACTTTTCTGAAATATAGGTTAAGACCCAAGGAGTGAAAACATTGAACAGTGAGGAATATTCCTAAATTCCACTGGATAAATCAAGAATGCATGATTTGTCCATTGTGCATGGCACAATTAAACATCCTGAAGATGCCTAAGTAATAATAGCCAGCATGTGAACCATTCTGAAATCTCACTCCTCAAAGTCTCACAAAATAAAAAGCAGCCTTCCAACCAAAGAGGAGCCAGTAGAGATAATTCCTCAACAACAGTACACACACCAAAACTTTAGATTCTACATTGCAAAAGTTATCAGGAAATCACTCATCCTGCCGTATAAAAGGTTAAAAGTAAAGGAAAAATTTTCATAGAACAAAATCCTTAGTTCAAAAACCACAACGAAGTGAGTAGTAATCAATTCCCCAAGTTTTCCTCCATTAACCGCATAGCATCACTGGTCCATTCATACAGATAACACGATAACTCGGATGGATTGTTAACAGTATGGAATGATGGGAATCACAACAAAGTAAGTTCTCCATCCTTGACTTCTCCATAAATTATATGAACTCTAAAATTTTATGTCACCAATAATTTGGCCAGAACACTTCCCGATGAAGCTCTCCAAAGTTTACCCGTTATTAGTAAGACTATACAAACCAGAACAAAAGACTAGTCCATTAACAGGGCTGGTATGTTGGTATTCCTCAAACACAATGTTAACAATCAACTAATTACCATACCATTTAAGCTTCTCTCCTAAAGCTTTATCGTCAGTCTTCTCAATCAACCTAGACCGAGCGCTAATCTTCATAACCACAAGAATACGATTCCCAGTCCACATCAACCGGCTTAAACAAACTGACTGACGTGCATTTAGCAATCATGTCACTTTTTGACCGAGCACCAAAGCTTATAAACCAACCAAAGAAAACAAAGGCCATCATTTTATGACGTCATTCCAGCACTTCATAGCTATTCCAAACAAGCTCAATATTTTCTACTACCTTCATGAGTCGCTGGTTAACTCACTTTCAGATTCAATGAAGGTAGAATTGCTGAAAAAGGCAAGTGATCTCAAATAACCAAAATGTCCAGTAGAAGCCATAGCTTTTCCAATGAATTTCAGTCACAATGATATTTCAAAAAACCCTCAACCAATTATAGGAAAATCCTCATTTCAGCATGTTCTCTGTCACGAAGAACAGATGATACGCCATACCTCCACACTTGCCCATCTGAAGAAGTCTTATATAGAAAATAAAAATATGTGATTCATACATATCACATGCTTAGTACTTCTTGTACTCATTTCTGAATAAAAAAGTTTCCTTACAGCATAGAATTCCAACATCCCTAGGCGTCTCATATAGCTTGAACCAACACAACCCCTTGTTCTATAAAAGATTCCCACAACATATATTGGGCTTTTGGGCTTGGCCACATTCACTCCACCGTAGGGGCATCATAATGCTTAAGCTTCGCTTAGGTGTCACATCCTACAGCAGCACCTTTGTAATGTCTGATCTGTTCCAGGTACAAATTCACTTGTGACCATACTGCCCCATGTTTTGCCAACACACTTCCTAGAAAATCAGAGCTACTACGCTTCCAGGAGATTTCGTTCTCCAATAAAATGATACGCACACATATAACAACACCTCATGTGCTTTCCAAAAGGTAACCACAACAGTACACATACCTCAATAATATGATCCAGAACCACCATTTCCCATGTAATTGCTGCCACCCATGCCACGACCAGAGTACATGGATGAGTAAGAGCTACCACCAACCTATGACACAAGCCAGAGATAGAATATAGACATAAGAATGCAAAAGATTCAACAGTCAACAGATGTATTTCACTTTGAGAAGGTTAGAAGCATACATCACTGCCACGGGACATATAATCACTACCATAGCTTGATGAGTACATCCCGCCAACATCACTACCATTGAAAGAACCTGGAGAGAGATGCAAAATTGTGACAAGATGAGTTCATTAAACGACAATACTTCCTGCAGTGAATGTTATATTAGGTTGCTATCTACTCAACACACCTCCTCCATAACTCATGCCCTGACGACTGCTATAGAGCCCGTGTGAGTCCTGGCTCGAGGCAGAACTTCGGCCACTACCATATCCTATATTAGATCTCCCAAGTCTAGCAACCAAACCACAAAAGAGTTACCACCACAGCACATGGATCAGACAAAAAAGAGCAAAAAGTAAAGCAACTTTTGATTCAATAAAGAATAACACACCTATCACCATAGGCATCCCCATATTGAGAAGCACCAGCACTGTATTCATAGTCTATACGAGCCCTAGACTGGCGCACACCTGACTCAGCATAACGCGGGGGTACATCGTCCTAGCATCATAAATACAAATATCAAAATACACTTTCAGTAAGTAACAAATACGAAAAAAGTTGGGAAAAAAATATCAATATGTGATATTAGAATATTACATTTCAGCAAGACTATATAAATGGTAATACTAACCAGTGCCACATATGGACGTTTTGACCCAGACATGGAATCATAATCACGAGCACGTCCCTCACGGTAACTTGGAGGAGGTGGAGCAGGTCTTTCAAACCTTTGGCTATAGCCATCATCCACATAAGCTCTCCTTGCTACTGGACGGGATGTACTTCTAGGAAGATCAGAGTAACCACTTTGAGAAGGTTAGAAGCATACATCACTGCCACGGGACATATAATCACTACCATAGCTTGATGAGTACATCCCGCCAACATCACTACCATTGAAAGAACCTGGAGAGAGATGCAAAATTGTGACAAGATGAGTTCATTAAACGACAATACTTCCTGCAGTGAATGTTATATTAGGTTGCTATCTACTCAACACACCTCCTCCATAACTCATGCCCTGACGACTGCTATAGAGCCCGTGTGAGTCCTGGCTCGAGGCAGAACTTCGGCCACTACCATATCCTATATTAGATCTCCCAAGTCTAGCAACCAAACCACAAAAGAGTTACCACCACAGCACATGGATCAGACAAAAAAGAGCAAAAAGTAAAGCAACTTTTGATTCAATAAAGAATAACACACCTATCACCATAGGCATCCCCATATTGAGAAGCACCAGCACTGTATTCATAGTCTATACGAGCCCTAGACTGGCGCACACCTGACTCAGCATAACGCGGGGGTACATCGTCCTAGCATCATAAATACAAATATCAAAATACACTTTCAGTAAGTAACAAATACGAAAAAAGTTGGGAAAAAAATATCAATATGTGATATTAGAATATTACATTTCAGCAAGACTATATAAATGGTAATACTAACCAGTGCATATGGACGTTTTGACCCAGACATGGAATCATAATCACGAGCACGTCCCTCACGGTAACTTGGAGGAGGTGGAGCAGGTCTTTCAAACCTTTGGCTATAGCCATCATCCACATAAGCTCTCCTTGCTACTGGACGGGATGTACTTCTAGGAAGATCAGAGTAACCAGGACCACGGGAAGAATACTCTTCTCTATATGATAGGCGTCTCTCTGGGATGGCCCTGGTACCATAATCAACAGCAGCTCTGCTCCTTGGAGGAGGAAACTCATCACGCCGACCATAATCCCTCTTCAGGCTGCTCTTTGGGTATGCAGGAACTGTCAAGAATGCAGAAAGCAATAAATTGATTTACAGGCAAAGGTGATGGCCTGTAGCCACTAAATGCATGGAACTAACCATACCAGGTGCTCTCCGGTCATATGACCTAACTGGAGGAGGCAAAGGCCTGCCTCTTGTTGGCATGGATAAAACAGGGCGTCTATCTCTCAATCCACCAGGTCTCTTCATACTGGCTGGTGGGAGGCGAGTTCCAATTCCTCTTACTCCCCGCACAGGGAGACTTCGTGGCGCAGGACGACTCCATGAACTTCTGACAACTCGGCTAACTCCACGACCAGATCGGAAATCTCCACGACTAACATGTTTTCCTTTACCTCTCTGAAGTGGTCTAGACAATCTGGCCCTAACCTTAGCCTGAAACGTGACCAGAAATATAATCCGCAGCCATGCACAAGGGATGACAGAAACAAGTATATGATTGTGCAAAATCTAAAAAAATAACAGAAGCTCTTAAGAACCAAGACTGACCTTGTGTTCTCCTTCACCCAGTTCTGCATTGTTAATGCTTTTAGCACACGTCACTGCAGCATCATGAGTGTCAAATGTTACAAAACCGAAGTCCCTTCTCTTGGCAGATGGCATATTCCGCGCAAGCTCAATCTTCTCAATCTCCCCATATTTCTTTAGAAGCTCTCGGACACGGTCCTCGTCCCATGAAGCAGGCAGACCATCAACAAATACTGTTTTAACCTGTTACTTAGAATATGTTAACAGCAATTCCAAAACATTCTTTAGGCTGGGTATCGTTACCCTATAAAAGTGCTTCAGATTACACTATTTGGAATTCAAACAAGAGAGGAAGTTGAAAACCCAAAGCTACATTCAGTAAGTACTAAAAAAGCAAAACAAGAACCATTGAAATAGGCGCTGAAACACAAATGGAGAGAACTTCAAAACACTTCGTCAAAAAGATCCTGTAGCTCAATGTAACGATAGATTTAAAGACAGCTGAGTACATTGATGCACATATCAGAGATCCCATCTCCAAGACCAATAAGAGTTTTCTATTACAAGCAAGAAGATACTGGCATCCCTCTAAGCTTAACATAGTACACCATGATAAACAACAAAATCAAAATGGAGCCAAACCATCAGGAACCAGAATCACCCCAATGAATGCAAGAACATGTAGACCCAAAAGATTACCTGTGCCATAATTTCATCACCAGGGTCAATGAAGGAATCAGCAAAAGAAACCTTGGCAGGTCTATCAACTCCAAACACAACATCCCTCTTTTGAAGACGCTTAAAGGCATCCATGGCTTCTGAACGAGATGAAAACTCCAAAAAAGCAAACCCTCGATTCATACCCTCATTGTTACTATCTTCAACCAATGTCAAATCCTCTACATTATCGACTCCATAATGTTTCAACTTCTCTTTCAACTGTTTGCAAAAGTTGACAACCAAATAGTCAGACACTTCGCATCTCCAGCTAATGACTAACAAAAGCTGATTGTGACATCAAGTCAGCCAATATACTTACTGCTTCTTTTGTCCATGTCTTGCATATGTTACCCAGAAAAAGGGTGTCGCTGTCTTGACTTGGGGTTACACCACACTGTTTTCCGTTAATCTGGAATTTCAGTCATTAATATAAATGTTACATGCGACGTTAAGTAATATAAGTTCCTAACTATGACAAGATTAAAATTGTACCATTGGGTGTTTGAGCTCAGTAACCACTCGTTTTGCCTGCTCCACAGTTGCAAAACGCAAAAATGCAAAACCCTTGTTCTTCTTAGTCTGAGGATTCATCATCAGCCTGACTTCAGTAACCTCACCCACTGCACCAAAAACTTTCCTAAGATCATCCTCAGTTGCGTCCTTGTCTAGACCACCAACAAATACTTCAAACTCTTTACGTTTGCGCCTCTCTTTCACAACTTCATGGTGCTCCTCTTCCTCTGCATCAACCAGAGCTGCATGCTCGTGCTCATGCTCCTCACTCACCAGCATGCTCATCATCCTCTTCGCCCTCAAGTTCTTCATGAACATCTTCCATTTCCTCCTCAACAATATCACCCTCCTCTTCTTCAACAGTATTATCCTCAAGTTCCTCTTCTTCATCATCTCCCACCTCCTGTACATCCTCTTGTTCTATTTCCTTCTCATCGTAATCAACCCCACCATATTCTTCAGGTTCATATTCAGGGTCATTATCCTCCAGTTCCAACCGTTCATCTTTTTCATATTCATCTACCGATTCCTTCACCTCATCCTCTTCTGTGATGAAATAAGGGTGCACAATCCAGCCGGTCAAAATATGCACAAGGAAACTTAAAATTCTAGTAACCATTAAAATTCATATGATTCCCCTAATCATTAGCCATCTTATTGATACGAGTCGCTGAGATCACATGCGAGCTATAAACTAGTTATAACAATCCACCTGTCATCTTAGGCTCCAAAAAAAGAAATACTAATGGAAAGATAAACAAATAGCACATGATCTCTTCACGGTCAACTAATTAATCAATAAGCTCCTATAGGACAATGCACACCCATCGTCATGAAAACATGGATCCAATTACCCTAAAAAAAAAGGACTAAACTTTACAAGTTCCAACTAAAACCATTCCCACCACTGACAGCCTTTCTACACTAGCATTCTCCTGGTAATAAAGGGATCAAGCGTTTCCTTACTTTCTCGAATCTTCAAAGAGATTACGCAGTCGGGAGTAATTTACAAAATTCAAATCACACCGATTGCACACAAATTTTCCCAACCATATTAACAAAGATGATCTCAACACATGCAAGATCAAAAAACGAAGTTATAGGGATTCTTCACCAAAAAAGTAAAAAAAAAAAAAAAAACAAGGGAAAAAAGTATCATTCGGAAACGGGAAAACCAACACGGAACCACGCATCCAGTTTTTTGTTTTCTGCCACAACCCCGTACCGGAAGGCAACAACTTTGAACAATTTCAAAGACTCGACGACACAAACACACACAAAAGGAATACGTAGTAATTATCAATTTCCGAAACCCTATCGATCCCAAACCAAATTCGATAACCCTAAAGAAAACGACTTACTTTTCACCGAACCCAACTCCTTCGCATCGGCTTCAAACTCCACCACAGCCCGCTTTTCCTCGAAAACCGGCTTCTGCTCGATCTTGACTTCCTCCACGACCGTAACGGAGACCTCCTCGAACTTCATGGACTCCTCGGACACAGCGTCAGGCGTCTGATTCTGGGCCTTCGGCGTCCCTCTGGTGGTTCTCGCAGTTCTCCTCGACCCCGCCGCGGCCGCACCCCTCTTCACCGTACGTGGAGGCATTGTTGCACAGTTTAGACGACCAAAGGCAGAAATCTTCAAAAACGTGGGATTTAGAAACCGACCTTTATGTCAATAAGAACCCAAAATAATTGAGTAATCGAAAGCCTAAGAAGATCCCTTAATTAGAGTCTGACTCGAACCCTAGTAGAGAGAGAGAGAGAGAGAGAGAGAGAGAGTGATCTGGGGATAGATTGGAAAACCTAGGGGTTGATAATTGATTTGTGTGAGAGAGCGAGGGGTTTGTTGAGTGTTTTTCTCGGAGTCGAGGGACAGGCGGTGAGATGCCAATCGTACACTTGGCGTGAAACTATTGGGGGGTGTTTGGGGAAAACCACAGAAATTGATGTTGCAGTTGGGAAAGATCGTGGTTGTGATGCAGTCGATTACCTCTACTCTTGTATGATGCGTCGATCATGTACGAAATTCACCGGAAGCAAAGTAGGAAATTGCTCAGAACAGGACTGATGTACACAATCGAGGTTCGAATTTTCTTTACAAGTGTTTGGAAATTAGCCTTGCAATCTTGTATGATAAATTAACGGTCGATCGTCAGCATAGGTCATCCTCCCTAAATAAATTAGTTGCAATGCAAGATTAACAAAAAATCTAAAATCATCACTTTTTTATTTTTATTTTTTTTTCCATTTTTATTTTTAGGTGAAAATGATATCTACTAATCTAAAACATATCCAGATTAAATATGTTTTCTAATGGTACCAAGTCAAGGGATGATCCTTACCTTTTCTAATCTTCAAAATTGATTGTTATTTTTTATTTTCTTTTGTTAATTAATTTTTGAGATAAATATATTTTTTACCTATCAATTATAAAAAAATTGACATATTGTATTTTAAATTATCGACTTTGACACTTTGATACATTACACTATTCAACTATTAATTATCATACCTTAAGCAATTTTGTACACTTGACGATATTATTGTCAATTGTTAATTCTTTAAGTCATTCAAGATATTTATAGCGTTCATTTGTCTAAAATTTTGAGATATAAAAAGTTCGAACAAGCTAAACACATTTTAAAATTTTCAATATTTACAAATACTCTAAAAATTTTACAAACTCTAATAAATCTTAATATTTAAAATTTTAAAAATTTAAAAATATTTTCAAAATTTCAACAAACAAACGCCATTATTATCAAGTACAAAGTGTCTTAACACTAAAGTTACAATTTAGAGTGTGTAACATGTCAAACTGTTGACAGTATATGATTCAATGTATCTAAAATTGATAATTGAAAAATGTTATTTTTTAAAATTAATAATTTATAATGTAATATATAATTTTTTATAATTTATGGGTGAAAAATTATATTTATCCTCAAAATTTTTCGTTTAGCCTTTCAATTTTGAGTTGTTTATGACGGTGTAAGTGAGGTTGCCGTATGCTAGAAAAGATAAGAAAAAAAGAAGTGAGGTTGCAGTATTTTAAAGAGTTCAGATTACGGTGGTTAATGTCATGTGACTCGGTCACTACCCATACAGTACACATTTTGTCACATTGACTAGCTTACGTAATGCGAAGCTTCGGTCACATAATCAAAGCTACAAACATGTCAGCCAATTGTTGTCGATCCAATAGCCATAGTTAATATACAAACCCACATAACCAAATTAGCAGGCAAAAATTTTCAAATGGCGAAACTCCAACTTTGAATAACTCAATTTAATTTTTGCACTGTGAGAATTGAACGCAATGCAGGCGTGAAAGCGACAATAATTAATTGCCAAGCCAGGCTCCAGCCCCAGCACGAGTCATGAGCAACAAGCAGTAGTTCGTTCCATTCCGCTGTTGGATCTTGGGCTGCATCCTTTAGACCGCAAACATAGCAGTGGCAATGAACAAAGATCATATTTGGGGAAGAAAAAGGGAAAACAAGGGATAGCCCAAGATTTGGGTTCGCACTCCATTATAAAGACATCATACGAAGGCTGAGTGGTTCATTTTTGACAGAAAAACATTACAACTCTTTTAAGTGGATTTCAAACTATGTCAGAATTCAAGACCTACATGATCCACATCAATATATATGCATCTTCCACACTGCATTTTCCTTCACCTAACTCTTTCCTATTGGGAGTGGGCTTAATCTTCTTTCCTTCCGCTTGAGAATGGTTTAAACTTTAAGCCCTGACAATACAAGACTTGTACTAAATTTGTAAAGGTAACCCTGAAACTGTTGAATACTTTTGACACTGGGTAAAGGGTGCAGATATATATTGATTCAAAATTGAAGGTCTTTTCAGCACTTGAAGAGATGCCAGAGACCATGACAAGGTTCAAAGCAATATCTTGAGAAGAATATGAAGTTAAAGAACTAGAAATCCTCTAAGAAACACTAAGAACAGGGAAGCTTCACCGTCAGAAAAGCATAGAAACTACAGTAATGGTTCATTCATGGTTGGCCACACTTTCTATGGTCTTGGCATTCTCCAACACATGGCCAGTAATCGATTGGTTTGGAAATGACAATATTTAAGGTATGATAGCAGTGTTGTATGCCTGGACACATAAAAGACACTGATTTTTCAGTATCCTAAATATTCAATTAACATAACAAATGTAACTTTTGGCACACTGGAGAGACCAAAAAAAAAAAGCCTGCGTGCTTACCTTTTGGAGAACTTCAGTCTTTCTAATCGCAAAATGGCGTGAGATCAATGTTAAAGTGCTGCTTCCCCTTGCTTACCCTCTAGAATATGTAAAAAGAAGAAAATATCTGTGTCAATGTTAAGCTTTGGAGTGACAAATTTAACACTAAAAATAGGGAGGCGTGCACATATATACAAGCAATGTTTCTGATGATGGTTAAACGGTAGAACGAAGAAGAAGCATTAATACAAGTTATACGGTGATAGTTAAGTGTAAATAACTGTTTCCAGAGTTCCATGGAATGACACTGTTCCAATTTTCTTATATTTTTTAGAAGGGTGGAACCAACGTGGAATTGATTTCAATAAACTAGGAAAATAATAGTTAAACTGAGAGCTGAACCTCAATTTGATCGAAAAGTAGGATATCAGGATGACTGCTGCAGCAATACAAAGCATTCAACAACCAAATGCACATGACATGACTTAGATCTTATGCTTCCCATGTACATGCAGCTCAAGGAAAGAGTTCTTGTCAATCAAAACACCAAATTATGCTAACAGTTAACTCACGCATGAGCAACAGACTTACAGCAATTGCCACAAGCTCTTCCAGCAGTTCCTCCAAATGACGCAGTGGCTATTTACAAAAATAGGCAAAAAAGCAAACTCTTTAGACCTTCAATAAAACTGTTCTCAAAAAAATATCCTCACATGTGGAAGCAACCTTAAAAGGGAGTAAAGGCTCAGGACGGAAGTTCCATGAATCTGAGCAAGCATGATATATTAATACTTACCCATTGAGTAGGACCATCACATGGGGCATTTAAAGGATCATCGTGCACCTAAGCAACCAAAGAAGCTCTTAGAAAACAACAGTAACAATAACAACAGCATAATACTTCTAGAGAGAGTGTTGACTGAAAACTGATCCTCCTTCCGCGCATACTCGAAGGAAATCTGGTGGGACATGCAGGAGGTACTGCTTTTTATATTAACCAGCAAACATTCTACTTTCACACTGACAATAATCTTAGCTTCAGCAGATTCTTGTACCTCCATGAAAATTCCATCCACTCCAACAGCAACTGCTGTCCTTGCAATGCATGGTATCAATTCACGAAGTCCTCCACTGGCAACACCTCCACCATCCAGCTATACGAGGAAGCAAAAGTTTAAGCCCTTGTGAACCATAGGAGCAGCATAGAATATGGTTCACAGCATAGAAAAACATAGCAAATAAAATCAAGACACAGAATTGAAAACTTCCAATCTGGGAATCAGTATTCAACAGTGGAAGGAGAAAAATGGACACAATTCTTACCCCCTGCAAGATAATGGTTTTCGTTTAACGGAACTGAATCACTAATTAGGAAATCCAGGACAGTGAGAATGTAAGCTTAACAGAGGATCAAATGCTCTTTTTTTATTCTGTTCTTCGCTGGGTAGAGGTTGTGGAGAGAGGGGGGTCTAAAATGGAACTAAAACAGCACAATAAGAATACCGTGTGGAAATGGGACTTATAGCAGGAACATTAATCATCAACCACAATACCTAAAAGATATACACCTCCTTGCAAGTACCAATATTATCTTAATCCTGCAGTAAATGAGAAAATAATAGTTTTCTTGAGAAATATCGAACAAATTATTATTTCTCACATAATTGCCAACACCGTGCACATATGAGGATGTGATTTGTGACATCTCTTTCAACATGAATAACAAGAACATCTTCCCAAGCTGAAATGATCTTCTAAAATAGAGCCTTGGCTGAGAACCACAGAATTCACAGAGAAGCAGCTGTGAAATATCAAGATTATCCCCACCTTTTTCCCAGCTGGCTGTTGTAATGCGTGTGTGACATCAGCTACCTGCAGATAAATGCCTAATCAGATTGGTAGTCTTCCAGTTAATAGTACGCATCCAGAGGCAGTAAGCAGCAAATTTCACCCTCAACAGGTTATGATGGAAAAATGGCAAAAATTACTGAGCATGCCAATGAGGAAAACTAGAAGAATTATCAAAGGAACAGATCTTTGAAAGCACACGTGCAAAGTGAGCTTAAAGGCCATTCTAGCAATCACTTAAATATCAATTCTTAAAGTGTCTAGCATCGGGTTGAACCAGATGTTGTTTTGACAATGTCAAAGCAAGTGTGCAAATGTGCATGCCATATTATGGATGTCATTCACAGTGATTTCATTTATTTTTTTCTCGAGACTTATTGGTTGATGTAGAAAAAAAGACGCAAGGATACAAAACTTATATGTGGTCTGGTTAAGATTAATGAAGAATGGAATAGAATCTCCAAAAGGGACTTGAAAAAGAATATTCTATTCCTGCTTCTCGATTAAGAGAACTATTTATTGGAAAGATTCTAGACCCTATAAGTAATCGTGTGCATATGTTTGGGATTGGTTTACTGGTTGAAAAGGTGGTGAAAAATGAATGTAGAAAATGGCTTGTATGTGATTCATTAAGAATGACCAGCACTTCACCATACACGTTAAGATTTTGTTAGAAGCTTTTTTTTTACCTGATAAGTAAGGTTGTGTTAGAAGCTAGAAGATCTAGAAACCATGTTCAGAAGGTTGAAGCCCATTGTTGAGGGCTTCCTCTCCACCTTTTTATTCGTGAGTGCCTCTATTATTTTCTCCCAAATGATACTATTCTTTGGTAACTATGTAGAGGGCTGGGGTAAGGAGGTGGTTATGTACTGTTTCTGCATTCCAAAGTATAATTCAAGTAATTCAAAAGAAAAATAGTTCGAAAAAAAACAAACATGGAAACTCAAAAACTTGGTAGATCACTACCATATAAAGAATCATTTGTAAGGTAGATAAGCAATTGACTTACAACAGGACAATTAGCTTCTCTAATCCATTGCAAATTGCGGGGATCAACAATCAAATCATCTACAAACCAACGATGGAATATATGATCAATAGACTGGCAAGAGTTGAACTATTAAAATTTAAAGAAAACAAAGGACTCGGGCACTGTTATACTCCATCAAGAGAAAGGAGACAGACTGGTAAGATAGCCAACCACATAGGGGAGAAAACCGAAAAAGCTCAAGCGATTATATGAAAGCCTAAATAATGAGCTAGCAGTTGCAGCTCTGATGTTATACTGTAATGTACGTGCATCACATATTAAACCATTCCAAAGGGCTTTCCAAGTTCAATAAGAGATTTGGATAAATGAAAGAAAATTATTCAACACTTTAGAATATAATTATTTTAGGTAAATACTGTTTAAAAGCATATAACATGACACATTTGAAACCAAAACCCGAAAACTTACTATAACCAAACATTGTTCCTCTCTCACAAACCATCACGTTTGGATTTCCAGCCAACCTAACCTTCTCAGCAGAGTTTACCATGACCTGTAAAATATAAACAACATATCAACTAGAACAACAGCAGCAGATAAAGCATAAACCCTTTATACATGTCAACAAAGGTTTTTAATTATCAGGTCGACATTAGTACTCACAGAAGGAGCACAGAACTGGCCTTTCTTGATATTAACAATCTTTCCAGTTTTCGCCGCTGCAACTAGAAGATCCGTCTGTCATTGTCAGTGAGGACAGATAAGATAAATATATTTTCTTTTTCTTGTTTTGGATAAGAAGAGATCATGTGCTCATTAAACTTGACAATGTTTCTGATCATGCACACTGACGTTTCAGGTGAAAAAAAGTAAACCTGACGGCATAAGAACGCTGGAATCTGAATAATATCCGCAACTTTGCCAACTGCTTCACACTGGCCAAAATAGGGTAAACATGTCATTTAAAATTTGACCTCGACTTTTCGAACAACAACAGTTCTGAACTTTGCATATTATTTATAGTGGCAGCAGCGTCCCATTCAGAGAAGTTCTGGAGGAAAAAGCATGAATGAAGTATGCAAGGATCTAGAGGTTGAGTGTGACGATTCTAAGCTTGAAGAAACTAAATCCATATTAGCTGAAGATAATGATGTCTATTGCTCCAGTCAAAAATCAAGATTTTACAGAATCGAAGTGCGCTACAACATTGACCATGGTCCTCCCTTTTCCATGTTTTATACAGTTTCATGCATAGACTTAGTCCTTTAGGAATACATGCAGAAATGCTCATGAGGTACAAAATTAATTTGGTGAAGGTACTTACATCAAAATATTTACTTGACTTAAAAGGATTCACAATCTCTCTTTTAAAGATTTTAGCCCTTCTCTTCACCTCGTCAATTCATCAAAAATCATTCTTATGCATAGAAACATGCTGTTACTCTTACCTTCCCTAAAAAGTGAGAAAGATGGTGATCATCGTTTAGTTGGAGAGGATCATGAAATACCTATGAACCACTAATTCTGAAAGCACCAATACTCATGACAAACTTGGATATCATGCCAATTTATGCTTCAGTATCAAATCAATAGGCTGCCCCCCTCTATAAAGAAGCATCCAAGCAGAAATAAGACAAAGGGGGCAAACAAAACCTCACCTGGATAGATTCATGGACATCAGTCACTATAGGAATGTCATATGCTATTTTAACCTTTTCGAGTATCTGCAGATAAGGTGGAGAAATATTAAAGATATTATATACTTCTTGGAATTTTCCATGCAAAATTTTCACCTTAATACATTGTTTTTTTCTTATAAATTTCGACCTTCGTTCTTTAAGCTTCATATATCCATAAATTTCGTTCCATAACGTGTGAGTAATCCAGCATTATCATGAATTAAACCTCAAAACCTAGAACAAGAGAACAAAATGATAATAACTGAAACCTTCAGGCCCTCAATCATTCCAGGGCCTCGAAATGATTTCGAGGATGTTCGGTTAGCTTTGTCAAAGCTTGACTTGAAGACCAGAGGCAACCCAACTCTATAAGATTTAGAAACAATCTGTGTCAGAAATACTACAAAGAGAAAGAAAAAATATAAAGATTCAAAGTTAACCTTTTCGGATGTACTACAGTTGGACATATGAGGGTGTATCATGGCTATTCTGGGTCCCCTTTCAATAGAATTTCGTTACTCCTCAAACAAATAACAAATATATTCATGCTGATGTAGACAATAAAAAATTCGAGTCCTGAGTGATATAATTTTCATAGAAGGAAATTACTCTTTTAACTCCATAGAGCAAGGAGAAGGAAACTATGCCCATTTCATTAAAGCAGCCTATTTTGCTCATGAAGACAAAGGCATAGATCCTAAAATGCGGGAGCATACTTTGATGCCACAGTCTTTATGTGCTTGGCCATTCGTAGAATGTGCTCCTCAGATTCGATCACATTGGGACCCGCCAACAAGAAAAATGGTTCCGCTGCCTGTCAGTATCTATAATCAAATAAAGTACGAGGTATTGATCTTACATGTAAATTTTTTCTAATGTATATCCATTTAACGAGATAGCCAACTCAAAAGAAGCAAACTGACACAAACCTTGAGCTGGTTAAATAGCACTGTCGATGACTCCATCTCCTCCCTTACGCCAGGACACAAGTGCAACCACAGCAAAATATTTTAGAGAGGAAGAGAATTAAACCACAAATAATATAGAGCAAGATGATAAACTTCCAAAAATAACGAACCGTATACTAAACAATAACGAAAACCGATTTGTGTTCGCATTGTACACACCAAGGTATCATGTATGCAACCACACGCATATGCATAAAGAATTTTCGCATACGAAGGTTAACTTTGGTGAATATATGGAACGTAACACCAGCTATAACATGAAATTGACTCGCAAACAAGACAGTGCCAAATGGACAAAATACTAAGATAGCAACAACAAGATGACATTCCGAAAGACAGGAGAAAAATAGAGAAGCTTCAATTGAGACAAATCATTTCACGAGCTAACTTGCTTCTACATTTTCATAGCGACCGAACAGAGCGTAAAGCGAAAGAAGAAACTGGTAATTTTTCCATCATACTGAACAAGATCTAAGACCACTTTTTGCGTCGCACATTTCCAGATAAAGAGAGAAAAAAAACAGATTTGCGAAGGAATCAGAAGCCGAGTCCATACCTGGTTTCAGATCAGACCGCGATAGAGGGAGAGAGATCCAGAGAAAAGAGAGATCTCACTGATGGAGTGAGCAGTACAAAGAGCTAAGCACCAAAAAAAACAAAATTAGTTGTGAAAGTGTAAACTAATTTGCACGACCCGTTTGAAGACCCGACCCGGAGAAAATCTCGCCCGCCCGTCGTGAAACCAAAATAGCGGAATCCCAGTCTTCTTCATCGTGAGTGAAACCAAAACCTCGCCCACCCGTCGTGGAACCAAATCTCAGCTTCAGTCTCAGATGCCATTGCCCACTTCGTCGTTCATTGCGTCTGTTGATGAATGGCAGACGGTTCAGTCAGGTGGCGACGAGATTGAAAACTGGCTGTTGAACTCAGATATTATTGAGTTTATGGATCGGATTGGACCCAGTTCATTTAAGGGTGTTTATAAGGGCAGAAGGGTCGAAATCCGAAAGGATCTGTTGGAGCTGATGACCTGCGGGCACAGAAATATTCTGCAATTCTATGGTGTTTGCATTGATGAAAACCACGGGACCACTTGTGTGTCGTGACAAAGTTGATGGAAGGCGGATTAGTTCATGACTTCCTACTGAAGAGCAAGAAGCTTCAGGCTAAGGAAGTTATACAAATTGCTGAAGAAGTAGCACAGATCGCACAAATGTGTGCTCACCCTTGTAATGATTAGGATCAACCCCACCAAATACAATCTCACCCCCTTCTTCTTCATCCGCATTGCGGTAAAACCAAAAAGAGAAAAACTGGTTCATTAACAAGACCTTGATCGATCGAAAGGGAGAGAGAGAGTCGAAACAGAGAGTGAAATGAGTGGATCCAAGAAAACGGGTCTGATAAGGGTCGAACGGGTCGGATTTAAGGGTCTCTTCATTAAATGAGGTGTCCTTTTTTCATCCGTCAAATGGCTAAATTTTAATCTCAACCGTTACTTCACGTATCTTCGCACAATAAAAGTTTTGCACAGTAACCAGACCTCTAATTTGCATGCCCTTTGTAATTTTCTCCTAATTTTTGCTCCGTCTGTTTTTTGTCGGCTGCTCGGATTTTCATCGTGAGAGCAGTAATTTTATTTTAAATATATAATCAACTTGTATTTTACAGTACCTTGAAATCCCTCGAGAAGAATATTTTTTTTAAAATTTTAAATTTGAGATTGTATTTAAATGCTGTCACAATCACTTGTTCAGGATGATATCTTCTCATCAATTCCAACAATATTTTCATAAATTTTAATAATAGTTGACAAGCTACAATACTTTTATATAAATTCCAATAATTTTTCATCAATTTTAATCTACACTATTTTCAACAAACAAAAACACCACCTGCCATACATGGGTCATGAGTTGTCTTTTTGTATTCAATGTATTTTTAACTTCTTATTTTGGTACATTATTTTTTTAAAATTTAAATCATCTTCAATTTGCCGTCGTAATTCCAATTCAAAGAGAAATAAACACATTATGTGAATGTACAAGAAAACATTCATAATGGCCTTAAATTGGAATTCACAAAATAATAATAATGAGATAGACGTACATCATGAAAATTCCGGTATTCATAATGGCCTTAAATTGGAGCATCTAATTCGAGATAGACAATCCTAATAAGAAACATAATCTATCTATCCATCTAATTCGTACAACCAATAAGAAAATATCTCTATCCCATTTTTTAACTAATTTCAAGAGGTTATTAAAAAAATTCCGTTATTTAGCTAAAATCCTTGAAGGCAATATACCCCGAAATATTAGTAAGAATTATTTATGAAAAAAAAAACACAAATACTTTTTAACATTTCTAATAACATTAATAACATGCACTAAATTTAATTATATCAATATGGAAATCTCTTAATCTCGAGTTCATTTAGAACAAATGTGCAAAAGAATTGAAATCAAGGACTAAAAAAGATGGTTAACTAACTCCTACTCTTGTTTTCTACTCTCCACGAATTCCAACATCCGAAGTGTCCGGTCCACTTTAAGTTAGCCGTTACATGAGCCAACCTTTTATAAGAACTAATCTTCTTGAATCGCTTCCAGTCGCGAAGCACTGCCTTCAAATCATTCACCTTGGCGCTAATGCTCCGACAACAGTTGGCATGGACGGTGGCGACGGCCCTGAAATCCTTGCTTTCTTCACAAAACCCGCTGAAATAGAGAGTATCCAAGAAAGTTACACTAAGGTTCAAGTGTCTAATTATCCCACCGTGGATGAGTCCCAGCAGCACGTCTTGCTCTTTCTGCCCTGTGGCGTTGTCCTTCTTTTCATACCACGTGTTCAGCAACTCGACGGTCTTGTTGTTTGATCGGATGTAGTAAAAGCCGGTGTTGATGAGGCGGTGTTCCGGCGACAGATGAGGGAGATGCACGTCGGTGCTGATTTGGAGATCTTGGCTTTCGTTTTTGCTTAGCCTTAAGAATGGGTTCCTTAGCCACATTACATCAGTATCCTGTTACCAAAAACTCCATTAGCATGGGACAAGAATTGGGCATCAGATGCAGGAACAGTACTATGTCGAAGTGGAAAGGGCCAATTTAAGTACCAATCATTCAAACCTATTTGCAGTCGGCTGCAAAGTAGAACTCTAGAAGGGTCTGGACAAGATATGTGACACGGAATTCTGAACCCCAAATGAAATAATAATTGGACGAATCTCTAGTGTCGGCAAAGCAAAAGCTATTAGCTAGCACTGTTCTTCTCAGATATTGTAACCATTTTTAACATATGGTCTGAGAGACAAGCGTCCCCACATTACACTACTGTTTAGGCATCGTCCTATGAAAAAAGGGGCTATCTCACCTACAATATGATGTTGACTACTCTTCTTGTGCATGTCATCATCGGATGGTGTAATGCCCCAAGAAGTAGTGGCACTGAAATTTTGTACATGTCAAAATTTTGTAACTCTTTTTATTACAATAAATATAAAAAAAAATTATTCAAATAATTTCTCTTTATTTTTTTATTAATTATTATAAATTAAATTCACTTTTTTACTATCTCCAACCATAACCAAAATTTCGGTACGCAAACATTACATGTCATCAAAACCAGAGAAGAACTGTTGGTTATATGACTGAAAGCATTATTTCCATTTATCCTCTTAGAGGCAAAACCTTGGGAAAGTTCTAGCTAAAACTAAACCCCCAAACCTAAAGCCTCCAAAAGACTTGAAACCTTAGTAAGAAGATCATCTTTAATTTACTATTACAATTATACGACATAATTTAAAGAAAAATAAATACAAAAGTTAGACTTTATTATAATGCGGACCAAAATTTTACATAAATAATATTTAATAGGAAGAGATCTGACTATTATCTATCTTTATGCAGTTTGCACAGCAAATTAAAAAGAAAGAATGTGTGCATTAAATATCCGCCAAAGACAGGAACGAAATATTTGAGACCATTAAATGACAGCTGGGTGTCGTGAACTGTTTCATGTGACCCAGAACGAGTCTGCAGCCGCTTTCAGTCACCAGTACTTGTCCATGTTTTCCTCCAAAACTTCTGGCACTGATGTGGGTGGCTAGATTGCTCAAGGCCAAAAACAGAATAAAAGATACAGGTAACCTGGAACCCTTTTACTTGCATGTGAAACCAGTCCATGACTCCATCCGCCATGACCGCCACCGAGCCGGCCACTCGTTCTTGCTCAAGTGTCTTATCATATTTTATAGAATTAATTCGCGAAAAAACTTTTCGAGATCCAACACCCACATTAGTTTACGGACCAAAAGTCAACCTAATTAGCTATTGGACCAATCATTAAACTATCTTCGTCTTGCTAATTTGCTGGCTGTTCTATCCTTTCAATCCGTGACCTATTTCCAACCCTCGGATTTTTTGACAGCCAAAAACCACCCAACGGTTCTTCTCGAATCAAAACGGGACATTAAGAACAACCCAGAGTAAACGGCCTCCTTTTCGGGGAGACACCATATTTACTGCATGATGCTGAAGCACTAATTAACAATAAACTAATAGTAACGTACAGTGAAGATGAAGCTGTAGCCACGCTTGAGGACTTCCAGGAGAAAATGAGTTCTCTTCCACATCATCTTGATGAACTCCTCGGACATGTAAATCTTTTCTCCCCCATAATCCACACCGCCCGTTACCAATTTGTAGCAGTTCAAGCGTCGAAACAGGCAGCGGTCGTAGGCCGTCTGATCCATGGCGACGAGCAAGAGGTGGTCAAGCAGTGGTCTGGTGTTCTCTCCTAGCCAAAAGCTCTCGAGGAACAGGTCAAGCATGGTGGTGTCGGCTTTGATGCCTTGGTCTGCGTAGGCCTTGTTTACTACAGCGATTATGACCGTTTTGTTTGCCATTGAAGCTTTGGATAGAGCCTCTTCAAGATCGTCTCGAGGGGAATCAATCGGGGTCTGCGAGGATAAAATATTTCAGTCTTATTTCTTTCGAAAAATTAAGATCGCCCATGTTTGTTTGAAGGAATATATAAGCTGGAAAACTTACCGTGTTTGGAAGTCTGCAATGGGACTCCTGGAATGCAGAGAATGGGTTTGTGAGAGTGGACGACCACACAAAGACATAGAAGACTCCAGCCAAGAATAAGAAGAGAAGTCCAGGATTTCCAATGGAGAGTTTTCCGTAATCCATGTGTCTACTGTAGTTGGGGTTTTGGCTTTTGGAAGAATGGATGATATATAGCTTACCGTGCAGCAGAAGTTTCTGGTTCTGGACGGTGTAAAAAGGAGCCCAAAGAGCGCAGAAGACGGAGAATTTAATGGGTTGAAAAGTCATGCAATCTGCCTGGTGGTGGCCAACGGGGACATTAAATTTTCTCATCCTTTTAAATGGCAAGGACGTGATCACGTTTGGCCTTGATGGAAAGGTTTAATTAAGACTAAGAGACTCTGCAATATCTGCCAGATCAGTGTAATCTACGTTCTTAAAGAGTACCAGAGATATACACAATATCACAAAGAAAAACTTTACATAAATAGTATTAAAATATCACCAAAAAAAACTTTACATAAATAATATTAAATAATGTAGAGTCTATTTATTATGTCTATCGTTCTCTAAATTGAACAAAATATTATGAAACATCTTAATCTATTTAATGTAAGAAAAAAAAAATAATGTGAATCTTGCAAAATTCATTACATACTGTGTTTTTGACAAAATCAATGGATATATACTAATTATATATTGTGTTTATCTCTCTCTGCATATCTCAATTAAGGTTATATAAATAGCAATGGTAATTAATTTACCGATTCATGAGCTGCTGCTAATTACTATAAGCTTTCAAGATAAATATCAAAACTCTCAATATGGGACTAATTTTGAAAGATGCAGTTAATCGCGTTTATACATTTCGATAAGTAGTTTTAGGAGGGTAATTAAGGTTCGCCAACAGACATGTTGAAATTTCAGTTGTGTTGTGGGGGTAGGTAGGAGCCGGTAAGAAGCACAGCATGCTGACATTCAATATCGATCTGTCATAATTCAGATGCGTTTGGGGACTAATGACACGCATAAATCTACCTCACCAGCCCAGAAAAGTAAACAAAACAAACAAAAAAAAGAAAGAAAGTCTACTCCCCAAACTCCAAGAGTGGTCGATTTTCTTTCCAAAGATCGAGTTGAATGCGATTATTCCAATTTCCCTAACGCCGACTCTTATCTCTTCTACTATTCTGGATTAATTGAAGTCCAGACATCGCATCTCCCACTAATGAAGTACAATAGGGGGAATCACGGGCCGACTTGCCATGACTATTTCCATATATGTCCAAATTTAATGGCATGTCCAAATTAGTCTTGTAAACAAAATGGAGTAAGTTATGATCTACCAGCCAATTTATGAACTTTATGAAGAATCTATTGGTAAAATTAGTCTTGTATTTTGGACCTTATATACATATATATGTTTGGTTTGCTCTTTTTGTTTGTTGTGTATTGATTTTTATTGTTTCAGCAAGTGTGGGTGGGTGGGTGGGTGATAGGTAGAGGCTCATATAGTCCATTATTGGCCCAGCTATGATCGCATGGGAACCATTGTTTATAGTTTTGCCTCTTTCTAATGGGCACAAGAAGTAGCCCGGTACTAATTAATTCAGGAAGATACCAAACACAGAAATTTTTAAATAATCAAGAAAATTTAATAGAGCACCAGGAAAGGAAAAAATGAAATTAAAAGAGAACTATCAATGATGTCATGAAATTTACAAAATCCCACAACCCCTTGAGATCCAAAACGTGCCACAACCTCTTCGCGTACCCTTTTTCTTTCCCAAAATATAGGATTCATGAGCACAGCATTTGCTAGGTGTAGAAAAGAGAAACACACAACCAATCTAAGGACCACCGGAAATTGGCAATTTTCTCCAAGAAAACCAAAGAAAACATCCAAAAGGGAAAAGGGGTGAAAAAGATGATCAGCAACTGTTAAGAGAAGGGAGTGATAATCACTGGTTTGAAATCCAGAGCACAATAGCATTGATCAAAGAATATTGCACTTCCTCTGCCTTATCTTTAGCTTTTTGCGCTTTGAAGGATTGAGGACCAACTTGATAGAACTATCAAAAACAGCCTTCACATTCTGCACGTTTCAGTAAATAAAGCTCCAACTCAAGTTCTTGGAAGAAGACCTTACAACAATAGTGTTAAAAATTATGCCATAAAGAGGGAGGAGGGGAAGCTTGGACACTAATGGGGAATATTTCATCATTTTTCCACAATCATGATGGCTTCAAAAACAGACTATGTAACCTAACTGCAAATGTCCTTTCAATCAGTTGGCAGCACACAACAAGCTAATGAGACTATTTTCATCATGTTTCCTCTATGATGATAGCTTCAAGAATAGACTATGTAACTTTGACCTCAAACTCTGGTCCTCTATGCATATATTCAACAATCTATGTTACCACATTTTCTATGCTTTCGCTCCACAATTACGCCCAAGTATTGACGTCTCGTAGGGTGCAGTTTTTCTTTTTGTTTAATGTGGAACATACCTGCTGTGTCTTTGAGCTGCATTCTATATACACTGCTGCTCCTATTTGCCTTTGTAGTTCTTCGCCCTGGCATTGGAAAGAAAGTAAAGAGAAACTGAAAAGTGATAAACCTCAAACAAACCACATTTAGTTTTTGACTAGTTTGTTTCAGTATCACCAGAAGGGTGCATAATCATCAGACTAAGTGGAATACAACAAAATATCGTTTGCACACTACGACGTGGAATGGAATCCTAATTATTCCTACAAAAAGGGAAACGAGACCCAAATTCCCGGCAAGTTGGAGAAATGATAAGTGTGCCCTCAGGCTTCAGTTGGTGTTGAAAATTAGCTATCACTATAAATCAGTAGACAACAAAATGCAAAATATGATTGTGGTAAGCAAAAGTTGCAGAGTGCTTGTACCTGTTTGGTAGAAATTGTGCATGCTCCAGGATAATTTAAGTGAAACTGCTCATCTTCTCTCAGATCTGCAATCCCAATAATCATATATAACAAAAGATAACAACCAAAAGCAAAAGCACAAAAAAGCTGGGGAAGAGAGGGCACAAATGGTTCTGACCGACTCACAAATGTACATACGAAACTTAATAACTTTATACATCTTACAAAGTGACCCAACTAATAAGTAAATATGTAGATATTTTGACATTTTGACATTTGTGCACTTCTATGGGCGCAACAATATATTTAATTATCAAAGGATTAGGGAACTTCATTGGAAGCAAGGGCACAGTGCTCGCAACACCCAATTACAGAAGTAACAAAATGGATAAAGCAAAGAACATATCACCTAGTTTGGTCCCCACAAGAATAATGGGCACTGATGGGGCATAATGTCTCAGCTCCGGAACCCACTGCACATGATAAGAGGCAGAGAGAAAAAAGACAAACAAAAGAAAGAATCTGATTAGCGATACATTTGGTCGAAGATTTTATCAATGGAAAAGACTCCAAGAAGACTTTAACCGAGAAAGAGAAAAAGAAAAGCATACTTTCTTTATTATGTTCTCAAAGCTAGGCCTACTGATGAGGGAAAAGCAAAGGAGGAAAACATCTGCTCCTCTGTAACTTAGGGGCCTCAGCCTGTTATAATCTTCTTGGCCTGCGAAAATTGAATACATCGTAGGCATTCATTAAATCCATTACCTTTTATAAGTCAAAGGAGCCAGAATGAAGATCCTCTACAATTCAGGGAGGCAAATTTTACAAGCCAAGGAACCTCCACTTTGTCTAACTTTTAGAAGCTATGCCCAGAAAAGAAAAGAAACAACTTTTAAAAGCCACATTTGCAGGAACATCTCAATTGCACGTTGTCACCTTGGAAAGTTATTACTTATCCCAAGCATCACGGTACTTTTGGATAACTGATTCTTGAAAGTAACATAAAAGCTTTTCACGTCACATGGAGGTTCTTATGTGTCTCCTAACTATTATATGTGATCAACTTCACTTATTCTTTAAAACATTACAGAGTCTAATTGCTGTATGTAGAATGATTCATGTCAGTAAAGCTTTAGAATACATGGGGTCCTGTCTTTTTCAGTGACAGCCAAAACATAAAAATCGGGCCGTCCAATCTTAAAGCGGATTCCACTCTTGTTGACTGTTTACAATATTCTTTTAAAACTAGTCAAAAAGCATGGAAATATTTCAGGTCTTTTCAAATATGAATAATATAATATGTTTGCAGAACTTGGTACACTATCTGCAACATCATCATCTATCATAGGTAAGCCCCGACTGTAAATGATCTCCACCACTCTTCCCCCAAGCCCAGGTTGAAAATCCTCAATTAGTCCATATCTGACTGCAGATCCTCTATGCTTGTTTGGTTGCTTACAATTCAGATTGAAAAATATGAAAAATTGAATCTTTTCAACACTTTGGGTTACTAATGGTCGCCATGGATATTGATAATTACTAACTTAACAGTCACTGAAGAAATGTGAGGAAAAACTACCATTCGAAACAGAACAAACAGATATATGCATTATACAAATTAACCGTGAAAGAGTGAGAAAGAGAGAGTACCAGCAGTATCCCAGAGACCCAGATTCACAGTCTTGCCGTCTACCAGAACATTGGCACTGAAGTTATCAAAAACAGTAGGGATGTAGTCCTGTCATACAATCAAAACCCATACAGCAAAACCCATTGGAGATCACAGTCATAGGGGAAAACCAACTAAAATGAGAATAAAAGAAACAGAGGGAGCGAAATTATGGCGAGGCTAATACAGTTGGGAAAGTGTTGGTAGTGTAGGAGATGAGCAGGCTTGTCTTCCCAACAGCACCATCTCCAACTGTCACACATTTGATGAACCTTGTTGTTGTAATACTAGGAGTAACAGCGACACTGGTTCTGTTATTCATCTCAGAAAGCAGTATTCGAAGAAATTATTCTCTTTCAGAGAACACAAACTTCCTTGGGATAATCGGTGTCTTAATTCAGGTACTGCCTCAAAGTCCGGTCAAATTATATATGGAGTGAAGACAGACTGACAGAGATTCAGAAAGAAAGCTGAAAAGTCACGAAATTTTCTCTAGGCTTTTGAGGGGTGGTAAAGATCTGTGAGATCACTTTAATTTGAGCTATCAGGGAGGCAAAAGGTGGGAACAAAAGGCAGCCCACGTAGAAAGAAACAACGTAGCGGAAAATCGGAAGAAACAATTTTTACGCGCTTGGAGAGCAGCTGATGAGCACGTAGAAAGAACCAACTTATCAGAAAATTAAGTGCATATTAGTCATGCGGAGTAAGCTGACTCAGATACTCTGTTATTGAAAAAAACCTAGAAGAGGCTAGTGACTTTTGGTTAAATATCATATGAAAATTAACTTTTCTTTTATCTCTCCACTCTCTTTGGGCCAACTCTGTAATACCTCAACCCCAATAGTAGGGGTCACACACATGCAAGGAATAAGAAAATTTTGAATTTTAAAATTTTTTCCTCTCTTTATAAATTTTCTCAATTTTTAGAATTTCTTTTTGAAACTTAACCAACTTTATAAATAACGAAGATATACCAAGAAATTGATTGAGGTCATTTTATATTCTATTCAAAAGAAAATCATTTAAAGATTTCTGTTCATGAACATTTTATAAAGTTAAAATGGCAATTTTAGAAGTCAAAAAATTAATTTCTGTAAAAAATTAATAGAAATTTTTGATACAATATAATAAAAATAATAGTTATGAAATATATTTATCTTTTTTTTAAAAAGAAACCAAAAGATGCATGTTTACAGGACTGCTAGAAGCGCGTGAATTAGAATCGATTCTGTATGATTATGGGTCGATGGCCTTTTTGCAATTGGTCCCGAAAAAACAAAAGCGCCAAAACCACGCTGCGCGACGCGCGCAGGAAGCATCCTGAACGGCTTAGACCAATGACTCCAGTGAATGGGTCCTTGGTCCTCACTCCTCAGAACCACGCGGTCTCATCACCGCTTTGTCCAATTTTTTTTGGTGTAAGTGTAGTTTGTACTTCTTTTTATGTTAAATACATTTTGCATCTTTGAAGAAAATTTATTTTTTTTTATCTTAAAAAATTAGGATTTTTTTCTCATAAAATATCACCGCAAAAAAAAATATTATAAAGATAAAATTATAATTTTACACACTTAAAATTCATTTTCTGTTTAAATTTATTAAAAATTTTAACACAAGTGTCAAAATATTTAAAAATTAATAATTGATAAATATAATGTGATAAAAATAATAAATTAAGATACAAACGGTCAATACCTTATATTGTAGGATTCAAAGTGTACTTATTCTTTTTTTTCTTTTTCGCGTCGAAAAACAAATGCAGAATATTTTTAGCTAAGTCACCTGAAAATTAGTTCTCTCTCAATGCCACATCAAATATGTTTTATTTTGTCCTTTCAAAGTTTTTTTTTGTCTTCTAAAAAATTTACCTCTAACATAAATGTGCTTCCCACCCTTTAGCACGGTGTCATAATCCTTCCCAGCTGTTGGCCTTTTTTTTTTTTTTAACACAATTTTCAAGATGAAAAATAGAACACCCACACATCAAAAGGGTCAAAGACAAATATATTATTTTCAACTCTTCTTTTTCTTCAAAATTCATTTTCCAATAGAATATCGTTCATGCCACAAGTATTTATGTCTATCCTAGAAAAAGTTCTATATTATTTTTGGCGTCTCCATCAAACGCTAAAAAGTAAATTGTTTCCTCTAAACTTTTTCTGATTGAGAATGTCTTTTGTTTTTCTCTCCTTTTTTGGTGAAATAAACGTAGGATTTTCATATGAATTTTATGAAACAAAGAATAACAACAACACTATATTGGTGTTCTAGTTCATTTGTCTAATTTTCTGGCCACCCAAATGTCAAATTCCTTGAGTCCTTAACAACCCCCAATAAAAGCAATTAAAAAAAGGAAAGTTGACGAATATCTTGACAAATTGCATCAGTGATTCAGATTAAAATCAACATTAAATGTGGAGGCAAACCAAAGATATATTGCCGGATTCCCTGGAAAGGGAAGATCTCAAGGTCTTAGATATTTTTCAAGAACCGGTTCAAAAATCCGAAAGAAAAAGCTCACAAATTTCACTAGTTTTAATTCTTCCTATTTTTTCTTTTTTTGTCTCTTTTGGTAAAAAATATAATTTCAACAAAAATCAAGTAATTTGCAAGGTGATCCTTCTCGTGCTCCAATGTGTCAATCTCTAAAGACTTCCTAAATTATCAGATCAAATTCGCAATCAAAAGTTCTCGCAATGTAACAATTTTCTCAATGATGATTTTTGCCATAATGAATATGCGGACTAATTAGAATCAATCGCCATGCAATTAAAACCCTTAGACCAAGGAACGCCCATATATAAATAAAACCATAAGGGTTAAACTCTTTCTAATGAGATATTTGGGTGAGTTCCAAAGTGGGACTATGTTAGTATGAATTTTTTAAAATTCTGATTTATTACATACCATGAGCTATATTTGAAATTAGAGGTGATTTTTGGAAACCCATGAAAGTAAATGAATCTTCGAATATATGGAAAGACAATTGCCACTTATTTATAAGATGTAAGTTTTTCTTTCTTGAAAATTCTAGACATTTTTTTTCTGTCACATAAATTTTGTCAGCTATCCTTTTTTTTTTTTTTAATGCTTTTAAAACTTTGAAAAGTCACTCTCATACTTGAGGGTTTGCCTGATCAATTTAAACGACACCTAAGCAAATTAATTAAAAAAAAATGTTTGTTCAAAAGTCACTTTAATAGTTGAGGGTTTGGCTCAATTTGAACGACACCAAAGCAAATTAATAAAAGAATAACTCTGTGAGGAATTAAGGGTTTATATATAAACAGATTTTTCAAATAGGTAGAGACATTAATTGAGCCGAGTACGTTAATGTGAGTTTTTCTTGCTAAACACTATAGCTTTCCAATTATATATATATATATTCATTCTATATTCCTTTTTCTTCTTATGGAAAATATGCTTAATTTGAATCCTGAACTGTCATATAGTTTGTAATGTGGCGCCCCTTAAACGATACATTCCGTCCTTACTCACAAAAGATTTCAATATGCATCCTCAATAATCAATTTGGATGGAAATTAATATTTTTGTTCAGCAAAATGAGTACTGTATCACTACAAGAAATTTGGCATTTAGCTACGAATTTATTAGTGATGGACCTAATTTCATAGCTAAAAATTTCTTTCTGGGATAAAAAATTATTTCGTCACTAAAATACCTCTTTTTGCAATGAATATAAACTTTAGTGGCTAGAAGATGATTTTAGCAATGACTTTATCAGCGACAAATTGAATGGTGTTGCTAAAAATATTTCTTTTGCGATGAAAATATTATTTTGTTGCTAAATATTTAAAGCATATGTTTTTAGCGGCCAAATTCTACATTCGTTGCTAAAACCGTTATTAGTGACGAACTCAATTTGTCGCTAAAAATACCTTTTGTGTGACGAAAATATTGTTTGGTCGCTACAGACATAAAATAAATGTTTTTTTGTGACAAAATTCTAAATTGTCACTAAAAACGTTATCAACTAGGAACCCAATAGCATCTCTAAAAATATCTATTTTGCTACTAAAATATTATTTTGTAGCCACAGATCGTAGATGCATGTTTTTAGCTATAAATGTAGAATTTTGTTGCTAAAATACATGTTTTAGCTACAAAAATGCTTTGTCAATTAAAACATAAAATAAAAAACATAGAGTATAAAAGTATAAAGCTTAAAGAAAAAACATAAAGGCTATGTTTGGCTATGAAAATTTTTTCTCAAAAAATTTTTTACAATCACTTTTTCATTAATTCCAATATTTTTTTTACAAACTCCAACAACTTTTAACAAACTTTTTATAAACTCCAACAATTTTTAACAAATTTTTCACCAATCTCAAGAGAATCTACACTACAAAAAAAAAATTTATCTTAATCATTACACAAAAAATGTTTTCAAAACCAAACCAAACATAGCCAAAACTTCGACAACCCCCCTCTCCAGTACCTACCCTTCTCCTTTCTCTCTCCTTCAACCTTGTATCTCTCGATATTGTCTCACAACACACAACTGTCCAAAACCGAAAAAATCTAAAGTGAAGTCGCTTTTAGGAGCTCTCGACTCTGTCTCTCGTTGCCATTGCTGACAGTGATTGGTCCTCTCAACTCTTTCTCTGTCTCTTGGCTGGAATAAATCTCTCTCTCACCAAGGTATAGTTATTTTTGTCTAACTCTAAGCATGATGGCTTATCTCTCTGTCGCCCCGAATTTAGGAGCGACTAAGCCCTAGTTTCCCAAATAGGCACTCTAATTTCCGTTGTTCAGAACCCTAATTTGGTGATTGAGATTTTTGAACTCGTGGGCTTTGATCTTTTTATTTGGTTTTGAATTGTTGTTTGATTTCAGTTTTTAAGTTTTGTTCATGTTTGATTTCGAGATTCCAGCTTTTACTGGACATGCAATGGCATAACTAGCTCTAGCAAGTAATTAATTTAAGGTGCCGAGTTGATTTTAAGGTGCCTGCTTTTCATGTTTTGCGTTAAAAATAGTCCGAACGATGTGCGGAGAACTTCCTTTTTAGTTATCTCGTGGTGTGCAACTATAAGGCCCTATTTAATTAGGTAATTTTCCTCTTTGTTTCTTTTCCTGAGTACATAATTTCACATAACTTTTTTCTTTTTTAGATTACGCTATTTTCCTATGAAAGTGATAGTTTCACATAACTTTTTTTTGTTACATTATAAATAATCCTTCTATGGGTCGGGAAATAAATGGCAATAATATTGGTGAGGCGATGATTTGACACAATATATATAACTCTTTTTTTTTTTTTTTTTTGCTGAAACACAATATATATAATTCATGAGGACAACGATCTTCATGAAAACATTAATTGTTAATGCGTACTTGGAACAGAAAGTATTATCACCCATAAACAGAAAGTATCCTCAATGAAATTTGCATAATTATGTATAATATTTTGATTGCAATCAGCTATAAGATATATATATATATATAATGACTAATTTAGGTCTTCTACTCTTGTCTTCACATAGGATGGCTTGCACACGTGGCCGTACAGAATATACAAATCATTCACTATTCCATCCCGGCCTCGATAAAATTCTTGGTTTTGCTGCTGCATATGTGCGTAATTAGTGTAGACAGTATATATATATATCTAGGATGTATTCCGCGCACAGAGAGAGAGAGAGAGAGAGTTTTACGGGCAATGAATGCCATATATATGACTGTTGCTCAAGGATTAATATGTGATTTACGATAAGTTATTTCTTCGAACCAAGAGCGACGCACGCATGCAATAATTTAACCTTATACCAAGGAACTTCCATATATAAATAAACCTTTACATGCATTCATTCCCCTCTTCTTTAACAAACTCTCTGACCTTTTTGCTTTAGGGTAAGCAGCCATGGTTATGCTGAAGGAGGTGACCAAGAAAACCAAGGGCCGACAGAAGATTGAGATGAAGAGACTAGTTGGTAGCAGGCAACAGGTTACTCTCTCAAAGCGCCGTGCGGGCCTCTTTAAGAAATCCGCCGAGCTGTGTGTCCTGTGTGGCGCTGAAGTCGCCGTCCTTACATTGAATGATAAAGGCAAGATGTTCGGCTTCGGCCACCCTGATGTCGAGACCGTCATCAATCGCTATGTCAGTGGATACACCCTGGCCGAGCCGTTCCCAAAGCTTGTACCCGTGAATGAGTTCAACACGCAATATGCTCAGGCTCAGAAAGAATTGGAAGTGGAGAAGAAGCGCCTTGCGGAGATTGAGGAGGCGAAGAAGAAGCAAGAGGCCGATGGGAAAGAACTAAGGTTTTGGTGGGACGAGCCGCTGGGCGAGAATATGGGGCTGGAGGAGTTGCAGCAGTATATGTGGGCTTTGAAAGAGGTGCGCAGGAAGGTGGGGGTGAGGGCGGACGAGTTGATGATAACGAGTAGTACCCCTTTGATGTCTGCAATGGACATGGGGTTCGGGGTGGGCAATCATATACCTTTAGGGAATGATTTTGTGAACTGGGAGTGGGCTAATGGTGCAGGTAGTGGCTTTTGTGGTAGCAATGGTTTTGGCTTTGGACAAGATCATAAGATTTGAGTTTATTTTTTCGCTTGCCTATTTGAATAGGATGCTTTAGAGGTTTGTCATTTTTAATGTTTGGGTCCCTTAAAATGAGGAGGAATTAACAAGGATATATAAAACATTTCACAGGAGTTTTGGTAAACTTTTCCTAGCTTCACTGAATGGTCCTTGTGTTCTTTCGCTATTTAGCCAAAGATATAGACCGAATAAAGAAGAAGAAGGGGAAGACAGAATGTGACTCAGTGCATTTGGAACAAGTCTTCAGAAATTATCTTTTTCGTCACTGAAAGGCATAAAGTTTTCCCTTAATATTAATAATTGATGAATAAAATGTAATGAAATTGATAGTTTAAAGTGTTAAGTGTTGGATATAGAGTCTACTCTCACTAGTTTATTTTTATTTTTATGTATACTTATATATGGCGCCTCCACCAACGGAGAAGAAGGCAAGAATTTGGTTATCTTCGAAGAAAATTATGCCATTCTCCGATTCTTGGTTGAATGGAATTTCTGTAGGCCTTGAAAATAGTCCGATAAATGACCGGAGAACTTCCTTTTTAATTATCTCGTGGTGTGCCGCTATCATGGCCCTATTTGATTAGGTATTTTTCCTCTTTGTTTCTTTTCCTGAGCGCATAATTTCACATAACTTTTTTCTTTTTTAGATTACGCTATTTTCCTATGAAAGTGATAGTTTCACATATCTTTTTTTGTTACACTATAAATAATCCTTCTATGGGTCGGAAAATAAGTGGCAATAATATTGGTGAGGCGATGATTTGATACAATATAATTCATACATTCTATAATGTTCTTGTTAAAACAAATAAAACATTGGTAAATTCGGAAATACTACGTAGTTGAAACAGAAAGTATTATCACCCATAATATTTCGAGCATAAAATTCTATTATTCCATTCCTATTACATTTATATTTGGGAGATGCATGTTTATTTCTTCATGGCTTTACTAAATTTGTCCTTGCCCTCAACAGCTATACCTGTCACATATAAAATAATTAACAGTAAGTATATTTATCAAGTATATATATCCTCAATGAAATCTTCTTAATTATGTATAATATTTACATCGCAATCAGCTATAAGATATATATATATATATATATAATGACTAATTTAGGTCTTCTGCTCGTCTTGACATAGGATGACTTGCACACCTAGCCGTACAGAATATACAAATAATTTCACTATTCCATCCCGGCCTGGATCTTGGTTTTGCTGCTGCATGCTGTGCGTAATATTTAGTATAGACAGTATATATATAGGATATATTCCGCGCACAGAGAGAGAGAGTTTTACCGGCAATGAATGTCATAGATATGACTGTTGCTCAAGGATTAATATGTGATTTACGATAAATTATTTCTTCGAACCAAGAGCGACGCACGCATGCCGGCACACATGCCACGAAACATGTTCGAAATGCTGTTGGATGGTACTCCAAGTGTGTTTTGCATCTTCTTCTGCAATAACTTTTACAAAGATGTTTTCGGTACTGTGGAGTTCCCTTAGTGTTCGCAGGAGAGAGCTTCCAGGAGCTAAGGCGACGGGCAATCAGATTGAAAGTCCAAGAGGGATCAAAGGGAGAAGTAGGAATTAGATAACGAAGATCAAGAGGTTGATCATGCTCAGCAAGTACTACTCCGACTACCATAAGCATAATCAACGCCAGTACCATCATCACATTTGGACATCTGATCATACAGCTGGTATGCATAGCTCCGTTACCCCTCTTCATCTTTTCTCGGTAACTTGGAAGTGAAAATATAAATGCAAAGGTTTGTGCGTACATCATCAACACTGTTTATTGTTTAAACCATTTATAATAGGATCTTTGCATGCGTGAGTTCCAAAGTGGGACTATTTACTTTGAATTTAAAATTCTGCTATATTTTTAAATTATTGGCGACTCTTGGAAACGCATTAAAGTAAATGAATCTTCAAATTTATGGAAAGACAATTGCCAGCCACCTATATTTAAGATGTAAGTTTTTCTGACTGAAATAATATTCTAGACATTTTTTTCTTCTGCCACGTAAATTTTCTCCGCACGATTTTGCCATTTGAATATATCTTAAGGTGGAACTTGGAAAAGTCACCTAATCTAATTAAAATAACTCTGTGCGGAATTATATATTAAGGGTTTTATACATAAATAGATTTTCAATTACGAACAGACAAATTGAGCCGCGTACGTAATTAATGATAGTTTGTCTTGCTAAACAGTAGTAGTCCTCTAGAGTTTTTCTATTTTTTTTTCTCTTGTGAAAATTATACTTTTGAGTCCCGAATTGTCTGAATGGGGGACCCACGTACCCTTCCAATTTTGTACAACAATATCATTTATTCTTTCCTCTAAGTTTATATTAGTTCTAAGCAGATTGAGATGATTTAAATTTTTAACAGAAATTTTTGCACCCAATCACAACTCACTGTATGTGATAAAAAAAATATAAAACTTATAAATTAAATTAAAATCTAAATTTAAAATTATATTTTTATGACAAGTGACAAAGTTGTGATTGAGTAAAAAATATTTTCGTAAAATCACCTTAATCGGGTTGAGTTAGCATGAATAATCTATTGTACTAATGACAGCCAAACCTAGTGAATTATAAGTTTTTTTTTTTTTAAACATAGTGAGTTTTTCAAAATGTCGTCAAAACCTAGTGAGTAAATGCAAGGAAAAATTTAAAAAATCATTGCTTTGGTTTTTATCAAATTACTATATGAGTTTAGACTATACTTACAAAATCACTCACTTCATATGTGTCAATACATACAGTAATGTGGCATGTCACGTGTCTTATAAATAAATAAAAAAATTATAATTATGAAAATAAATTAACAAAAATCATAAATTAAATAAAAACATTATTATAACTCTGATTTATTTTTAAAATATGTGGCAAATTCATAAATTCGTAAGGCAATAAAATGAAACAATCTCTTGAAATTAACTCTTTATATTTCACACCTAACAATTTAGGGTTGTTCACAAGTACCGGCATCGGTCACTGTTTCCCGCTTAGTAGCAGGAGGCGGGACTGGTTGCCAGTTTCACCGTCACCACCGTTTTTTTTTTCTTTTTTCAAATAAAAGGCAGGTGAGAGAGAGAGGTGCGGGGGAGAGAGAGAGAAAAGAGAGAGGGAGAGAGAGAGAGAGAGACAAAGAGGTGAGAGAGAGGGAGAGGGAGAAAATGAGGTGAAACGTGAAAAAGAGGTAGAGGGAGACAGAGAACTGAGAAGTGAGAGAGAGAGAGAGAGAGAGAGAAAGAGGTGAAAGAGAGGGAGAGGGAGAGGGAGAGTCGAGAGAGAGAGGGGTAGTGGCCGAACACTTTTTTATTTGCCTCCATATGAATGCATACATTCCTACGAGATTAACGTGCCTATGATTTCACATTTGAATATTGTGCCCTTTGATAAAGCTACTCATGAAAATATATCCTTGAATATAATCTGGTATAGGTTGATTTCTTCATGTAGAGTACAGAAAAATAATCATGATTCCTAAAAAATTTCTCCCTATCATTCTAACACAATTAACAATTTCCTAATTTACATCTAAAGTTAAATTTAATGAAAACAACTCAACCAATTAATTTTGAATTGAAAAATCACCTAAAAATTTTCTCTCTTAATTTGCATTTCAATTCTTAATTTTCATTTAAAGAGAGGTAAGAGAGAAAGGAGGAGAGGGAGAGCGCCAGAGAGGGTTAGTGGGAGAGAGAGAGAGGGGAGGAGAATAGAAAAATAATCATGATTCCTAAAAATTATCTCCCTATCACTCCAACAAATTAACAATTCCCTAATTTACATTAAAGTCAAATTCAAATTCAAAGAAGACAACTCAACAAAATTAATTTTGAATTGAAAACTCACCTAAAAATTATTTTATCTTAATTTGCTTTTAAATAAAGCTGAGAGAGAGAGAGAGAGAGAAGAGGAGAGGGAGAACGCGAGAGAGGGGTAATGAGAGAGAGAGAGGGGGGAGGAAAGTAGAAAAATAAGCATGATTCCTAAAAATTCTCTCCCTATCACTCCAACAAATTAACAATTCCTTAATTTGCATGTAAAGTCAAATTCAAATTTAAAGAAAACAACTCAACAAAATTAATTCAAATTCAAAAATTCTCTCTTAATTTGTATTTAAAGCCTTTTTATTTCGTAATTGATATATTTGGAAAATCATTAATGAGAATTTTATTTAGTCAAACTCAGTGAACTTTTTATTTCGTGGAACATTTTATTTTGTAATTGATCATGATAAATTTGGAAATCTAGGAGCGCGTTTGGAAAGCATTTTTGAAATCACTTTTTTGTTTCCTTGCCAATTGAGAAGTCAAAACTGCCCTCTTGTTAGTGCCTTTCTTCCAAAAGGCTGTCAGAGCATGTTATTTTGCTGGAAACGACGTTAAACGTTTATATCAAGCAAGCTCCGACTAACATAGTGTTTGAAAGTAAAATTTTAGGTTAAAATTTTAGGAGTTGGTAAAAAGGTGAAGAGAAAGAATGAAAGAATTGGTGAAAAAGTGAAAAAGTAAATGAAAAACTGAAAAAGTTTGTGAAAAATTGAAGGGAGAGAAAGAATTGTAATGATGATAAAACTTTAAATGTTAAAATTTTAATTTGACAAATACTATGTAAATAAAGCCACTGTTTTAGCCCAATAAAACAAATAGAGCCACTATGAAATTGTCAGCTCCGAAGGCTGTTGACGTCCTTTTCGAGGTGATTGTGGGTGCGTCTTGTATATATATTTTTTTCTTCCGATTTTTTTTTTTTTTTCAGTTTGTTTTTTTCTTTTCCTTTGATTGTGCTTGCATCTGGTATATTTTTTTACTTTTTTTTTCTTCCGTTTTTTGTGTTTTTTTTTTCAGTTTGTTTTTTTCTTTTCCTTTGATTGTGGTTGCATCTTGTTTTTTTTTTACTTTTTGTTTTCTTTCGTTATTTGTGTTTTTTTTTTAGTTCGTTTTTTTTCTTTTATTGTATTTTATTTTTTTACTTTTTTTTTCTTCCGTTTTTTTCTTTTCCTTACCTCCTCATTGCATAAAGTCAACCGCGAATGTCTTTTTTCCGTTGATCGGCACTGCTGCAAGTGTCAGGACTTGCAGACAGTGTCCAACAACCTTCAGGGGAAAAAGACATTCATGCCCACATTCTCTGCGAAAAGGCCGAATCTACCTTAGGTCCAATTTCGTCATTTTAAACGGAAGGAATAAATTCTCTAGGACCCACTTAAATTTTGCAGTCGAAATTACCCCTATCCACTTTTGAGTGTTTAACGTGGATGAGGTCAAAATTGTAATTATATAGTTACATTTGGTAGACATTTTAGTCCTACGAACTAAATCTAGCTCTCAAATTTTACACGATCGTGTTTGGGAAATAAAATTTTTAACAAAAAGTTAAAATTTTATTAAAATTGTAAGTTGGCAAAGGCCCTGTAAGCTTTATAGCTTGCTATAACAACTACTGGTGACTGTCACAGAAAAAGCAATAAGTAAAGTAGACGAGAGTGCTGTGATATTTATAATATTCAATCAGACCCTTTGAGTACTTTTGCTGTTGCAGGTTTGGCCAATAAACTATAGAGTGTTCATTTCATGTATGAAAAAAAAAAAAACGTTGAAATTATCACCTCAAAAAAGTACGTCAACAACCTTCCCAACGCGTGGAGCCTGCTTGATATAAACATTTAGAGTAATGATATACGAAGGATTGGAGACCGACTTTTACCCGACTCTTAGCCTACGTGGCATCATCAAATTTTTTTAAAATAAAAGCTGCTCACAAAACGTTCAAACGCCGTTACTCTATTCTCTCCCAAAACGCCATTCTTCTTTAAGTTACATAACCACAGGTATATCTCTTTGAAATTTTTCTCTGTAAGTTACGGATGGATATGGGTACCTTTTATGCTTTAAGTCATTGTTTTCCTTTTCAATTTGTTTTGAACTCAGTTTTTTATTTATAAAATAATTATTGACAAATTCAAGGCTAAAGAAAGGACCTATCAAGGCCCCAGCACTTCCATGCCTTAACCAATCCAAATGAAAAGAAAAAGAAAAGAAAAGTTACAAATTTAAGACCCAATCGACCAACGACGAATACATTAACCCGGTTAAGCCAACTTTTCTAGAAACTACTCCAAGGTAGAAAATTGCACAAAAGAAATGAATTGGTTACTGGACTACGTGAAGAAGATAGTAATTTTATCGCAATCAAACACCCACTGCACGGTATAGAACATGATCATATGAAAATGAACAATTAGCATGATAGTACAAAATAAATTAGTTCTCCCCAGTGAGTAAAGATAATTATAGGATTTCAATAGGGCCTTATTTTTTTGTTGAATATAATTATTTTTGTGATTCAATGTTGTGAAACACAACCAAGTCTCTGTTTCAAAAATATTGGGTTCTAGATGGTTGATAATATTTCTAAAAATCCTTTTTTTGAAATAACTCCTAGATGGACTTGCCACCCTCGGCCTTTGGGAATGAGTGTGAAGATGATTATTTGACTACGCAGCTTCTAATTGATGAAGATTTGCCCCTCCAAGTTGACCCTCAAAATGGTATGATAGTTCTTTCAATCTCTCGTTAATTTTGCTTGAAATCATTGTGTTTCTTTCTCATTATTAGTCGATTTTACTCATCATTCATTGATTATTGTTTAGTGAATGTTATTATTTATAGTTGTTTCCCCTGAACTTTGTTCTATTATTTTGTTATAGATCAAAATGAAATTGTAAATAATGTAGAGCCTAAAGATATGGAGAACAAGTGCAACTACATGCTCATAGATGCAATTGAAAAGGTTGAGGCACCTAAGGAAGGAATGGTGTTTAGCTCAATAAAAGAAGTTACTTTATATTATAGGAGTTATGGGAAGCAAGAGGGTTTTGATGTTACAAAGCAAAATTAAAAAGTTGAAAAGTGGGTGTCCACATTGGATTAGCCTTGGATGTGCTCGTCATGGCAACACTAAAACTACCTCAAGTAGTACTTATAATAATCCAAAACCAACAACCAAAATGAAGGCACATTTAAGGGTCAACTTGGAGGGGCAAATCTTCATCAATTAGAAGCTGCGTAGTCAAATAATCATCTTCACACTCATTCCCAAAGGCCGAGGGTGGCAAGTCCATCTAGGAGTTATTTCAAAAAAAGGATTTTTAAAAATATTATCAACCATCTAGAACCCAATATTTTTGAAACAGAGACTTGGTTGTGTTTCACAACATTGAATCACAAAAATAATTATATTCAACAAAAAAATAAGGCCCTATTGAAATCCTATAATTATCTTTACTCACTGGGGAGAACTAATTTATTTTGTACTATCATGCTAATTGTTCATTTTCATATGATCATGTTCTATACCGTGCAGTGGTGTTTGATTGCGATAAAATTACTATCTTCTTCACGTAGTCCAGTAACCAATTCATTTCTTTTGTGCAATTTTCTACCTTGGAGTAGTTTCTAGAAAAGTTGGCTTAACCGGGTTAATGTATTCGTCGTTGGTCGATTGGGTCTTAAATTTGTAACTTTTCTTTTCTTTTCATTTGGATTGGTTAAGGCATGGAAGTGCTGGGGCCTCTGATAAGGTCCTTTCTTTAGCCTTGAATTTGTCAATAATTATTTTATAAATAAAAAACTGAGTTCAAAACAAATTGAAAAGGAAAACAATGACTTAAAGCATAAAAGGTACCCATATCCATCCGTAACTTACAGAGAAAAATTTCAAAGAGATATACCTGTGGCTGTGTTGCTTTCCAGAGGTGGAGAGAGTAAGAAGAATGGTGCGGCAGATTGGAGATGGAGAGAGTAAAGTAAAGAAGAATGGCGTTTTGGGAGAGAATAGAGTAACGGCGTTTGAACGTTTTGTGAGCAGCTTTTATTTTAAAAAAATTTGATGATGCCACGTAGGCTGAGAGTCGGGTAAAATTCGGTCTCCAGTCCTTCGTATATCATTACTCAAACGTTTAACGCCGTTTCCAGCAAAATAACATGCTCTGACAGCCTTTTGGAAGAAAGGCGCTGACAAGAGGGCAACTTTGACTTCTCAACTGCCAGGGAAATAAAAAAGTGTTTTCAGAAATGCTTTCCAAACGCACTCTAGACTTTTTATTTAGTAATTTATCCTAACATATTTAGAAAGATATGAGTCAGTTTAGCATTAGAATTCTAGAAGATTTTAATGTAGGTAATTTTTAAACATTTAATTTAGGTTGTTTTCTCGTCTTCTATACTGTTCTCCCTCTCTCTCAACTCTCTCCTCCTCAGTCCTCACGTAACTTCCAGTTTTTCACCCTCCCCCCTCTCTCTCTCTTAGACTCATGCACGCCTTTCCTTTGGCGGTCGGCCTAAAATAGCAGCCCAAATAGCATAAAAAAAGAGGCCCAGTGGCACTATCGCCACTGGTAGCACTGCCATCGCTAGGCAACGGTAATCGGTATTACTGGTACCAGTGAGGTAATTTTGGTCACCGCCCAAAGCAGTGGCAGTGGGGGCATAACCGCCAACGCCACCGCGATGCACAGCCCTACCTCACATGGTGTTCTTATCAAAATTATTAAAAAATTGGTAAAGTAGATATTGCAATTGAAACATAGGTATCATGCCCCATAACTTAGAGTATAAAATGTAATTATTCCACTTTTATTACATATATGTTACAGAGATCTATACTTTCTCATGTTTGGAAAAAGTCAAGTCAAGTCATTAGACCTAAGTTTGAATAGGATATATATTTGAATAGGATGCATTAGAGGTTTGTCATTTTTAATGTTTGGGTTTCTTAAAATGAGGAGGAATTAACAAGGATATATAAAACATTTCACAGAAGGAGTTTTGGTAAAGTTTTCCTAGCTTCACTGAATGGTCCTTGTGTTCTTTCTATTAGCCAAAGATATAGACCGAATAAAGAAGAAGAGGAAGAAGACATAATGTGACTCAGTGCATGTGGACCAAGACCAAGTCTTTAGACATTATTTTTTTTCGTCACTGAAAGGCATAAAGCTTTCCCTCGAGAAGACAGGCCGAGGAAATTCAGCCTGTTAGGTACTGAATTAAGTCGTCACCTCGTAACATAGAAAGAAGCTCACTGGGCCGTAGCAGAAAATGGATACGTAGAAATCCAGTTTGGAAGAATAGCTTTTAAGGAATTTCCTCTCTCTCTCTCTCTCCATAAATATGTATATATATATATATATATATATATATATAATAGTGGCGGAACCATGACCAATTTGAAGGAGGGTGAACTTTTAAGGCGAAATGACAAAATTTTTTTTTCCTACTAATGCAAAAAGTGTCTTAGAGTTAAAATATAAAAATTAGGACTAAAAACATTAAAATATTGAAATACACGTACCGTACTATTTAGATTCTACAGGTCAATTGCAAAATGGCTTTGTTTTTAATAGTTTAAAAACTTTCACGTCTCAATGTATACACTCATCTCTCACCTTATTACGCAAGTCAGTCTTAATAGATTCATCATAGAGAACGCTTTCTCAATAGTTGCAGTAGTAACTGGTAAGATCAATGCCAACTCAATAAGATCAATGATAACAGTTATGATATTTTGAATGGAACAAATTACCAATGTCCACTAGAGCAATTTTTTTTGGAGTTAATTATTTCTTCTATTTAATTTGTCATGTGTTTTCTTATTCTTTGTTGTCGCGCACGTAATAAGCTTATAGCAAGCCCATCAATCCAATTCCATGCTCACGATTGCTCCTTCACTTGGAAATGGATAATGGCCCAGCCAAGTCCCGTTGGATCTGACTTCGCAATAATTGCCTAGTGCCAAAACTGTGTACAATTACTAGAAAGCGATCATACAACAATATGTTTTGCATGCGTTTCAAATTTGGCAATTTGAGACAGATCTTTTCAGATATCTTGAACATGGGGGGGCTGAGTTTTCAGTGAGTCAAGGGGGCGGGCCTGGTAAAAAAAAAATATAAAATAAATAAATTTAGGTGTAAAAAATTTTGTTTGGGGGGAGCCAACCGGGGTGGTGGCTCCTGTTCGCCCTCCCTTGCCTCTGCCTGTGTATATATATAGGCCTTTTGAGGCGTTTCATTTATCTTAAGGATTATATACCTATTTAGTCCTTGGGTTTTGACCCATTTTAATAAATAGTTCTTGAGTTTTCAAATTGATCATAAAGGTTTTTAGTTTGTAATTTTTATCAAACAAGTTCCTTTCGTTAAACTTCTATCTATAAAGTTAACGATTCGCACACAATTCCAATACACATGTCAACCAAAACTAAAATGTGACTTATAATTTTTTTAATTTTTTTTTCATAATTTTTTTTTTTTAAAAATAAAACAAAGTAAAATTTAAATTATTTTAAAAAATAAAAAATTAAGAAAAAAACTTTAAAAAATTTTAAGTCACATTATTTCAGTTTTCAAGTTACAAGTGTGAACTTATAATTAGAAATGACGTGTAAATCATTACTTTTGAGATTGAAATTTTAGGAAAATTGGCAGTTTAATCCTTCGATTTTTCCCCCTTTAGCGGTTTGATCCTTAGGAAATAAACCCTAACAAATTACTCCCTAAACTACCATCATTTGACAAAACCATAATTCCGTCAGGGTTCCGTGTGATTTTTTAACGGGAGAATGTTCCACGCTGGGGGTCCGCTTCTAATGGTCTGCTGATGCTGTGGTCTGCTGCTGACTGTTGGGTTGCCAGCATGTGGCTCCAAAAAATCTTTAACAAAAATTTTTTTTGTAAATGATGGTAGTTTGGAGAGTAATTTGTTATGCTTTCTTAAGGGACCAAGGGGAAAAATCCAAGGATTAAACTGTCAATTTCCCGAAATTTTAAGAGAAGAACTTATTTGACAAAAATTATAAACTTAAGGACTTAATCAAGTTGAAAACCGAGGACAATTTGTTAAAAAGGTTAAAACCGAAGGATGAAATGAGTACTTAACCCTTTAAATAAAGAGACGTTATAGAATTAATCACTTATAACTTTGATTAAGAAGATTTTATAAACGTCTACAAAGAGTGACAAGTCATGAAAATTTGTTCTGTTTTGAATCATATGCTTGTGATATATATCACATGCTTCTCGATCGGCAGTCCAATCTGGTACAAGTCTTTTATAAATTGATTTATAGGTAATAAGAACGAACTGAATCACGGAAACCAATCTTAAAGGCTAGAGCCCTTCTTCCACAAAAATTACTAGGTCTGCCAGATGGTGCCAATACTTTCAAGACACGATGTGTTAGTCTGTTGCTAAAGGCCAGCTGGGATCATGCAGATTACCTAGAAGAGGTAGCTGCCATGGTGATCACGTCTTGAAGGTGCTCCCAAGCGCATGCAGGAGAATCTAAAGTTTATTCGAAAAAAAAAAATCCCAGTTCATTTATGCTGGAATTTAAATTTTCTTGTGACTCGTGTATTTTCTAACTATCTATTTTTTTTTAATTTTATACTGATGAAATAAAAGAAGAGGTTCATGATTTGAACAGTTTGTGAATATTTTTCTATTAAAAAAATGATTTCAGATTGGCTATAAAGACAAAAGAAGTACTAAACAAACCTTAATATAAAAGTGAGTGAAAATAGAAATAATTCACTGACATGTCGGGAAGTATTCAAAGGTTTATATATATATCTAAGAAAAAAAAGTGTGAAACAGATAGCAAGAGACAATAGAAATATGTGTACTGAAAAGCATTCTAAATTTTACTTTTGGACGTAAAATCTAGGGATACGTCCCAAAGATTATTTTAACTCAACCAATAGCTGTACCATGTTACCATGTTACGCATATCGCCCACCGTTTAAGAAAGAGCAAAAGAGGAGAAATTAATTAAAGAAGAAAAGGCCAATAGATTAAGGTTTCTTGCGTACGTGATTGTCTAGAGATTGCAAAAGACTATTTATTGTGGCCGTACGTGGGCCTGCTCCTGGATGATATATGCTTGCTGGTGGTCTGCTCATTTTATGCTATTAAGAAGACTCTGTTTGGCTAATTACTGTAGTGTTGTTTGTGGTTGATTTCATCCACCTATTGATGCTTTGGGGCAGAAAGTTAGAAACAAGTTGTTTTATCAGAGCAAAGATGGAGGTTTCAATCCCATAGTAACCAAAATTTTCTTTTATTGGTAGCAGATAAGACTACAAGAAAAAGGGGCTATAATAACCAAATTTTTGTCCACCAGTTAAATGTGGTTGCCAATAGTTAAGTTTTAGCAACCAATTTTTAAAGGCGGAATTGCACCAGAAGCCCCTGTGGTATCACAAAGTTGCAATTAAACCCCTGAGGTAACAATTTAGACATTTGACTTTCTGAGGTATTGATTTTTTAAAAAACAAGCCCATCTGTCTATTTCTATCCCAACACGTTAACGACAATTCCACGTCAAGCCTATCACGTCGCGCCACGTGTCCTATCTTACTGAATCACTCCTAAATTGCCATGTCAGCGCTGACCCACTCATTCACTAACACCACATCAGCGCCTAATCAGCTGTCGTCTAGCTCTCGGTAAAAAACCATTAGCCGCATTGCCCTCCTTCGAATCTCGATCAAAATAACTCAGTAAAGACAATCTTAAAATTAGCAGTGCCGAACGAACCCGAACGCTAGAAATCTCCAAATCTCCCAATATGCATATATCTAATTAACTTTGCTCCAAATCTCCCGAACCAGCAGTGCCGAACCTGAGCCCTAAATTCTTCTCGGCTGAATAACTCCCTTTCTTGCACAAGCGATTCTCTCTTGGCTGAAGTTTCGGTGGCGTGGAGTTTGTCAACGCCTCTCATTCGGTGACTCTTTTGAACCCATCTTACTTATTTGTTGGATATTGTACTCATATATGGCCGTGTAATATGTTTAGGGGACTGACAATTTTTTTAGGTTTGGAGGAATGTGTAAAGGGACTGTCGGCCAACATTCGGACTCAGAAATTTTTTTTATTACTATCGTGTAATCTTAAGAACATGTAAGGTGTTGAGTTTTTGGCCACATGTGAACAAAGAAAGTGATTTCTCTGTGGTCCCAGCTCGTCTTTAAAAAATGTAACTTTTGTCTTAATGCATGGTGTTGTCGTTGCTTGTGGTCCTAGCTGAAGTTTTCCATCATTTAATAACATCTTTTGTTGTTTTGTGGGCTATGGAGATTGATAGCATGCACGTGCACTGTTAGTGCTTTTAACATAGTAGTGCTTTTTAGTTCTGTCAGGTGATGAAATGTGTACAATCTGAACATCTTGGTTTCCATCTGATTAGTGCCGAACTTTGATGAATTATTTGATGAACTATGATTTCTGATATTCCATTTGAGGAACTTGGAAGAGGATTGCCGATGACACTTTTGATGACGAAACCAAAAGAATCTCTATTTGTCTTATCTTAGCTAGCCAGCAAAAATATAGTTCTTTTTTGACAGCACAAGTTGGGTTTTAAATAGTAAAATGCTTGATTTTTTTTTTTTCAGGTTATGGTAGAACTTTTCATACACCACAGTGGGTCAATAAACTTTGTCTCGGGAACATACACCGGAGGTGATATTTCATATATTGGCAAGAAGGATTCGGACTACCTGTCAGTGGTAGTTTTCTACAAGTTTGTGAGGGAGGACTTGGGTTATTTGAACGTAACGAGGCTCGCATGGAAGTTCGATGAAGCTGTTGGACCCTTTAAACTTTTGGAATCTGATGATGACTGCAGACATTTGTCAGTGAAAATTTACAAGGAGCAGTCGAAGGAGCTTCACGTATATGTGGAGCACTATATAGACACATCTATGTTTGCAATAGTAGAGGCTGCTAATGTTGAAGTTGATGAGGATGAGAACGATGTTCAGGACGAAGTTAAGGAGGTGAACCTTGGAGGGGCTGATGATACAGAGTTGGAAGATGAAGATGACATGGCTGGTGAGGATGTTAGGGAGGATCCTCTGAGATTTTCAGCGATTTTGTTTATAGTGAGGAGCAGCCCGAGCTGTATCCTACAGTGGAGAATGAGGATGAAGCTGTTGTTGCTAGAAGAAATGTTATATCATGGTTTGGCTCTGCCCCTTCAGTTAGTAGGCAGACAGAAGAGGCACCTGATTCAAGAGGGGAGGATAGTGATGATGGAGACAGTATGAGTGAGGGTGCAAATGAGGGTGATGATAGTCAGTCCCAAAGGACTAGATTTCCTGAGTTCCATGAAGAGGATTTAGAGGCTGGTAGGAGGATCAAGCTAGAGAAGGGCTTGAAGTTTAGAGATTTGAATTTGTTTAGAAGGGCTCTAATCACATTCTCCATTCAGAATGGGTTTGCCCATTGCTTTGTGAAGAACGACACTAAGCGGGTGACTGCCAAATGTAAGGGCACAAATTGTAATTGGAGAATGCATGTCTCTGCAGAAAATGAGAGGGGTGGATTCATGATCAAAACATTTCATCAACGTCATCGATGTGGCACTCACTACAGCAACAAACATGTGAATGCCAAGTGGGTGGCGAAACAATACTTGGAGAAGATTAGAGACAGTCCACACCTAACTACCACAGCACTTATTGAGGAGGTACGACGGGATTGGATGGTTGGAATATCAAAGCACACTGCTTACCACAGCACTAATTAAGCATGTGTTAATTATGCAGGATGGTGCGGGTACCTCCACGGGGATCGAGATACCCACTAACAGAAATAGAGAGACCGCTGTATGTGTTAATTATGATTCTTTTCCTTTTTTCATGGTTGGTTGCTAACATGTAATTATCTTCTATATTACAGCACACTGACTGAGAGGGCACTAGTATGGCAGCTACCACGAGGTCATGAGTAGGTACAAGCGAACCTGCTGATGTAGGAAATGCGGGTACTCAAGTTCAACAAAGTCAGGTGACCTGTTCAACATAAGATATGTTCAATTTCATGGACTTATTATTTTTTTTTAGAAGTTATGACTTGTTTTCTTGAAACACAGCAAAGTATGGGAGTTTCAACGGAGTTGCGGCCACCAGATCGAATTGCAGGGAGGCGTGCTCGAGGAGTCCAGAGAACTTGAGCAACACAATGATTTGGCAAAGATAACTTCAAGCTTTTGAGGGGCTGTAATTTTGATTTTTGGGCTGTCAGTGGTAGTTTTTTTGATTTCGCAATGATTTGGTTTGTTTTTTGGGCTGGCATTTTGTAATGTGGCAGTAAATGATGAACAGATACAGAGTTGTGGTTGAACTTGAACATGGCTGAAATTGTTGGAGGTGTTTTGACAGTACTGATATGTTGGAGGGTGATTTGATAGTACTGATATTTTGTAATGTGGCTGCAAAGTACAGGTTTTGTGGCTGTAAATTGTTTCTGATATGTTGGAGGGAGTTTCTTAAATGTTGATGGGTTTTTTAATTGCTATCAGCTGTTTTTTTTTTTTAATTTTTATTTTTGAACAAATGCATTTTGATGATTATTGTAATTCAGGAATAAGGTTTTTGATGTTTATAGCAAGTTGTGATGATGGATTTGAAGGAAATAGGCAGATAACTTGGCCCAACTAAATTGATTCAAACATCACCTATTCTGAGAAACTTGATTTTCTGACCTTCTAAATATAATGAAAAAATTGGCAGAATTTACCAAGAAAATAAATTATGCTTAACAAACCAGATTTTCTGACCTTATTCATATGACTTTCGGGTATTAACAAACTAATGCTCGGTTTTGAAAGAACTTTCTACCATGGCACATAACTTTAAGCAGACAATATTTCTGCTTGCAGATAATAATGCTCTAGAGCTGTATATGAAATGAAGGGAGCTTCAGAGCTATATTAGGTACACCAAATACAATTGCACTCTCTAATTGCCCTTCATAAATGTGCACAGTAGCACAAAACAGATTCATATATTGCTTAAACAGAACTAGACATTACACAGGTCTAGAAATACAACAAAACTCAAGTACGCATTACAACAAGACACTCCACTGCACCACATTACACAACACAACTACATTGAATACAGAAGACCATTACAAAAAGGATTAAAAAGACGGCCCAAGATCCTATCAGCCACTGAGAGAGTAGATAAACTGGGCTTCCACATGAACGATCTCTGGGATACCGCATGGGATAGGAAGGTGAGTCTAAATATCTCCTTAGGGACTTGACTTGGCCTCAGAAAATCCACCAAGCACGCCACAAGTGCAGCACTCTTCTTTATATGGTCCATGTCTTTTGTGTCCATCCATAAGCGGCTTGCCAATTGTTGGCTCCTTCATTTTGGGTTCAGCCTAACGCCCCACTTCAAGTAAATGCGTTCTCGTTCTTGTTTTGAAAACTTCCTTGGCACTTCCTTGATTAACTTTTTCCTCTCCTGGTAGAAAGCCTTTGCATTGTCCCCAAAACAAGAAATGATATTAGACTTCTCTCGTAGGCACTTGAAAAGGAATAACTTAAGAATCGCAGTACTTGGATTTTGCAGCACATGAGGCACCTTTTAATATACATCTATGTGTGTAAACACAAATATATACATATATAGGTAATAGGTATGTATGTAGGTTTGTAAGATATGTTTCCAAATCAATTAATCCTATCCGAAACTGAGCACATAATACTAGAGTTTATAGCTTTATAAGACTACTTGTAATAATCAAATATGTGACTTTGAGGTGATTCAAGCTTGGGCCAAAAACAATGGAGGTTGGTTCTATTGCACGTTTGTTAACAGTTCGGTACTGACTACTTTTAGCCCACCTCATGTTAACATCTAATAGAAGACATGAAACTTAGACTTGCTGATACTAAGGCAATGACTGGAAGGAAAAGGTTTAGAAACAGAGTAGGAAGTACTTCTAATGGTATATTCGATTATTAGTACCAAATAATACAACAAAGAAAATATAGTTATTAGTAATATTTTTCAACAGCCAATAACTAGTCAATTGGCAAGAAAGCAACATATTACCGAATATTACCGCAGAAAGGCAAAAAGCTTATTACTGCAGAAAAGCTTATTGACAAGACCAACATGCTTATCATCATGTATTCGCAGTTGACCAAAACTCAATCACAAGTGAAAAGGGTAAAAAAAAAGGGAAAGGGGTAACATATAGCACAAAAAAGTGACCAGAACCAACATATTGAAAGAAAACATCTAATAGAAGACATGAAACTTAGACTTGCTGATACTAAGGCAATGACTGGAAGGAAAAGGTTTAGAAACAGAGTAGGAAGTACTTCTAATGGTATATTCGATTATTACTACCAAATAATACAACAAAGAAAATATAGTTATTAGTAATATTTTTCAACAGCCAATAACTAGTCAATTGGCAAGAAAGCAACATATTACCGAATATTACCGCAGAAAGGCAAAAAGCTTATTCGACCAACATGCTTATCATCATGTATTCGCAGTTGAATATTGGCAAAACTCAATCACAAGTGAAAAGGGGAAAAAAAAAGGGAAAGGGGTAACATATAGCACAAAAAAGTGACCAGAACCAACATATTGAAAGAAAAGCGAGTGGCGTATCCATGACAGAAGATCTTTCCGACCAGAACGGGAGTATTCGACATTACACCAGACGATTTCTCAGCAAATGCTCGCTGGGAGAGTCCAGAAAAGGAGGAGGAGTGCTCAACGGAATCCATTGTTGCTCACTTCGTACGGGTCGCGAGAGGAAGAGGCGAATTTTTTAATAGAGGACGGCGATTGAAATGGCTTGGGATTAGGTTCTACTGCATTTGGGATTTAGGGAAGAAGAGGGAGATGATACGTAGGGACATTTGGGTTCGGGTTCGTTCAGCACTGTTGGTTTCTAGATTTTCTTCGCTGAGTTATTTTGATCGAGATTCGAAGGAGGGCAATGCGGCTAATGGTTTTTTACCGAGAGCTAGACGAAGTCGTCGCTGATGTGGCGTTAGTGAATGAGTGGGTCAGCGCTGACATGACAATTTAGGGGTGATTCAGCAAGTCAGGACACGTGGCGCAACGTGATAGGCTTGACGTAGAATTGCTGTTAACGTGTTGGGACGAAAATAGACGAACAGACTTGTTGAATTGCCAAGGTAAATTAAAGGGTCAAGAACCAGCTAATAAGAAATGCAAGAAATCCATTTTGTCTTGATGATATATTGCTGGAAACAAAAAGTAACAGTCTTTACCTCATCTGCTAACTTCTGAAGGCTATGGAGAAACTTTGCGATATGCATCTGCCTGGCAGGAAGTTCTCTCCTCCTAGAGAAATCTGTTCTGTAAGGAGCAGTAACATTGTCTACTATCATAAGAGCAAACCTACATAGGCAAATCAATTGAAAAATTACCCTTAGCTGCAATTCCAGAGCCTGTAAAAGCAACCTAGGACATCTCAATTGGCTACAGGGACATATCTAAAAGTTCTTTATTAGAATATATGCTGTAAGAAATCCTTCTCACTTGGCGAGGGACTACTGACTAACCAGAATTGAACAAATATCGCCACATTGAGAATAACGGGCTGTAAAGTTTTTTCTTAAAGCAAAATAATTAACATCAGATTGTTAAATAAATCTGTTTTTCAAAATCAAGTTTAAGTTCAAGGTAGAGCCAATTCAATAACTTTATAATGTGACTAACCCTCGAAGTGCATATTCTTTTTTCATGTGTCATCCCTATAGAGTTGATGAGTTGAACCCAGTTCCCAACATCAGCAAACCCAACCCATACCACTACAAAGCCATAGCATCTGACTTCATTGCACTTACGATTTAGAGCCAAATCAGGATAAGTAAGTAGAACTGGCTTCTCTTGGTCTCCATAAACAATAACAGACACAGGAACATGACCAATTCGAATAAGATGTTCCTGCAGACAACAAATTATACTTCAAGTGCCTCTGCGCACAAGTTTTTCCTGGGGAGGAGAACATTAATTAACACTGAGCCACGATTTTCTACCTAAAGGAAAATAAAAACCCCCAAATCGTATCATTGCCAAAACCCTAAAATCTTGAATCAACAAACCGTAAAGCAAAGATAGCTAGCTCATTGTCTAAATTCTAGAGAGAAAAAAAAACATACCAGATAAAGCACAAAGAGAGGCTAGAAAATTTCAAGGAGGGGAAGGGGAGGGCACGAGAAAGAGTGAGGGGAATAGAGAAAAGAGAGAGAAATAGGAGAGAGAGGGAGAGGGAGACTAAGTTTGCTGGTGGTGCGGGAACCGGCGGCGTAGTACTCAGAAAAGCGGAATGTGCTTCTAGTGGGGATGTCTGGCTTAGGAAGACTGAAGAGAGGGAAGACAAGAGGCAGAGAGGCTTGTGAAAAAAATAAAGGGATCGTTAGGGACGATGGAACACCTATTAAGACGTTATGTTTTTAGTGACGAAAGTTTCGTCACAATAAGTTTATTTTCAGTGACAAAATCCAAATTTCGTCACAAATAAAGACTGTTGTGATGAAATTTGTGACAAAATCAGTTTTCGTCACTAAAAAATGACTTTTAGTGACGAAAATAAAAATTTGTCACAAAAAGTTGACTTTTAGTGACAAAATTCGTTTCATCACCCAACACTTCATCACTAAAAGTGAAAATTCTTGTAGTGTATCTTTCTTCAAATTGTACCATATAATTTAGGTACAAAATTGCATAGGATCCTAATTTCTTGTTGTGGTATCACTTCAATGGAAGCTCCCTAATGGGATTAAACCAAAAAGAATTAGACATGTAAGAATATGTCGGATTAACCTTGAAGCCAAGGAATCATTTGTACCTAGTTGCCACTCCATGGATTCCTTGTACTACATAAATGTTACTCCCATGTGCATTGTATTAGGCAATTGAAAGGGTTTGACGAAAATCTTCTAATCATATTCTCAAAGCTAGATCCCAATAAATGTTAATAAATCATAATAATTGTTTTCTTTTTTATTCTCTCTAGGGAATAGCGGCCAAACTGGATACGTCATGATATAGATATGCTTGAATAAAAAAGGAGCAACATGATTATAAACATAATATTTTCTCTTTGCAGGCTGGGGAACATATACTTTATATGTATGTATATGATATACTTACCTTATAAATATATATGCATATGATATTCAAATGGGTCTTGATTAATGATAATCAAGACCTACTATTTTTTTTTAACCAGCTGTCCAACTCAGCTCACGCGTCCCATACAAATCGGTTAATTATCAAGTTAAAAATTCTGAAAGTGACCACAAAAGTTAATAGCACTTATGAAGTCTTGAACTTCGGATCTTAGAAGTCAGAAAATATACCACCAAAGACCAAGCCTTAACCACTAGACTAACCTATTGAGATTAAATTTTGTTATGAGGTCTTAGTGAGAGTACTGGCGGCTGGCTGGGAGTCTTCAGCCGCCCCTGATCCTTGTCCAACAAAGAACTGTCATCTAAGAGCCTAAAATAAGAAAGATCAGGCAATTATTAGAGCTTAATGTGTGGGTGATCTTTTACTTGTATGTAGAATGGTTGTCATTTGGCTGTGATGTATAATTGCGCCTCCCCTTTCCAACTAGGGTCATCTTCCCCTATTTTGTAATTATATATGTCTGTCATTTCCAAGGTTCTTCTTCCTTCCTTTTCTTTAATACCACTTACCAAATTCCCCTAAAAAAAAATAATACTAACACGGCCATCATCTTTGACCATAAAATTTTGTCAGCTGGCCGAAAGTTAAGGAAGAAAGAAAATTATATATACAATATGGTCTAGAATATTTTTTATTGTTTTTTTCTTTTTTAACAAAAAAAAAGTATAAGAAAAGGTGAATAGAGATAGGTAATCTATTTAGGCTTTACCACAATATTCCTTAGGCTCAGCAAAGAAATCTCATCTGGGAGCCTAAAAAATAGGTAATTATGCAGTAAAATTCAACAGGTAAAGTAGGATTTGTTCCTTTTGGCCAAAGAGGGAAAAAAAAAAAAAAGAGATTAGATTTTTAATATTTTTTTACATTGCGACCCTCGAAAATGTATTTTTATGAAGTTGGCCCCTCTAATTAGATAGAATCCTAACTTTGCAAGAAGCTGTGTACATGTATATATATATAGACACATACCTACTGCTCCATGCATCCAAAGAGATAATCTAAAGCTTCTGTACTTGTCCATAATGCTCCAATTTCTCTCCCTTCCAATTCTTATTTGGCTTTTGTTCCTATCTATCCTGCTTTGGAAGAGATCTAGAGCCAAAAGCCAGATCCATAAGTTACCCCCAGGGCCATGGCAGTTACCTCTTCTAGGGAATCTGCCCCAGCTTGCTTTTAGCAACAAACTGCCACATCGTGTCTTGAAAGATTTAGCAGATAAATATGGACCTGTTATGCGACTGCAATTGGGCGAGGTGCCGGCTCTAGTCATTTCATCGCCAGAACTAGCCAAAGATGTGCTGATCACACATGACACTGCATACAAACAGCGGCCTAACTTTCTTGCTGTTGACATTATGACCTACAATTCCAGCGTCGTCTCTGCTCCTTATTGCGATTACTGGAGGCAAATGCGAAAGATTTACGTCATGGAGCTCCTCAGTGCTAAGCGTGTCCAGTCGTTTAGATACATTAGAGAAGAAGAGGTGGAGAGCCTTCTCGAATCCCCTTCCTTGTCTGGAGGACTTCCGATCAATCTCAGTGAGAAAATCTTCTCCTTATCACAGACTATAACTTCCAGGGCAGCATTTGGGAAGAAGTTCAAGCATCAAAAAGAATTCACATCATTGCTCAATGAGGCTCATAAAGTCGCTGGAGGTTTTGACTTGATTGATCTCTTCCCCTCACTTGGTTTCCTTGGTTTCCTTACCGGGAGAAAGACTGCACTGCTGAAAGTACACGAAAGAGTAGACGCCATTCTCGACGATATAATGAACGATCACATAGTGGAAAGAAGTGCCACCTCAAACTGCAAGCGCAACGATGATACAGTTCATGTGCTTTTAAACCTTCAGGAGGCGGGTGAGCTTGAATTCGATTTCACAAGCAAGCACATCAAAGCTATCATCTTGGTAAAGAAATAAGACTACAGTATTCATTTCATATTTCTTTGTTTATCAGTTAAGTTTCTTCACAATTGTACTTTCACAAATGGAAATCCAGGAGAGAAAAGGAGTTAAGACTATACTTTTTATAAATTAGTTTTTAATCGTGGAAGTCACTTTTTTAAGATTTTCAAGTCAGAAGTCTGATTTCTAATGCCTCTGGATCTCTGCATTCATGATGGGTCCATTTAGTCCTCTCCTGATAGGCACTGATCTAGCAGGTAGGGTTGCCCTAATTGCCAACTATTGTCTATGGAAGTTGCTATGCCATCGTAACCCACAACATTCCTTTTCAGGAGCTTTTCTTCGGAGGGAGTGACACTTCAGCAACTACAATAGAATGGGCAATGTCAGAATTGTTGAAAAACCCAAAAGCAATGGAGAAGGCGCAAGCTGAAGTGCGTCTAGCTTTTGAGGGCAGGAGGAACATTGAGGAGATAGACATTCAGAAACTGGACTACTTGAAAGCAGTTGTCAAAGAAACTCTTCGATTACACCCTCCAGCTCCCCTAACAGCGAGAAAATCGTGGGGAAAGTGTGAAATCCAAGGGTACGAGATAACAAAAGACACAAGGGTATACATTAATATTTGGGGTCTAGCTAGAGATCCAAACTATTGGATTGATGCTAATTGCTTTCACCCAGAGAGATTCTTGGGTTCTTCTGTTGATTTTATTCAGGGGAACAATTTTGAATTCGTTCCATTTGGAGCCGGTAGGAGGGTATGTCCTGGAATAACATACGCTCTTGCAAATATTCAACTTACTCTTTGCCAATTATTGTATCACTTCAACTGGAAACTTCCCAATGGTATGAAACCAGAAGAACTTGACATGTTAGAGTCTCCCGGACTAACCTGTAGGAAAAAGGTTGGCTTGACTGTAATTGCCACTCCTTGGACTCCTCCTGATCTGACCCAAAGACAGTGAAAATGGATTTCAATTTCATTACTGTTAGTTCAATTAGGGATTGTAATGATGTGTTTGCAGTTGAAATGTTTGATGCAGGGAGGGTAATAAGGCAAGGCATTTGAACTACTGTTTAGTCTCAGGGCAACACATGAGTCAATTGATGCTGATCTCATGTACTTGATTTAATTCTATTGAAAATTTTACATTGAACAGTTTGGAGTTTGATTTCCATTTCCTGATTAAGTCAATATCTATCCGTGATCTCTCAATGATTGATTATTATTTTATCTGCCTACCGAAAATTGGGCCATTCGATGACATAATGCCTTGGCCCAGTAACGGCCCGTGATCTTTGGACAGTTGAGGAAGGCTTCCGTATTCCCCTAGCTAGGCTCAGTGGAAGTGCTCTGGTTTCCTTCGCCGGCCGTGCGTCTGTTATGTTTTTAGTCTACTTCAGATCAGTTGTCGAAGAAACTCTGCGGTTACACCCTCCCGGTGCTCGAGTCCGAAGAGAATTACGGGGGGGAAATTGTGAAATTATAAAGGCTTCGAGACGCTCAAAACTACTCATTAATATATGGACTATAAGAATATATCAGATTAACCTTGAAGTGAAGGAATAATATTCATTTGTACCTAATTCCCACTCCATGGATTCCTTTTACTAAATAAATGTTATTCCCATATGCATTGTATTTGGCAATTGAAAGGGCTTGACGAAAATCTTCCAATTATAATCCCAAGGCACGATGATATATTTTTTATTCTCTCTAGGGAATAGCGGCCAAACTGGATATGTCATGATATAGATATGCTTGAATAAAAAAGGAGCAACATGGTTATATACATATACTTTTCCACCAATCAAAAGATTGACTTGTTAGGTTTTGGTAATAATTTCTCTTTGCAAATTGCAAGCTGGGGAAACATATTCTCTCTCTCTCTCTCTCTATATATATATATATATCTAAGCATATAATATACTACTAAAAGATAACATACATATGATTGATCATTTAGTTACAAAAATTAACAAACCCCAATTGACACTAATTTATAAATTATGTAAGGTAAAGGCGCGCCCACTCGAAATTATCCAAGAACAATTTACTTGAATATAAAATTTTGTCAGCTGGCCAAAAAGAAAGGAAGAAAACTATATACATAATATGGTCTAGAATTTTCTTTTTACTGTTCTTTGTTTCTTTTTAAACAAAAAAAAGAAGAAGAAAGATGATGAATAGAGATTGCTAGTCGATTTGGGCGTTATCATAATAATCCTTATCAGGGAAGGCTAAACATGAGTCAAGCTGGCCTTAGGTGAAAATTTAGATTTAGGCATTTTGAAATTTTTTTAATAATATACCTTAACGTTATACATTTAATGCTGTTGTTAGCCATTGGGCCAATATTCACGGCGAAGGGAATTATGGCTCTATAAAAATATGACTTGCTTTATTGTTTCCAAACAAGATAAGAAGATCAACGAAACTAATGGGCATGATTTTAGTTAATTAAGACCCATTAATTTTTTTTAATTAGATGTTCGAGTCAACTTACACACAAATTAGACAATTACGGTACCAAAAGTTCGCCCTCAAAGTGTTGGTATCACTTGTGAAATCTTGAACTTGGTACCTTAAAAGTCAGGAAGTATAACACCAATGGCCCAAACCTTAACCACCACACCAACCACTTCGAAATAAAATATTTTTTTTGAGGCCATAATGGAGATGGTGGCTTGTTGAGGGCTTTAAGTAGCCCCCTAAGGCTGCCTACCCTTTAAGCCACCCCTGATCCTTTGAAAGGGTCCTTAGTGATGACATGGGCCGTGATAGCCATGCGTGGGAGGATAGGTGCCGAGATGAGGCGCTAGTGGCACTCATGGGCGCCCTTAACACACCTACCGCGCGCGTGGCAAAAGCACCACAGCCATGCCATGGCATCAGCGCGCGCGCAAGCTCAGCGCCCCTGACAAGGCATGGTGCCTCAGCAACGCCCATGCCTGGCATGCCAGCCAGCCGGCCACAGACATGCCATGACAGCCCATGGCCTTGCAATGACACGGTGCCACAGCAAGTCCTTGGCCACAGCCAAGCCAAGCAGGAGCAGCGGGCTAACAGACAAAGGAGTGCCATGACACAGGATGGCCACCTCCAGCAGCCACAACCAGTGGCGGAGCCCCACCACCCCTACTGGTGCTAGGTGGGGAAAGGAAGAGGAAAGGCTAGGGAGTCGAAGGAGCACCACCACCCATGGAGGTGCTAGCAGAGGCGGCGTCGCCGTGGACAGCGGCGGACGACAGTGAGATCAAGGCATTCATGGAGGTATCTTAGGGATTAATTTCCTTTCTTGTTAAGTTTGAATAAATCATATCGTTTAGATTTAGGATCCTTTTCTAAACTCTAGAAGATTCCTTTCCTTTGAGTATTAGGCATGTAATATCAAATCTACTGATTGAAGAGATTGATTCCTAAATATCGGTGATTTGATTTAGATTTGAGTTAATTGTGATTGTGATTTGATTCCATTAGGATTTGTAAGCACCTAAGGATGTCTATATAAACACCCTTAGGTGCATTAAAGTTCATCATTCAGAATAGTGAAGTCTTGGAGAGCCTGAGTACTTTTAGGGAGTGTTTTGGCTAGGCATAGGCACATATATGCTAAGTCGGTGTCAAAACTAATAACCTTGTCATTTGGATTCATTCTAGGCTAATAACCTAGTTTGGGTACCTGTTCTTGGACTAATTAACCATTGATCGAGATTGTTCTTGTGGTTATTAGGCTAATTAACCCTTAACCACGTTTTTTGTAACAATATCTCGAGTGTTCTTCATTTGTGTTGTTAGATTCTATATTTCAGCTCGTGTGTTGCCAAGAACGGTTTAGGAGGATTGATTGGGGTGATCGCGTTCGAATCAATTGGCGGGAGTTGGTGTTGTTAAGGTGGCCTAGACCGGGGTCCCTAACATCCTTATCCCAGGTGAGGTGTCGCAGAGCCTCAGATCGCAAGTGAGACTACAAGAAAAAGGGGCTATAGCAACCCAATTTTTGTCCACCAATTAAATGTGGTGTCCAATAGTTAACTTTTAGCAACCAATTTTCAAAATTCGTTACTAATAATACTTTTTGCTGCGAATTCAAGTTGGTAGCTATTGTTGGTTGCAATATATAAATTAGCAATGAGATGATTGGTTATTAAAAATTAAACAATGGCCACCAACATTTAATGGTCACAAATGATGACCTTTTCACAACTAATCGAAGAGATGGTTGCTAAAGTCATCTAATTGGCCGGACTGAAGAGCCTAGAGGACAAAAGTCGTCCTTTAAAGTTAAAAATTCAAATATAAGGCCTTCCCGATTGGAGGATATAGAGACCACTTTTGCGAGTTCCCCCCATCCTCAGGTTCAAAAACACTTATCTTTTCTCATTGCCAGCCCCTGCACTTTGTTCTTTCCTTCTCTCTTCCCTCTCTCCGTTCTCTTGTGGCCTTCCTGAGAATGTTGCCATGCTCGTCGAGTAGGGTCTTGAATCTCATATGCATATTTGCCCCACGGCCTCTGTCAGACCCCTCTGTAGTGTCTTCCACTTCAACTGTTTGCGATTTTGATTCGAATTCGAAGCTACTGCCAGTCGAGTGGGAGTACGATGTCGAAGTTTGAGTTATTGCGACTAAAAGGTCCACCATTTGAGGTTTAGCTTCAAACTCAAAGGTTTCATAGCTGATTGAGAGGTTGAATTAAGTGATCTAGGTGTAGAGAGGTCAATTATTTGTGGCTTCTATACGAATTCGAAGAAATCGTTTTGACTCTGTTGGGAGGTAAAATCATGTTGAATTTTTACTTTTGGGTGTGCGTTTAATTTTTACGGGTTGGCTCAAACTCCTTTCTTACAATCTTTTTAACAAAAATTGTTACGGGTTGTAAATATTTGAATGCCATTCCTCTCAGTTCTTTCTTTCTTGCAAATCCCTTTTCTCTAGAAACCTTTGCCTGAAATACTTTCGTGCTAATAAAATGCAGCATAAATGGATATTGGGAACTGCTTTGGGTGCATTCTCACTTAATACGTGCAATTGATTTTACTCAAATAATTCAGAAGATAAGTATGCTCATTGGGAAGAGGAACTAGAATTGCAACATTCTGTTGATCTCGACATTGGCAAAGGCTGCAACAGAATGGCTGATTATTAATTTGAACAGTAAGTGCCTCTATTAATTTGAACAGCATAAATGGATATTGGGAACTGCTTTTTCTTGTTTATTTATTATATTTAAGTTTTATGCTAATGGTCATTTTGACTGCCCCTCACTTTGTTTCTCATACTGTTGATCTTGGTTTTTAGAATGTCAAAGGAAAGCATAGTTGTGCATTTGTTCTGCATGATCCGTTATTCTTTTGAAAGTTATTGCTTCTCTTACCTTTATTTGCCTATTATGTTGCCAATAGGACTTCAATTCTGATTTAGTTGCTCTGGCAAAGAGGTCTATGTTTTTCGTAGTTGTGTAGTATTGTGGAATTTGGAATTCAGCCATTACGAATAGTTGTACTTCTGAACAGGATATTTTTTATTAGATACTTTCGACTGCTGATATCTTGCACTTGAAGTATCTGGTACTGGTAAAGCTCAGGTCAGCCAATGAGGGATCCTTACAGGGTGAGAAGGAGTTCTTAACGGAGATACAATTGTTGTAAAGGTTACATGATCAAAATCTTGTCTCTTTGATTGGATACTGTGATGAAAAAGGTGAACAAGTGTTTTTTCTTTTCTTTTCCTGAATCTATAGGAGAAGTTATAATTTGATTATCTATCAATCCTATTCCTGAATCTATAGAGGAAGTTTCTCTCTCTCTCTCTCTTTGAAATTGACTTATACTTGTCCTTTGTGTTCATTTTTCTCCAATAATATTTTCCTGTTACAGATTAATTAAATGCTAAGCTTTACAAATTAGCATAGCATGATACATGTTTATTCATGATACTCATGCTTACACATGAAAAGAGCACATTGTAAGTCTGGTTTCATTTTTTAAGAGCTTAATAGAGGCGTGACATCAAGTTTGAATACGAAATGGCCAGTTTCTTCTAGCTTAAGTGGGAAAACAAGAAGAAGCAAGGGCTCAGCCACTGATCCCCAAAGCTTATATGCAAGGGTGAGTCTCTGAGCTCCAGCTCCCTAAAGCCTATATGCAAGGGTGAGTCTCTGAGCTCCAGCTCCCTAAAGCCTATATGCAAGGGTGAGTCCCTATCAATATTCAAGCACATCGACCACCTTTTTACAAAATTGTTGCCTATGAATGTGAAGTTCCATAATTGATCTTTCCTTTGTATCTTGCAGAAAAGAAGAGAGAGAATAAATGGGGGGGCTCAGAATCCTACAGAACCTTGTCCTACCAAGGTAGGCAGAATTCTAGCTGCAAATATTCTTGTACAAGTATGAGGTGTAAGCCAACTTCTCACAATTGGATCTTTGGTATTGAAGATTGATATTAGCACAATGCTTGAGGAGGCTGCCCAATATGTTAAGTTTTTACAGCTCCAAATCAAGGTAATAGCAGAGCAAAATCTTTTATATTTCAAAGAGAAAATTCACTTTTCTAATTTTATTTGAATTTATTTAGTAATCTGATCTTATGTCTCTTCGCTGGCATTTTTGTAGCTTTTGAGCTCTGATGAGCTGTGGATGTTCGCTCCCATCCCTTACGATGGAATGAACACTGGACTTGACCTGAAGATCAACCCTCCCAGCTGATAACAGTCATAAGATATAAGAAGGGCGTGGCGAATCAATTACTGCTCTACCACATAATGGGCTTGTTTGTATGTGGAACTACAAAGTACATCTTGAGCAGAAATTTTCAGGGAAGAGTTCCCTATTTGCCCATTTCTATCTTCTTGTTATGTTAAGCAGAATTTCTTTTATGAGAATAATTGTAACGTCCTATAACGTTTGTCCACTTACTCTGTTATTTGAGTGAAGATTTTTTATAAACACTTTATTTGAAGATTTTTGATAAACATTTCATCTGTCTATTTTCTTGTAAATTTTTCTGTGGATTCTTGTAAAATGACGAAGTACCTCTTGTAAACTGTCTTTACGAAAAAAAATCCCGCAGACACCACATATACCCATCCTTTCTCTGCGACACTCACCCACCCCATCCTTTGTCGCAACGCGACCCACTCCGTACCCATCCTTTCTCTGCGACACCCGACCCCGCCATACCCATCCTTTCTCTGCGACACTCACCCACCCCATCCTTTGTCTCCGTACGACACCCGACCCCGCCATACCCATCCGTTCTCTGCGATAACCATTCGCGTATACAGCTCTATTCCAACTATCTTTCCGTCGTCAATAGTTTCTCGCAACGGCCCAACTTCGTCAGCAAAACTCTCTGGCTAAGACCCGTTGTACCGTCTGCGTTGCTTAGTTGCAGCGACTCTCGCATTTCGCCAGCCCTGCTCTCTTGCAACGACTCTCGTTGGTACAACTGCGGGTCTTCCTCGACGAAAATATGGCGCCGAATTTGTTCAAGCCTTTCTCGACGGGTGTTAGTCGCGGTGAAGCAATTTGACGAAGGCCCGCATATGTCGTTGTTAAATGTCATTGTTCACGAGGCGATTGGGGTTTCTCGACGATTAATTTCGTTGGGATAGGACTTTAAGAACGAATTTCTACACTTTTGGCAACACGAGACTGCGCTGTTACAACGCGAATTTCTTGTAGTGTGAGATAATTACGAGCTTTTGAACTTGTCCACAATGCTCCAATTTCTCTCCCTTCCGATTCTTATTTGGCTTTTATTCCTATCTATCCTGCTTTGGAAGAAATTTAAAGCCAAAAGCCAAAGCCATAAGTTGCCCCCAGGGCCATGGCAGCTACCTGTTCTAGGAAATCTGCACCAGATGGCTTTTAGCAACAAACTGACATATCGTATCTTGAAAGACTTGGCAGATAAATATGGACCTATTATGCGACTGCAACTGGGTGAGATGCCGGGTGTTGTCATTTCATCACCAGAGCTAGCCAAAGATGTGCTGATCAGACATGACACTGCATTCGCACAGCGGCGCAACTTTCGTGCTGTTGACATGATAAGCTATAATTCATCCGTGGTCTTTGCTCCTTATTGCGATTACTGGAGGCAAATACGAAAGGTTTACGTCATGGAGCTCCTCAGTGCTAAGCGCGTCCAGTCGTTTAGATCCATTAGAGAAGAAGAGGTGGAGAACCTTCTCGAAACCCTTTCCCTGTCTGGGGGGCTTCCAATTGATCTCAGCGAGAAAATCTTCTCCTTAATACATGGTATAAATTCCAGGGCAGCGTTTGGGAAGAAGTATAAGCATCAAAAAGAATTGATATCACTGCTCAAAGATTTTAATATACTCTCTGGAGGTTTTAGCTTGCTTGATTTCTTCCCTTCGCTTGTTGGTTTCCTCACCGGAAAAACGCCTGCAATGCTGAAAATATGCCAAAAAGTAGACGCGATTCTCGATGATACGCTGAACGATCACTTGATGGAAAGAAGTGCCAGTACTTCAGCCTGCACTGATCATATAGTTCACGTGCTTTTAAACCTTAAGGAGGCTGGTGAGCTTGAATTCAATTTGACAAGCAAGCACGTAAAAGCTATCATCTTGGTACGTAAATATGACTATGGCATTCATTACACATATTTCTTTGTTTATGTTCTAATAAGATCAGTAAAGTTTCGTTATTATCTAAATTTATCTACGATTCATACATGAAAGGATTGAGTTATTTACACAAGTAAATAAGAAGGTGCCACATGTACTTTGTCCCAGCATATTTAGTATATAGGGAGTCTCTGCAAACCAAAACACACAAAGGATGTCACATGTACTCCTTTTCAAAGACTTTTACAGAAGTTTGATTCGTCGTGGGTGATGATCCTTAATTAGGGCCTGTGGTGACGGTGCCGGAGACGAAGCCAAAGGGTCGCCCCGGGCCCGGCGCGTTAGGGGGGCCAAACTCTATATCTAGTTTTTTAACCTATTTCGCATTATATGTTTTTGAAGGCCCACAGATGTAGAGGGTTCCTATGAATCTCTGCAGGCATGCATGTTGGATCTATTGGTGTTTGCATATCAAATATATCTGATCATCCTAAAATTTTAATTTGATAAAATAATTATAAAATAATATTTTTCTCTCATCAAATTATATATTAATTCTACTATAATAAATATAAAAAATTTATTAAAATTATTTTTCTCTTCAAATTTTTCACCAATTCCTAACCAAAATTTTGATATAGGTACTCTAGCACGTCGGGAGACTATTTTGATGTTGCTATGCTATTGTAACCCGCAACATTCTTTTTTTTTTTTTTTTAGGAGCTTTTTTTCGTGGGGAGTGACACTTCAGCAACTACAATAGAATGGGCAATGTCGGAATTGCTAAAAAACCCAAAAGCAATGGAGAAGGCGCAAGCGGAAGTGCGTCAAGTTTTTGACGGGAGGAACATTGATGACAATGATGAGAAAGACATTCAGAAACTGGACTTCTTGAAAACAGTTGTCAAAGAAACTCTTCGATTATACCCTCCAACTCCCCTAACAACGAGAAAATCGGGGGCAAAGTGCGAAATCGGAGGGTATGAGATAACAGAAGACACAACGGTATACATTAATATTTGGGGTCTGGCTAGAGATCCAAACTATTGGGTTGATGCTAATTGCTTTCACCCAGAGAGATTCTTGGGTTCTTCCGTTGATTTGAAGGGGAACAATTTTGAATTCCTTGCCTTTGGCGCCGGTAGGAGGATATGTCCTGGAATAACATACGCTCTTGCAAATATTGAACTTACTCTTTGTCGATTGTTATATCACTTCAACTGGAAACTTCCCAATGGGATCAAACCAGAAGAACTTGACATGGAGGTGTCTCCCGGACTAACCTATAGGAAAAAGGTTGGCTTGACTGTAATTGCCACTCCGTGGACTCCTCCTGATCTGAGCCCAAAGAGAGGGAAAATGGATTTCACAAGCAATGAGGGATTGTATTAATGTATTTGCAGTTGTAATGTTTGATGCAGGGAGGGTAATAAGGCAAGGCATGCACGCACTTGAACTACTGTACTGTTTAGTGTTAGGCCAAAACAGTCGAATATTAATGCTGATGCCATGTAATTCTATATGTAATAGTTGATTTTATTGAACAGTTTATCCGGATGAACACCTCTCGTTTAATATAGATGTGTCGGTATAATCCATTTGATTTCGGATTTATTCGATTTATGCTTAAAATTTTCCTGTATTATTGCATGTCCACCTACACAAAATATTCCTCTTAATTACTTACTATAGCTAGGCAATTGCTGTATTAGTCCTTTGTTTGTTTATTGTCATTCTTATTGTACCAGCGACAAAAAAAAATTTATTTAAATCCTCGTATGTCCTCTTCATTTGATGTACTTAATTAATTTGTTTCTCTGGTATTTAATATTCTTCAATATATTTAATTTTGAGGAGTCAGAATCTCAAGATTCTATCAGATAAAAAGCAAGGGCCTAATTAAGCTGTAAAAAAGTATCTAGTGGAAGTAAAAGGTAACCTAGCATAGGCTTAAGACTGAGTTAGAAAAACTTGATCTAACAATTAACAATTAGATCTTAATTAACTTAGCAGTCAATTGCAAAATATTTTGCATATATATATGGTAGTACTTATGGGTCAATTGTCAGCAGTAAAAGAAAAATCCCGTAATTGTAAGGTCAATTCTCTTAATTTGTACCAGTTGATATAAGAATCGTTGTGACATATATATATATATATATAGGGTTAAGTACTCATTTCATCCCCAAGTTTTGACCCTTTTTAATAAATCGTCCTTCGGTTTTCAACTTAATCATAGAGGTTCCTAAATTTATAATTTTTGTCCAAGAAGTCCTTATCTTAAATTTTCATTCTCAAAATTAGTGGTTCACACATCAGTACTAATTATAAGTTCACATGTGTCACCCGAAAACTAAAATAATGTGACTAATAATTTTTTTAAGTTTTTTTCCCTAATTTTTTGTTTTTTAAAATAATTAAAATAGGTCAAAACCCAATGACCAAATAGGTATATATATATATATATATACATCGAATGAAAAAAACAAGATATTGTTCGGCTTCGACCACCCCGATGTTGAGACTGTCATCAACAGCTATGTCGATGGATACACCCTCACTGAGCCATTCCAAAAGTTTGTGCCCGTGAATGAGTTCAACACACAATATGCTCAGACGCAGGAGTTAGAGTTGGAGAAGAAGCTTCTGGCAGAGATCGAGGAGGCGAAGAAGAAGAAGCAAGAGGATGGGAAAGAACTAAGGTTTGTGAACGAGGAGTGTGCTACTGGTGAAGGTAGTGGCCTTTGTGGTAGCCATGTTTTTAGGTTTGGACAAGATTAGATTTGAGTTTATATTTCCGATTGCCTATTTGAATAGGATGCTTTAGAGGTTGGTCATTTTTAATGTTTGGGTCTCTTAACATTGGAGGAATTAACAAGGATATATAAAACATTTCACAGAGGGATATTTGGTATTGGAAGCAAAGGGTATCATTCCGTCCCTAGAATTCCCAAATCTCTTTCCAGCTCTTTGTCTCTTGGAATTAATGATAGGGGAACTAAGCTTTTATAGCAAAATAAATACTTCTGTATAATGGTCCTTTTGTTCTTTTCTATTAGCCAAAGCATAAACTCATGTACACATGCCTAAAGGAAAGTAACCAAATATCCATAGACAACATGAACGAGTTTGGTTTTAAACAAAAATAGAAACCCAACAAGAAAAGGGAAAATCAAAGAAATACGATGTTCACTCAAAACGCCATCCAAAAAGAAAAAGAAAAAGAAAAAGATCCTTATCGGCCGTTGCACAAAACTTAGCAACAGTTAGCGCTTGGTCTTGCGCCACTTGTTTTTGATCCAGCGAAAACTCACAATTTCTCCTTTCTTGAGTTTCTTCACACCGATTGATGCGACCACTTTAAATTTCCTCCAGCCCTCTTCAATCTTTCTCGACTGTTTGCCCTTTTCTCCTTGGCCCCCCCGATGACGACCCAAACTCTTGCTCCCAGGCAACGGTGTGGGTCCCAATGATCAGCCCACGGGTTATACGAATCGTCCGACGCCATTAATGGTAAAACCTTTGCACCCCAGAAACAGAGAAATTCGTTTGCTTTTTCCTTGAGAAAGAGAGCAGACTACTCGTTTGCTTGTGGGCTATGGCAGATGGGGTACTGATCTACTTATAGATGCTGTCTATCTTCATTGATCGCGATCCATGGCAATAAAAATCAGTATTTCGAAGCCAAAACTGCTACCAGAAATTAGAACCTTCTTAATTTCCAGAAGAAAAAAAAAAGCCTAGTAGAAACGTTTACAAGGAAAGAGGACCGGAGCAGATGGCAGTCGTGGGATGTTCCATCACCTGCATGCCTAGCAAGGCAACCATAGAAAAACTCCAATTATTAGTTTCGACTAGATAAAATTGCTCAATCAAAAGTAATTTTCACAAACCAAGTCATGATCCATCGGATACTAGGTAGAAGTTGAATTCCCAGATAACGGCTCACAAAAATATTATTTTTTATGTGAAACTAGTGAATATGGGTTGATTTGGTCATATGCTTGCAGGCAGCTCCTTTAGAAGACTGATAAATGTGTTTTCCAACAAGAAAGGCTGCTATTATAGAGTCAAGTCTAGGTAAGGAGTATCAACAGCCTTCTAGATTGTGGAGGAACAATATATACTAATTACCTGTAAAATTCATATATACATTATGGTGCATTGTACCCGTAATCTCGAAGTTAATTATAAGACCGTTGGTCTTAGAATATAAATTAACTGGTTCAAGGCATATATGTGTATAAGGTATAGCCGATATAGGAGTTGCCAGCTCGCAAATTAAGGCTAAATTAAAATTTGAATATTATTTAGATCAGTTTTGTTTTTTCCCTTAGAATTTAAAAAGAAAATTTTGCAGTCATCACGTACTTGATCATATCAAAACCCAGAAAATTAATTAAGTGATTTTAATTTGTTTGTTAGTAATTCGATTTCATCGGCCTGTTATGAACAAATTATGAACTTTTTAACTACAGCTGTTGTTCAAGATGTTCTGGGTTCTGGGTTTTGTACATGTTCTACAAATGTACTCCTTCGACAACCTAGACTCCAATTTTGCATCAACTCTTCAGACATTGACTGCTGCATGTCACTCTGTATCTCCTCTAAGCCTGCTTTGGCCTCCATCACCCGATTGGGTAACGCAAAAATGGCCCGCAAAAGGCTTTAAAGGAGCATTATGTTTAAATGAGCGTTTCCAATTATCGTGTTCCCACAATAAATATAAATTGAATCTAAAGACCAATAAACGTGGGATATATTGGGCCATTAAATATGGATTCATCTTCCTTTGATGGACCCAAATTGGGCCATGCGATGACAGAATGCCTTGGCCCAGTAACGGCCCGTGATCTTTGGACAGTTGAGGAAGGCTTCCCTATTCCCTAGCTTGGCTCAGTGGAAGTGCTCTGGTTTCCCTCAACAGCTGTGCGTCTGTTATGTTTTAAGTCTACTTCAGATCAGTTGTCGAAGAAACTCTGCGGTTACACCCTCCTGTTGCTCGAGTCCGATCAAGAGAATCAAGGGGGGGAAATTGTGAAATTATAAGGGCTTCGAGATGCTCAAAAGTACAAAACTACTCACTAATATATGGACTATAAGAATATGTCGGATTAACCTTGAAGTGAAGGAATATTCATTTGTACCTAATTCTAGGGGTGTACAATTTTGGGCCGACCCAAATCGGCCCGAACCGACTGGGCCGGCCGATTTGGGGCCAACCCAGTTCGGTTGTCGGCTCAAAATTATCTAGAACCGAGTGGGCTGAACCGAACTGAGGGTATAATTGGAATTTCTCCTTTTTTTGTATTAAAGCCCAAAACCCTTTCTATTTAGTCCAAGCCCATACAAAAACAATTTGTTCCAGCCCACTCATTCATTGACCCACGTCAATTCAAGTTGGACCCAATGAAACAAATCATGAATCGAAACATAAATGGCCCCTCTACTCCCCCCACGCCCCCCTCTCCTTTACAGTTCTTTCTGAGTTCACCCTTTTCTCAAAATTGAAACCTTAGCCGCCACATACCTCCGCCAACGTTGTCTCCTCTTTCTCTCTCTCTCTAATTGATTTCAATTTTAATTCATGATTTCCTCAGATGCTACAGTATGGGCATTCCTGCCTATACGACCGGCACTGGATGTTAGAGCTGCATGATTGAGTCCTGGACTCTTCACTTGCCTTGCTCCTCGTGCAACTTTTGCTCAGTTAACCAATGATGTTTCCCACTGAAAATGCCCATGGTGAAGCCATATTCTCTTCCCCATTTCTCCTAGTGTTGAATGGATAATGCATGCCATGCTGGCTTTGGCTTATTTTCCTTTCCTCTGTTATGATTTTTTTCTTTTCACGCGGACGTACAATCGGGCATAAGAGGGAGTTTTGAAGAGTGAATAAACTAGCTGTGAAGGGGAATTATGGAAGGCCCAAAACGACCGAATCGGGCAGACCCCCGAACCTGGTCGGTCCAGTTGGTTCTCTCAACCGGCGGTTCGGCTGTCAGTTAAAAATTTACTAGAACCGAACCAGTCGGTTAGGCCCATGGTTTGGGCTCAAAACCGAACCGACTGGTCGGTTTTCAGCCCTACCTAATTCCCACTCCATGGATTCCTTTTACTAAATAAATGTTATTCCCATATGCATTGTATTAGGCAATTGAAAGGGTTTGAGGAAAATCTTCCAATTATAATCCCAAGGCAAGATCCTAATAAATGTTAATAAATCATCATAATTGATATATTTTTTATTCTCTCTAGGGAATTGCAGCCAAACTGGATATGTCATGATATAGATATGCTTGACTAAAAAAGGAGCAACATTATAAACATATATTTTTTCACCAATCAAAGATTGACTTGTTAGATCATTTAGTGACAAAAATTAACAAACCTCAATGGACACTAATTTATAAATTATGATAGGTAAAGGCGTGCCCGCTCGAAATTATCCAAGAACAATTTACTTGACTATAAAATTTTGTCAGCTGGCCAAAAATAAAGGAAGAAAACTATATATATAATATGGTCTAGAATTTATATTTACTGTTCTTTGTTTCTTTTTTTAACAAAAAAGAAAGAAAGAAAGAAAGATGATGAATAGAGATTGCTTGTCTATTTGGGCGTTATCATAATAATCCTTATCAGGGAAGGCTATACATGAGTCAAGGCCTTAGGTGAAAATTTAGATTTAGGCGTTTTGAAATTTTTTTAATTTAATGTACTAATATAATATACCTGAACGTTAAACATTTAATGCTGTTGTTAGCCGTTGGGCCAATATTCATGGCAAAGGGAATTCATGGGTCTATAAAAATATGACTTGATTTATTGTTTCCAAACAAGATAAGAAGATCAACAAAACTAATGGGTCATGATAATCAAGACTCATTGTGTCCCACAAAAATTAGATAATTACCAAACTAAAAGTTCTGAAAACGATCACAAAAGATTAATAACACTTATAAAATTTTGAACTTAATATCTTAAAAGTCGCTGAGCATACCACCAAAGGCCGAATCTTAACCACCACACCAACCACTTTGAAATAAATGTTTTTCTGAGGCCGTAATGGAGGTGGCGGCTGGCTGAGGGCCTTAAGCAGCTCCCTTGGCTACCTACCCCTTAAGCCGCCCCTGATCCTTATCCCCGGCGAGCAGAGCCTCAAGGGAAAAGATTCTGTGCAAAGGAGGTTTGTGCGAAGTTATACAAAGCAACGGTCAGAATTTTGAAAGGAAAATCCAAGGGCTAGAATTTCTCCATCTCTTTTAATGACACAAGAGACAAACGTTGCGGCTGGCTCAGCTCAACCAAGCCATTTCCCCTTCTTTTTTCCATCGGCTCTCTCGTCTTCTGCAACATCACTCGCCTCTTTTCTCCCCCCAAATGTCTTCTTCCCCAAATCAACGAAATGGGTTGCATGTGAGGAGTCAATTATGGATCCTCAGATACATGAATCATAAAATCAACTTGGAGGAAAAAAGAAAGGGGAATTGGCTTGTGACCCAGAGAATCATTGTACCAAGTTCATAGCTTCACTGGCGTCCATCTCTGCATCATCGGAAGTTAACTAAGAAAAGGGGCTGCTTCTAGCTTTAGGTATCTTCCTCTGGGATTGGATTCGGTCCGAAATGTGTAAAGGGAGGGCTGAGAAAGTGTAAGTGTACGATCTAGTGCAGGCTGATCTTGCAGTGGCTGGGTTTAACAAGCTTTCGGTGATCAACCTTCGAAGATTATTTGCCAACAAAGGTTCTACGTTCATGGACCTACAAAAGCAGATTGTAGAGAGAGCTCCTCCGAAAAGGAAGCTTACCATTGATACCATTTTTTGATTTACTTTCCACCCTCACACTCCCCACTCCCTTTCCCAAATTTCTCTTGTAATTAAAGCAGCTGATCGGCAGTATCCAATTTTTTCTACGTTTCTCTGTCTTCCCTTTAGGGGCGTTTGTTTGCCCAATTTTTTGGAAGGCAAAATTTTCACCACACCAAACACATTTTACAAACCCAATAAACTTCACACTTTTACACATACACTTCACACTTTTCACAAACCCCAATAAACTTCAACATTCAAAAGATTCCTAAAATTGTGAGAATATTCCCCAAAATTTCGGTAAACAAACGCCCCCTTAATGTTTCCATCGTTTTGTGAAAGGAAAAATTAGGAGGAGTTATGTTGCATGCTGCGGAAGATGTGCAGGGAAAAAAGAAAAGAAAACAAAAATTGTCGGCTAGTTGAGCAAGTCGAGTTTTGAGCTTTTTTTTTTTTACTTCTCACCTCATTAAATGAGTTGTCCATTTCGTGAACGTAGAATCTGAAATGGTTTAGATCTCAAAACAATTTTTTGTATTTGTGTTTTTTTTTAAGTAGTGTAGATTCTCTTGGGATTTGTGAAAAATTGTTAAAAGTTGTTGAAATTTGTAAAAAGTTATTGAGATTGGTAAAAATGTATTGAAATTGATGAAAAAGTGATTGTGAAAATTTTTGAAACGTTTTGAAAACAATAAACATAGCCTAATCTCAGCCCTCTCTTTACACACTTTGCACCAAATCCAATCCCGAGCCTCAGGTGCCTCGATTTATCGTCTAACGCTTTTTCCTACGAGATACCATCTAACTTCTCTGAGAAATCTCAACTCCAAATGATCAACTTATCGTACAACCAATTTTCTGGTCAAGTGCCAGCAAAAATCGTAGAGCTTCAGGAGCTCGAATATCTCTGGCTCGCTAGCTAGACTCAAACAAGCTGTACGGAACTCAACCCTCGGCTATCGCAAACTGTTCTTCTCTCATACATATTAGCGCCCAAGACAATGCACTCACAAGTTTGATCCCCGTGACCATCGGAGTGATTCCAAATCTTTAGGTGCTATCATTGTCGCGCAACAAATTCTCGAGTTCGGTCCCCACATCCTGTCAATCTATCACTCATCTCCCCAGTTGAGTCTTCCCACAGTGGATGTAGGTATATAGACCGAACCACTTAAATCTTGTGTCTCACTTATCTCTCTTCTCTTTATTAGAATAAATAATTTTTTTTCAGTCTAAATTTTTTTTTGTTTCTAACATGGTATCAGAGGCCATTTCGATCCTTTGGCCCATGCTGGCCAGCACTCTTGTTGGCTTAGCTTGGCCTAGTTTAGGCCCAATCCAGTTTGGATTGATTTAGTTCTTTTCTTGGGCCTTCCGGCGAACCTCCGGCAACCTTCCGGCATCAATCTGGCGACTTCTCGGCATCAATTTGGCGACTTCTAAGCATCATTCCGGTGACCTTTCGGCACCACTCCGGCGACCTACCAATGTTTTTATTTTCCCTTGAATTATTTTTTTGTAAGTCCAAACTTCAACGTGTGTTCACCTTGAGTTTGCGGGAGAGTATTAAAAATATTAGAGTCTCACATTACTAAAGCAATGTGGGCTATTGAAATGAAAGGCTTATAAAAAGCCTCAATGTAACCTCATCAACAATATAAGTGAGAAAACAAATCTGTCCAGTTGGGCCTTCCACAGTGGATGTAGGTCTATAAACCGAACCACTTAAATCTTTTGTCCCACTTATCTATTCTCTCCCTCTCTTAATATAAATAATTTTTTATCAGTTTAAATTTTTTATTTCTAACACATCCTTGCTCTACCACATCGTCTCCGCGAACTACTCCTTTTCCCTTAGGATTGTTCTGCTGGGTTTTAATGCTTTCACGGGCATGGTTAAGCCGCCAAATGGAAAATGTGTGAGCGTGTTGGAGGTCTTCGACCTCAAGGAGAATCAACAATATCTGAAGTGGACCGGAACATGGCGTTGCAACTCCCTGTGAAGTGCACCATACGTCAACTTTGAACCATGTAATGTCTACTGTCCATCTTTCTTTATTGCACTTGACAATTTGTTTTAGGGAAGACCTATTTTTCCACTGCCTGAATTAAAACTTTTGTGGGAAGGTCATAAATGGAGGCACAAAATCGTAGAAAGTAGCTCTAGTCTTTTGTGCACTGCAAATGCTAGTGCACCAAGCTACATTTAAGACCGCTGATATTTTTTGGGTCCTGCCAAGCTATTTTTTTATGACAATGAATTTGTTGGCAGCTATTTTCATTGCAATGACTTTGAATTTTGTTTAAATTGTATCTGCATTATTGTAAGATTAGGAGATTTTGTTAGCAATCAATTAATTTGTTGGGAGCTCTTTTTATGGCAATGAATTTGTTGGCAGGTATTTAAATAGGATCTACATAACCAATCATGAGTCTCTCGTTACATACAAATTCAGATAGTTATTGACCAACAAAATGTAGAAATAAGACAATAAACACCTCATACAGCTGAGCTTCGAAGGAATACACAACCCAGTACTGAATATATGAGCAGCAAAAATTCCAAAAATAAGAAACAAGCAAAACATTAAACCAGCCCTATAACCACTAATCTTTACATTTGAAACTCTTCTCTCCATCTCAATCTCTAGCCGATGTTGCGTGATCATGGCATCAATTTTGGCTCGATTTTGAACATTCAAATCCTCAATTTGTAGGCGATACTGCTCATATTTACAATCTCTGCTCGATGTTGCTCGGTCATGGCAACAATGAGTTGATTTTGTTGTTGGAGCTCTCTCTCATTTGATTCAGAAGCAGATTGTTCACCAAGCGACTGCCCATGTTGCTCGAAGTTGCCGAATAACCATACGAACACATCTTAGGATCTCTCCATGCAAAATAATTGCAATGACCTCCATCCTGTCATTAAAATAGTCCCTACCTAATTAATTAACATTACCACATACACATGCCAAATCTAGTAAACATTCACAACCAATAAAAAATATTACCACAGAACATAATCCTGTTTGATATTTATCGTAAACATTATCGTCCAATTATAACTTAAAAAGCAACCAAATTCATCATTTGCAAACAAACACTAACCTTGAATTTCACACAACCCCAAAACCGTCTCCCAAAATTTTCATCCATCAAGGCAATAGTCAATTTTGCTCTCAGATTGCAATAACATTTTGGGCCCTCTGTGGAAGCTCCACTTTCACCACTTCCCGAGGTACCACTTATCTGTGATTCAGATATTACAAAGGCTGAAAAAACAAGCACTACCTTACTTTACTTGTGGGAAGGTCATAAATGGAGGCACAAAATCGTAGAAAGTAGCTCTAGCCTTTTGTGCACTGCAAATGCTAGTGCACCAAGCTACATTTAAGACCGCTGATATTTTTTGGGTCCTGCCAAGCTATTTTTTTATGACAATGAATTTGTTGGCAGCTATTTTCATTGCAATGACTTTGAAGTTTGTTAAATTGTATCTGCATTATTGTAAGATTAGGAGATTTTGTTAGCAATCAATTAATTTGTTGGCAGCTTTTTTATGGCAATGAATTTGTTGGCAGGTATTTAAATAGGATCTACATAACCAATCATGAGACTTGCAGGATTACAAATTCAGTTAGCAACTGACCAACAAAATGAACAAACAAAACCCACTGGTAGCATCGATTTTATCACAAATTTGGACATCAAATAAACACCTCATGCGGCTAACATAAGCTTCAAAGGGGTACACAATCCAGTACTGAATATATGAGCAGCAAAAATTCCAAAAATAAGAAACAAGCAAAACATTAAACCAGCCCTATAACCACTAATCTTTACATTTGAAACTCTTCTCTCCATCTCAATCTCTAGTCGATGTTGCGCGATCATAGCATCAATTTTGGCTCGATTTTGAACATTCAAATCCTCAATTTGTAGGCGATACTGCTCATATTTACAATCTCTGCTCGATGTTGCTCGGTCATGGCAACAATGAGTTGATTTTGTTGTTGGAGCTCTCTCTCAATTGATTCAGAAGCAGATTGTTCACCAAGTGACTGCCCATGCATTGCACGAAGTTGTCGAATAACCCTTTGTCCATACGAACACATCTTAGGATCTCTCCATGCAAAATAATTGCAATGACCTCCATCCTGTCATTAAAATAGTCCCTACCTAATTAATAAACATTACCACATACACATGCCAAATCTAGTAAACATTCACAACCAATAAAAAATATTACCACAGAACATAATCCTGTTTGATATTTATCGTAAACATTATCGTCCAATTATAACTTAAAAAGCAACCAAATTCATAATTTGCAAACAAAACACTAACCTTGAATTTCACACAACCCCAAAACCGTCTCCCAAAATTTTCATCCATCAAGGCAATAGTCAATTTTGCTCTCAGATCGCAATAACATTTTGGGCCCTCTGTGGAAGCTCCACTTTCACCACTTCCCGAGGTACCACTTATCTGTGATTCAGATATTACAAAGGCTGAAAAAACAAGCACTACCTTACTTTACTTGGCAGTACACTGGAAAAGAACAAAAATAACAAAACAACAACAAACAGAGACAAATAACAAAATAGAAAGAAATAAAACCAGTACATGGGAAAACAACAAGAAAAACAAAACAACAAGAAACAAAGACAAATAACAAAATGGAATGAAATAAAACCAGTACACTGGAAAACAACAAGAAAAGCAAAACAATAACAAATGGTTGTTATTGGCTGACCCATATTGGGTCTTTCTTAAATGCCCAATCGAACAACAAAATGGAAAGAAATAAAGCAAGAGAAGATGGGAAAGAACAAATCCAAGACAAAACTGAAAGTTATCAGCCGAACAAAACAAAGAACAAAAGCAAAGACAAAACTGAAACTATCGGCATAACAAAATAAAGAACAAAACAAAGAGAATATACCTAGATCTCCGACGAAAATAGGTGGCTCAGGAGACTATTGGCAACCGTGAGAGATTGAGGGGAGAGAGAGGCCAGAGCTCTTGCGAAGTTTGATGTCTTTGGCAAATATAGAAGGCAATTTAAATCCCAGAGTCAGTGGTAACGGCGTTTAGTCGTTTCAGATGGGAAGTAACCGCACGTTGCGCAAAGCACTTGGCAAAATCGGTTTGGATTTAACGTGGATTTAATGAGATTCCGAGGTTAGGGGCTAACGCTGATTGATGAGTTTTAAAAGAAGATGAGTCTCAATTGTTCGAATTGAAACTTGGCAGTAACATTGATGAGTTTAAAAGAATGAGTCTCAAATTTCCGAATTGACTAGGAGTACTGATTGATTTGTCTAAACTTATGGGGCTAATTATGACTTTACCCCCAAAAAAGAAAAGAAAGAAAGATGATGAATAGAGATTGCTAGTCTATTAAGGCGTTATCATAACAATCCTTATCAGGGAAGGCTAAACATGAGTCAAGCTGGCCTTAGGTGAAAATTTAGATTTAGGCATTTTGAAATTTTTTTAATTTAATGTAATAATATAATATACTTTAACGTTAAACATTTAATGCTGTTGTTAGCCATTGGGCCAATATTCATGGCGAAGGGAATTCGTGGCTGTATATAAATATGACTTGATTTATTGTTTCCAAACAAGATAAGAAGATCAACGAAACTAATGGGCATTATTTTAGTTAATCAAGACGCATTAATTTTTTTTTAATCAGATGATCGAGTCAAGTTATACACAAATTAGACAATTACCATACCAAAAGTTCGCTCTCAAAGTGTTGGTATCACTTGCGAAATCTTAAACTTGGTACCTTAAAAGTCAGGGAGTATAACACGAAAGGCCCAAACCTTAACCACCGCACCAACCACTTTGAAATAAATGTTTTTCTGAGGCCATAGTGGAGGTGGCGGCTGGTTGAGGGCCTTAAGTAGCCCCCTAAAGCTGCCTACCCCTTAAGCCGCCCCTGATCCTTATCCCCGGCGAAGTGTCGCAGAGCCTCAGGTATCTCGATTTATCGTCTAACGCTTTCTCCTGCGAGATACTATCTAACTTCTCTGAGAAATCTCAACTCCGACTGATCAACTTATCGTACAACCAATTTTCTGGTCAAGTGCCGGCGAAAATCGGAAAGCTCCAGGAGCTCGAATATCTCTGGCAGGACTCAAACAAGCTGTACGGAACTCAACCTTCGGCTATCGCAAACTGTTCTTCTCTCATACATCTTAGCGCCGAAGACAATGCACTCACAGGTCTGATCCCGGTGACCATCGGAGTGATTCCAAATCTTCAGGTGCTGTCATTGTCGCGCAACGAATTCTCGGGTTCGGTCCCCACATCCTTGCTCTACCACATCGTCTCCGCGAACTACTTCTTTTCCCTTAGGATTGTTCAGCTAGGTTTTAATGCTTTCACGGGCATGGTTAAGCCGCCAAATGGAAAATATGTGAGCGTGTAGGTCTTCGATTTCAAGGAGAATCACCAATATCTGAAGTGGACCGTAACATGGCGTTGCAACTCCCTGTGAAGTGCACCGTCAACTTTGAACCACGTAATGTCTAGTTGTCTACTGTCTATCTTTCTTTACTGCGCTTGACGATTTGTTTCAGGGAAGTAGACGTATTTTTCCACTGCCTTAATTATAACTTCCGTGGGAAGGTCATAAATGGAGGCACAAAATCGTAGAAAGTAGCTCTAGTCTTTTGTGCACTGCAAATGCTAGTGCACCAAGCTACGTTCAAGACCGCTGCTATTTTTTGGGTCCTGCCAAGCTACATTCAAGACCGCTGCTACTTCGGTCATAAATGGAGGCATAAATGAAAGTAGATTTTCTTGGTTTCCCTTGCTTTTTTGTTAATTTTCTTCGATTAAAAAAAGAAAAATGCTAGTGCACCAAGCTACATTCAAGACCACTGTTTTTTTTTGGGTCCTGCCAAGCTACATTCAAGACCGCTGCTATTTTTTGGGTCCTGCCAAGCTACATTCAAGGAAGGTCATAAATGGAGGCATAAATGAAAGTAGATTTTTTTGGTCCTTTCAAGGAAAAAAAGTGTTAAAGAGAATCAAGAAAAGCAATACATCATCCCAAACATAAACCAGATGGAAACAACAATGAAGGTAATTACCGACTTTCGGGTTCGATTCCTGCGTTTTTGGGTGGACAAAAAACCTTCAAGCCGTTATCTTTAGGAAGAAATCTGTTTTCTGGTTGGATGCCAATTGAATTTGGAAGGCTCTCCGAGCTAGAAATGTTGAACCTGAGTAACAACAATCTTAGAGGGAATGTACCGGAGGAGATAAGAGCAGTGCGCACCGGTTGTCGTTTTGTAACTTGATTTGCTTGACTTTGAATGCTTACTTGAAAAAATGAAGGCGAGCCGGCGAGAATGGTGACGTGTTTGTGGGTTCCATTAGATGGACTGACGAAATATAGATTGAAGGACCAAATAGTTACAAGGATAAGGACTCAGTAACTAATAAGTAAAAAAAAAAATTTCTAATGACTATTTCATCAGAAGGGACAAAACTTAGTAACCAAATATTCAATTTCTTTTTTTTTTAAATCAAAACGCTGGTCTTATTCAAACTTCAAACACAAAATACACTATGGTGGTTCAGTACCTGCGTACAATCAGGCTAAATCAAGAGAATGTTCACAAAAATTGGGGTTGCCACCTGAGAGAGACTCTGTGGCGGCCCAATGAGCCAAATGGTGCCCTACCTTATAATTAAGCAACTCTACGAATATGAATTGCTGACCAACTCTGCAACTGTCTAAAGAAAAAAAGCATGAATCTCCATAACAGTATGATGAATCTGCCTCTCTGTTTTTTGTGGAAACTGTTGTATGGCCTTTATAACCAGGTCGGAATCTCCTTCTAGAATCATGCCTTTGAATCCCTTGTGACAAGCTAACTCCACTCCCATCTTAGCTGCCGCTGCCTCTCCTTCCAACGGAAAGACTGCTTCTATTTTCTCAAACTTGGAACCTCTGATCTCACCCTGATGGTCCCGGATGATAGCTGGTACAACTGCAAATTTCTCTCTAATGGCTACACGATCAACATTCACATTAACAGCATCTTTCGCTGGTGGTTTAATTCTAGCCTCGTGCACTCGCTGTCATATTTGACTATAAAATAATGGTTCCTACGACTCTGATGTATAATTGCGCCTGACCTTTAACCAAGGGTATGTAGACTAATGGTTGTCATTTGGCTGTGATGTATAATTGCGCCTGCCGCCTGACCTTTAACCAAGGGTCATCTTCCCCTATTTTTTGTAATTATGTCAGACATTTCCAAGCGTCTCTTCCCCCTTTTCTTTAATACTACTAACCAAATTCTCAAAAAAAAAATATATATATATATATATATATACTAACACGGCTGTCATCTTTGATATAAAATTTTGTCAGCTGGCCGAAAAGAAAGAAAGAAAACTATATATATAGTATGGTCTAGAATTTTTTTTTTCTTTTTTAACCAAAAAAATATAAGAAAAGGTGAATAAAGATAGATAATCTTTTTTTTTTTTAAATCAACTACACAAATTTTATTAGCAAACGCAAAGCAAAGAGAAGCAAACTAACTGGGTGGTTAGTCCCAGCATAGATTCGAAAAAGATTCGAAAAAGGCTCAAAAAAAGTGGGGTGACCTCCAAAATCAATCTGAGAGTCGGCCCAATGAGCAAGGTGGTGCGAAACAACGTTATCACCTCTAGTAACAAATTTCAAACCACAAGACACAACGCTAGAAGCAAGGTTCGAAATGACAGCAATCCGACTGTGAATACTCCAATTCACCCGAGAAGGATATTTGCAAATATCTTCAATAGTGAGGAGAGAGTCTCCTTCCACTATCACATCAGTAAAACCGCGCCTCAAAGCTTCCTCAACCCCAAACTGGGCAGCACAAACTTCACCAACCAAAGAATCAGTCACCTGGAATTGTTGAACAGCAGCCCCAACAAACAGCCCCGAATGATCTCAAATAACAGCGGCTCCCACAGCGCAATTCGTGTGCAAAGCGATATCAAAATTGACCTTGACAGAGCCCGTAGTAGGAGGAATCCACCGCACTAACTGGACTGGTTTCTTCTGTCTCCAAGCACATAGATGTTCCCCACAAAGTCGGTTGACTCTGTTCAGCAGTTGTAAGACATCCAAATGAGCTTCATTAAGGATGATGTGGTTCCCGGTCCACCAAATAATATCCCAAGAAATGAAAGCATACGACTCAAAAGAAACCTCATCTAGTAGCCTCAAAAATAGGAAATTATGCAGTGAAGTACTTCAACGGGTAAAGTAGGATTTGTTCCCTTTAGCCAAAAAGAAAAAAAAAAGATTAGATTTTTAGTATTTTTTTACATTGCCACCCCTCCAAAATGTATTTTTATGAAGATGGCCCCTCTAATTAGATAGAATCCTAACTTTGCAAGAAGCTGTGTACATGTATATATATAGACAGACCTATTAATGCTCCATCCCATCCAAAACCTCAGAGATAATCTAGATCTTTTGTACTTGTCCACAATGCTCCAATTTCTCTCCCTTCCAATTCTTTTTTGGCTTTTGTTCCTATCTATCCTGCTTTGGAAGAGATCTAGAGCCAAAAGCCAGATCCATAAGTTTCCCCCAGGGCCATGGCAGTTACCTCTTCTAGGGAATCTGCACCTGCTTTTAGCAACAAACTGCCACATCGTGTCTTGAAAGATTTAGCAGATAAATATGGACCTGTTATGCGACTGCAATTGGGCGAGGTGCCGGCTCTAGTCATTTCATCGCCAGAACTAGCCAAAGATGTGCTGATCACACATGACTCTGCATACAAACAGCGGCCTAACTTTCTTGCTGTTGACATTATGACCTACAATTCCAGCGTCGTCTCTGCTCCTTATTGCGATTACTGGAGGCAAATGCGAAAGATTTACGTCATGGAGCTCCTCAGTGCTAAGCGCGTCCAGTCGTTTAGAACCATTAGAGAAGAAGAGGTGGAGAGCCTTCTCGAATCCCTTTCCTTGTCTGGAGGACTTCCGATCAATCTCAGTGAGAAAATCTTCTCCTTATCACAGACTATAACTTCCAGGGCAGCATTTGGGAAGAAGATCAAGCATCAAAAAGAATTCACGTCATTACTCTACGAGGCTCATAAAGTCGCTGGAGGTTTTGACTTGATTGATCTCTTCCCCTCACTTTGTTTCCTTGGTTTCCTTACCGGGAGAAAGACTGCACTGCTGAAAGTACACGAAAGAGTAGACGCCATTCTCGACGATATAATGAACGATCACATAGTGGAAAGAGGTGACACCTCGGCCTGCAAGCGCAACGATGATACAGTTCATGTGCTTTTAAACCTTCAAGAGGCGGGTGAGCTTGAATTCGATTTCAGAAGCAAGCACATCAAAGCTATCATAATGGTACAGAAAAAAGATTACTGTATTCGTTACACATCTCTTTGTTTATCTTGAGATCCATAAATTTTCTTCACTATTTATGCTTTCACAAATGGGAATCCGGGGAAAAAAGTATAGTTTATAAATTAGTTTAATAGTAAAACTCACTTTTTTAAGATTTTAAATCAGAAGTGAAGGCGGGCAAAAATTCCGGTAAGAATCGAAATGTTCGGTTCCACTTTCGATTCCGGCATATATTAGAATCGGAACTGGAAATCATTTTTGGTAATTTTCAGAACCGGAACTAGAAATTTTGACTAAATTACTAGAATTTTCAATTCCAATATTTTTAAAAATAATGCTAAAAATAAGTATAACATATGAAATTTGATTGAATGTTTATCTGAGAATCTAGATTTTGGATGAATATTTTATATTTATTGTTAATTTATGATGAATAACTAAAAATACCAAAAATTCCGGCTCCATTTTGTTTTTTTAAAAAAAAAATAGGGCTCAAAATAAACTACAATATATGGAATTTGCTTGAATGTTTATTTTTAGAATCTATGTTTTGGAGCAATGTTTACATTTATTATTAATTTATGATAAATAACATAAAAATCTTCCAAAAATTTGGTCCAAAAATTATTTTTTGGTAAGTAGAGCCCCAAAAAATATATCTAAAAAGCCCATATGTTGAATCGGAATTTCCAATTCTGATTTCGGAAATTCCGATTCTGTTTCAATAAAATACAGGAATGAAAACAAAACGAAAAAATTACATTCCGATGAGCACTGGAATTGGCCATTCCGATTCCATCCATGCGCTTAAACTCACCCTTAGTCAAAAGTCTATTTCTAATGCCTATGGATCTCTGAATGCATGGTGGGTACATATAGTCCTCTCCTGATAGCTACTGATCTAGAAAGTAGGGTCGCTCTTGCCTAAGTAAAGCTAGAGTATCCTTAAGTTTCATGATTATTCTTCTTATTCGTTTATCTAGGTAGCCAACTATTGTTTATGGATGTTGCTATGCCATCGTAACCCACAACATTCCTTTTCAGGAGCTTTTCTTTGCGGGGAGTGACACTTCAGCAACCGCAATAGAATGGGCAATGTCAGAATTGTTGAAAAACCCAAAAGCAATGGAGAAGGTGCAAGCTGAAATACGTCGAGCTTTTGAGGGCAGGAGGAAGATTGATGAGATAGATATTCAGAAACTGGACTACTTGAAAGCAGTTGTCAAAGAAACTTTTCGATTACACCCTCCAGTTCCCCTAACAGCTAGAAAATCGTGGGGAAAGTGTGAAATTCAAGGGTATGAGATAACAAACGACACAAGGGTATACATTAATATTTGGGGTCTAGCTAGAGATCCAAACTATTGGATTGATGCTAATTGCTTTCACCCAGAGAGATTCTTGGGTTCTTCTGTTGATTTTATTAAGGGGAACAATTTTGAATTCGTTCCATTTGGAGCCGGTAGGAGGGTATGTCCTGGAATAACATACGCTCTTGCAAATATTCAACTTACTCTTTGCCGATTATTGTATCACTTCAACTGGAAACTTCCCAATGGAATGAAACCAGAAGAACTTGACATGTTGGAGTCTCCCGGACTAACCTGTAAGAAAAAGGTTGGCTTGACTGTAATTGCCACTCCTTGGACTCTTCCTGATCCGATCCAAAGACAGTGAAAATGGATTTCAATTTCATAACTATTAGTGCAATTAGGGATTGTAATGATGTGTTTGCAGTTGAAATGTTTGATGCAGGGAGGGTAATAAGGCAAGGCATTTTAATTACTGTTTAGTCTCAGGGCAACACATGAGCCAATTAATGCTGATGTCATGTACTGCTATATGTAATAGTTGATTCAATTCTGCTGAAAATTTTACATTGAACAGTTTGCAGTTTGATATCCATTTTCTGACTAAGTCAATATCTATCCGCGATCTCTCAATGATTGATTACTTTATCTACTTTTATCTTTCTCAAGAAATCATAACATATTTAAAAAAAAAAAAACAAACAGTAGATTCTTCAAGTGGGCATTTCTTTCTTTGGGTTTCTCTTTCTCGGGGTCCCTAAATTATTGCACCAGATGTACCAGATCTTTAAGGAGAATATTTACGAAATGTCGTTTGGTTTATCTTCTTCCACACTGAATCAACACAATTATACATCCATATCATCCGGAAGACTTTTTGTTTGCTTAAAGGGAGGGGCTTTCTTTGTCTCTCTGAGGTCTTTGGATCCATCCCAAGATGGACGTGGAAGTTTCTCTGCAACTCATATATCAACCTCGCCTTCATTATTCATGCCATTCTGTCTATAGACTATAGTAGAAGATCAGAAAAAGCTTAGAACAGGAAAGTGAGTCATTTGAGACAAATACTAAAATAGGACAAATTCATCAGATCAGCTGAGAAACAAAAAGACAAAGAAAAGGGATCAAGCAGTATCAGATCAGCTAATCACAAATCTCATTTCACCTCGAAAAATCTCATGTGTCAATCAGGATACCATGGGAACCGTTATCTGTCAACTTCCCGTCTCCTAAACCTCATGTATTTCCATGTTTAATATACAGGCTACAAAAAAATTTACCTCATTGAGAGTTATTGAATATATATATATATATATTAGCTAGAAGCCTACAATAAATAAAGGCTTAATTATTAATATACTCTTTGTGGTATTCAATTTTAACAAATCAATTCTTGGGATATAACCTATGATCCATTTTTTAAACATATAAGTACTCCTTTTATCAACCAAAATTTAGCAGACTAAAGAGACCAGATCTAGGCTAGACAATTCCACTCAAAAAATGAACATCCTAATTCTAAATTTATGTCAGTCTTTCATTAGCCAACTAATTTTTAATGGATAAAAAGATCCATATGTTTGAAAAATAGACAACAGGAACTGACCTATAAAGTTGTACCCTTAAGGACTGATTGTTAAAAGTCAATATCATAAAGACTACATCAGTAATTAACCATAAACAAAAGAGCAAACTAAAGGATGAGCAAAGCCTGAAGGCAAATATTTAATGTAATGAAAATAAAATTTTGAAACTAGATATTTAGACTTAAAAGCACATGACTTATTATCAGTAGCAAAAATCAATATAATTTCTTTCACAAATGAAATTACCTATAAATTGTGAGCATAAAATTTTTTTGAGGCCTTAAGAATCACCTTTACTTGGGGCCTAGCTTGAGCCGCCTGGCTGCGGCCATCATGCCAAGAATATATATATATATATAGCTGTTGACGAATGAAAAGATTGACTTGTATAAATTTTCCTGTAGAAAGAGGAAACTAATTTAGTGAAGAAACCATTTAAAAGGAATTGATTGATATTGATTTAGTCAGAAAGCAAGGAAACCAAACCTCAAAAAATAAATCTACCACCACATTTGACTGCGAGAAACGTGTGTTATGGATACAAATAATATAACTAGAGCAAGGCTTTTTATATTCACATGTGCTTAACTTTTTATAATTTAACTAGAGAAAGGCTTCGACTTCTTGTTGCAATTTCTTCAACTATGACAAAAAGGAATCACAGCTACAAAAGTTAACAACACGTGTTTAGCTAGCATCCACTGAATTTAGACAACCAAGGCCGTGCAAACATATTGTCCTTTGTATACCACCTACCACCTCGGAGAAAAAGAGCTTCTGTCAGTCTGTGGCTGTCTTTGTACTGCTCCAATGCAAGGCCCTTCTTTCCCCTTCTTACTTCTCTCTTTCTTCCTGCTTCTACTGTTTGTATATTGGAAGAGGAAGAGGGAAAGAGGGAAAGATCACACCCATAAACTGCCCCCAGGTCCATGGAAACTGCCTATTATAGGGAACTTGCAACAGCTGGTTTTCTCGTCTCTACCACATCGTTGCTTGAGAGACTTGGCGGCGAAATATGGACCTATCATGCAATTGCAAATGGGAGAGGAATTGGCCATAATCATTCATCACCGGAGGTAGCCAAAGAGGTGATGAAGACACATGACCTTGTATTCTCAAATCGGCCGAGCACGGCTGCTGTTGATGTCTTGTCCTATGATCGTTCAGGCGTTATCTTCACTCCCTATGGCGAGTATTGGAGACAAATGCGAAAGATCTGTGTCATGGAGTTCCTAAGTGCAAAGCGCGTGCAGCCATTTAGATCAATAAGAGAAGAAGAGGTGGGGAATCTGATTGAATTCATTTCCTTGTCCGGGGGGCTTCCAATCAATCTCACCGAGAAAATCTACTCCTTGACGAATTGTATTACTTCCAGGGCAGCATTTGGAAAGAAGTGCAAATACGAAAAAGAATTCATCTCATTGATCGAGGAAATTATAAGAGTCACTGGAGGCTTTGAAGTGCCTGACTTGTTCCCTTCTCTAAAGTTCCTAAGTCTCCTCACTGGGATGAAGGCGGCAGTGCAGGAAAAACACAGAAAATCAGACAAGATCCTTGATGGTATAATCAATGAACATGATATGGAAGGAAGGACGGCAACTTCAGCCGACGAGTCGAGTAATCATGAGGATCTAATTGATGTGCTTCTGAAGCTACAGAAGAATGGTGGCCTGGACTATAATATCACAAGAAACCACATCAAAGCAGTCACTCTGGTAAGCAGCTAAGATCTGCCAAATTACTGCCATAATTTCTCCTTCGTCTTCTTTTGTGTTTTATAAACTAGGATTTCATTCATCTCCAAATAAGGGCATTATCCTTCATACAATCTCAGACACTAGATAAGGAGAAGGGGGAAGAACCACCATAGTTAACCTGAATTACGTACATAGATCAGCAGGACAATAATCCTAAATCTGAGGCAGAAACAATTTCCAGCTGCGCAACTACACAGAACCAGCCATGAGTATACACAACACCCACACAAAAACCAAATCCATACGCCAGCAACAAAACCAGGTGAGCCTGAACCAAAGCGTACACGTCTACACAGCAGACCAGTCAACCACAATGCCGGCCCCCACAATCCGGAAGCACCTGACAGTCACTTGGTAGAACCAATATTGCCCCATAAGTTAGTACCTGACCCAGTAATTCAAGCAGAAAAAATTTCTCAGTTCCCCTTAGCAATATCACTCATCAGCCCACAAGTAAACCATGTGGGCAGAGTATCACCAATAGCTTGCCATTGTGTATTTTGTAGATTGGTAAACTGGGACCCAAAAGCACAGAATTGTGTCACCTAAATAACGTGTCGTGTGTACTTAACAAGTCAACATCTAGCTAAGGCAATTAAACATCTATGGAATGACAGAGTAAGACGGCACGCTACATTCCTTAACAATTATTAAGCGAGCCCATTCTATGCTATTTTTATTCGCGAACTATTTTCAGGACTTTGTCTCCGCAGGAAGTGAGACTACAGCAACTACAATAGAGTGGGCAATGTCAGAAATGTTGAGAAACCCAAGAGTAATGGAGAAGGCACAAGCTGAAGTGCGCAGAGTCCTTGACGGGGGGAGGAACATCGATGAGACTGACATTCAGAAGCTAGATTACTTGAAATCAGTTGTCAAAGAGACCCTACGATTTCACCCTCCTGTTGCCTTGATCATGAGAAATTCAAGGGAGAAGTGTGAAATCAGTGGGTACGAGATACCAAGCAACATGAAAGTAATCATTAATGTGTGGGCTATAGGTAGAGATCCTGAATACTGGATAGATGCTGAATGCTTTCGCCCGGAGAGATTCTACTGCTCCTCTGTTGATTTTAAAGGGACCAACTTTGAGTTCATTCCATTTGGAGGTGGTAGAAGGATATGCCCAGGCATATCACCTGCCCTAGCAAGTATTGAACTTGCTCTTTCTCAGCTGTTGTATCACTTCGACTGGAAACTCCCAAATGAGATCAAACCAGAGGAACTTGAAATGTCTGAATCCATGGGATTAACAATTAAGAGAAAGAACAATTTGTACCTGATGGCCACTCCGTGGAATCCTTTTCCCAATTGAGGATGGTGTTGTAATTTGTACTTGATCGACACTCTTATGAAGCTTTACCTAACGCTCCAATGCAAGTTCTTCCTCGCGGACTCTTTTTACCATGCTCTTTTTTTCTTTTTTTTTTCTAGATCACGGTCCAAAAAAAGGACCCGAACACAACAGTCCAGGTCGAAAACAATCGGCGGGATCCTAAAAAGGATCGGAGAAAGCCACTCCATACTCCATGCGAGGTAGTGGGAGCGGTGGCCAGACTGAGTAGATAAAGCTACCAGACCTAAAAAATGTTCGGTTACAGTGAATTTTGAGGATTTTTTGTGTTTTGAGAATTTTTAGGTAATGTTAACTTTATTGGTATACGTGCTGTAGTTATTTTTATATGGTGTTAAAAATGATGTTTGGTTGTAGAATTTTTATATTGCGAGGATTCAAAAAAATATTGAAATTTTTTTTTTACCGAACAATATCCTAGGCTAGCAAGTATATACAACACCACAATCTAGTACAACAAGCCCTAATAAGGGTGGAAAAGATCTACAATAGATCGGAAAAGCCCCCGAGGAGCCGGATACAACAGAGAAAAAAAAAACAAACACCGGCCAAGCATGGCCAACACAACCAACAGCAAAACAAGAAAAAAAACCATAAAACGGAAGCAGCAAAACACACAGGTGAGCGGAGAGACCATACGCCGACGACCCATGCATTGTCAGAAATCTGCCGAAGACAAGCTGGAATAAAAGAGACGCGTGGCGCGTGAGACGCCATGCGCCGCCCCATGACATCCGGACTGGAGCGGCTAAGGACACCTGGAGGAGCTCGGCTCTTTCTTCCTGCTTGTATATTCTTTTTTCTTTTCTGTTTTTTGGGGTGAGCATTCCTGCTTATATATTCTTGTTTGTTGTCCCAAGAGGAGCTCTGCTCTTTCTTCCTGCTTGTATATTCTTTTTTCTTTTCTGTTTCTTGGGTGAGCATTCCTGCTTATATATTCTTGTTTGTTGTCCCAAGGGCTACGGGTTTCTGGCTCTTACAGGGACTTGCACCACCTCGCTTTCTCATTCACATACCTCATCATTCATCCTTTTAATTTGTATGTTCACATAAATTCCTCCAACTTTTCGTGTTTGATTTATAAAAATAAATAGGTTTATGTCAAATATAGTTTTGATTAATTACCCTTTTTTTCTTTTTCAAATTTTCATGTTAACAGGTTATAATTATACACAGTGCATCTAAGATACCCTCAAATATTCCATTCAATAATTTACATGGTGGTATATTGAGAAATTTAGGGAATTTTTATCCAAATTAGTAAATAACATATTGTGTTTTTGCTATTTTGTTTTATAATCTTTATTTCTAATTTTTTTTAATTGATCTGGAACTTGTGATCTAATACAAGCGACGTACTTAAACCAATCTAATTCAGTAATACGGTCCATTGGTAATTTGTGACCTTTAAAGCCTTCTGTTTTATGATCCTTCGGGCCTAGGTGGCCCTGCATTTAACACCTTGTTGTAGTGGGCGTGTGTTCCCCGTTTAAATGTAACCAGCCTAACAGGCCCTGTATTTAACACCTTGTTTTTCCTCCCATTATGAAATGAACTCCACCTTTGCTTAAAACAAAAAATGTGTAACAAGTTTTTAGAAATTCTCTTTTTCGTCACGGAAAGACATAAAGCTTTCGCTCAAGCAGGCAGGCCGAGGGATTTCAGCCTGTTTAGGTAAGGTATTGGATAATCCGTGCCTTGTAATATTGAAAGAAGCTCACTGGGTCACGTTCGGCAATTACATAGCAGAAAATGGATAGTTAGAAGCCCAGTTTAAATTTTATATATTTGGCTCTGCCCCTTTCTATTAGTCCTGATCTGTTCTTTGTCCTGAGGAATCGGTTTCCTTTCGGGATCTGCAACCAATAAGTAAATCAATTTTGTTTCTAAAATTTTGTATTGAAACACTAAACATCCAATATCTAATATAATATTAACGTTTTTTTGAATAAAAATAACTAAAAAGAGACTCACCAGTCACATTGAAAAAAAAAAAAAAAAACAAGAAAATAAAGATAGATACTCGAGTTTATCAGGTAGGTACTTTCTGAAGTTCTTACCTGAACTCCAATAATATCTAGTATAATATTAAATTTTTTGATTTTTTTTTTTAAAAAAGATTCTTTGACCTGTGCATGAGTCACGTGGAAGATTAAAATTGGAATTGTTTGAGACTAAATTAATTAGGAGAAGAAAACATTATTGTAAAGAGTTGATTATATATGGATGGATGGCGGGTCTCATTATAAATATATTACCGGCCGGTAAGCCGGAAGCAGGAAATATACAAGGGGATGATGAGCATACTCTCTTTTCCGAATATAGAAAGCGGGCAGCTTTATCTCCTACCTAACGATTTGATACGTACGTCGTTATATGTATATACAGCCGTGTAGATCGTGACACACACGTTAATAGATTTAAGAAATTAATCCCATGATCTAGATATTTATAACAATAATAATTAGCATATTCAATATATTATTGATTACTATATATAACATAGAATGATCATGGCCTTGTTAACATATCGTCTACTGATTTAATATATCTAATATAATAGGTTTGACGGTTCACAGAACGAATCAAAGAAGATATTCCACTTATATTTAATTAGATTTACGTAATAGCCGGAGAAACATATATTACAGCATATATTAATATACTACTCAAAGATAACAGACTTATTATATTATACATTGAATTGATCATTAATTTAGTTAGAAAAATTAACAAATTAACCTCAATGGAAATTAATTTATAAATCACAGGGAAAGTACCAACTAGAAATTATCAAATGCTCCAAAGCCAAATCCATATTTATCCTATTTATCCTGCTTTGGAAGATATCTAAAGCCAAAAGCCAAAATCCATAAGCGTGTCCATGGTCGTTTAGAGTAATAAGAGATAAAGGAGGTGGAGAGCCAGCTTCTCGAATCCATTTCCTCATCCGGCCGGAGGACTGCCGATCAATCTCACTGAGAAAGTCTTCTCCTTAACACATGCTATAACTTCCTGCCCCAGTGACACCATTTGGGAAGAAGTGTACGTAAGCATAAAAAAGAATTAATATCATTGCTCGTCGATCGCCTGAGGTTTTGACTGACTTGATTTGTTTCCTTCACCGTTTCCTCGCCGGGAAAAAGCTTGCACTGCTGAAAATACACGACAGACTCTTTTGTGTAATTTCAGCAGTATTGCAGGCTTCGTGCCGATGATATAATTTCAGCAACTACGATATAGAATGGGCAATGTCAGAACTGTTGGAAAAACCAAAAGCATTGGAGAAGGTGTAATGACCCAAGGATAAATACTAGCTACATCTGTGCTTTGACTTCAAAATGACTAGTCAAGTTACTCTTGAAGCTCCTTGGATCATTATAAAGCTCAGTTTAACCTAATAAGGTCTCAATGTAGGACTTGGCTTTTATAGAACTAATCTCTTGTTCATTCTTTTCTCCACTCTATGTGAGATTCGAAGTATCACAATCTTCTCCCCTTAAATCCTTGACGTCCTCGTCAAGGACCACCAAGCCCACATTAGTGGTTACTATGACCGCTCTGATACCATTTGTAATGACCCAAGGACAAACACTAGCCATATCTGTGCTTTGACTTTAAAAGAACTAGTAAAGGTTGCTCTTGAAGCTCCTTAGATCATTATAAAGTCCAGTTTAACCTAATAAGGTCCCAATGTGAAACTTGGTCTTTATAGAACCAATCTCTCCTTCGTTCTTTTCTCTCACTTCATGTGAGATTCAAGATATTACAACGCAAGCTGAAGTAGGTCGAGCTTTTGAGGGCAGGAGGAAGATTGATGAGATAGACATTCAGAAACTGGACTACTTGAAAGCAATTGTCCAAGAAGCTCTTCGATTACATCCTCCCCTAACAGCTAGAAAATCGTGGGGAAAGTGTGAAATCCAAGGGCAAGAGATAACAAAAGACACAAGGATATACATTAATATCGGGGGTCTAGCTAGAGATCTAAACTATAATTAGATTGATGCTAATTGCTTTCACCCAGAGAGATTCTTGGGTTCTTCTGTTGATTTTATTAAGGGGAAAAATTTTGATTTCCTTCCATTTGGAGCCAGAAGGAGGGTATGTCCTAGAATAACATACGTTCTTTGCAAATATTCAACTTACTCTTTGCCGATTATTGTATCACTTCAACTGGAAACTTCCCAATGATTGATTAAGCCAATATCTATTTTCTGACTAAGTCAATATCTATCAGTGATCTCTCAATGATTGATTATTTTATCTACCTAACGAAAATTTGTCCCTTGAACGTGCTAGTGGATAATAACTGAACTCATTTTAAAAACCCTAGCCCTAGGCTCCCTTTCTTTCTGGCAGCTACTCCCGCCGCCCACCCCTCTCCAACTCTCCCTATCTAACAAGATCTCGTTGTTCTCTCCCTCCCTTTCTTTGTTTTCTTTCTTTTGGTTTTTTGTTCGGAATCTTGGCAGTTGGATCTCAGTGCTTCTATACGCCATTCGTGGACACAACCCAGCTAGACATGATCCCCACCTCAAGGTGAGCTCAGACCCTCCGGCCCCGATCCATTTGGCCAGCGCATGGATCTCACGTGCCCAGCCTTGTTCCTCATTTCGGGGCTGCTTCCGGCAATCTGAAGGTCACGTGCCTCCTGGGAGGATTCTGCTGCCTCTGGCGAAACCCTCGCCACCAAGTTGTCACTTTTCCGGTAGTGCATGGGCACGTGATGCTTACCACCATGCGTTTTCCCACACGTTGCTGGCATTTTTTTGGCTCTTCTGCACTTTTTCAGTGGTTCTCTGATGTGTGTGAAGGTCACGTGCCTCCTGGGAGGATTCTGCTGCCTCTGGCGAAACCCACGCCACCAAGTTGTCACTTTTCCGGTAGTGCATGGGCACGTGATGCTTACCACCATGCGTTTTCCCACACGTTGCTGGCATTTTTTTGGCTCTTCTGCACTTTTTCAGTGGTTCTCTGATGTGTGTGTGTGTGAGAAGTATAGCCGATATAGGAGTTGCCAGCTCGCAAATTAAGGCTAAATTTGGAATACTATTTAGATCAGTATTAAATTTTCCTTTAGAATTTAAAAAGAAAATTTTGAAGTCATCACTTACTTGATCATATCAAAACCCAGAAAATTAATTAAGTGATTTTTGTGTGTTAGTAATTAATTCGATTTCATCCAGTTGTGACGAAATTATGAACTTTTCAAAGCTGTTGTTAAAGATGTTTTGTGTTCTGGGTTTTGTGCATGTCCTACGAATTTACTCCTTGGACAACCTAGACTCCAATCTTGCATCAACACTTCAGACATTGACTGCTGCATGTCACTCTGTATCTCCTCTAGGCCAGCTTCGGCCTCCATCACCCGGTTGGGTAACGCAAAAATGGCCCACAAAAGGCTTTAAAGGAGCATTATTGAAGTATTTTGCAACTGCTTAGGAAAAAAAAAAAAGAATTTTGCAGTGGGGTTTGATATCTTTTATTTTATTATGGCGACATTACATTCTTGACAATAGATTCGGATAAAGATGTGATAGATAGTTACCAATGTTGTTGGTTAATTAATTAAGGAGCGTTTCGAATTATCATTCCCACAATAAATATAAATTGAATCTAAGACCAATATACGTGGGATATACTGGGCCATTAAATTTGGATTCATCTTCGCTTGATGGACCCAAATTGGGCCATTCGATCACATAATGCCTTGGCCCAGTAACGGCCCGTGATCTTTGGACAGTTGAGGAAGGTTTCCCTATTCCATAGCTAGGCTCAGTGGCTGTGCTCTGGTTTCCTTCACCATCAGCTCGTGCATCTGTTCTGTTTTAAGTCTACTATATCAGTTGTCGAAGAAACTCTGCGGTTACGTACACCTCCCCCTGAGCTCGAGTCAAGAGAATCAAGGGGCAAAAAATTGTGAAATTATAAGGGCTTCGAGCTGCCCAAAAATACAAACTACTCATTAATATATAGGCTATAAGGATGGAGCCAGATCCTGAATATTGAATCGATGCTGATTGCTTTCGCCCTGAAAAGGGACCAATTTGGAGGTGGCAGGAGTATACAAGTCTAGGCATAGCATTTGCTCTTTGCCGCTTGTTAACCTGCTATTTCTCAACTGCAAACCATCATTCTATATAAGTTTCTGTTCGAATTATAATTCGGAGAAAGATATAGACACAATATATAGATCATTATAGAACTCATGTTATCCGAAACTTTATATGGACAATATTAAATAGTATAATTTATCTATTATGTCTATCTCTTTTCAAATTGTACTATGTAAATTTGAGTACGAAATTGTATAGGATCCTAATTCTTCAACGTGGTATCACTTCGACGAGGAGCTCCCTAATGAGATTAAACCAGAAGAATTAGACATGTAAGAATACGATAGATTTAACCTTGAAGCCAAGGAATCATTTGTACCTAATTGCCACTCCTTGGATTCCTTTTACTAAATAAATGTTACTCCCACTTGTATGTAGCCTTAGGATCAATATCTTGCCTTTGTCATTCCTTTTACTAAATAAAGGGGAAAAGTCATTGTTCGCCCTATAAATTTGCGTCAATTGCATGTCACTCCCCCTAACTTTAAAAACTGCGATTTACGTCATTTAAGTATGAAATATTTGCAATGTTCGTCCACAGTTAAAATTTCCGTTAAAGTTGACAGAATTCGATATTAAAATGACCGAAATGCCCTCAAAGACAATTTTCAAAACATAAATAAATATTGGATAAATAAATTCACAAAATATATAGATTATTGAAATATAGTTTCAATAGTTTTATTTAAAAAATATTACCTTTTTTAAATATCATTTTTATTTATTTTTAATGAATTTTTTAAATAGTTTTAGTAATTTTATTTTGGAGGGTTATTTTGGTCATTTTAATGCCGAATTCCGTCAATTATAACGGAAATTTTGACTGTGGACGAACATTGCAAATGTTTCATACTTATAGGACGTAAATCGCAGTTTTTAAAATTAGGAGGAGTGATATGTAATTGACGTAAATTTGTGGGACGAACAATGACTTTTCTACCTAAATAAATGTTATCTTTTTTTATTCTCTTCAGGGAATAGCGGCCAAACTGGATACGTCATGATATAGATATACTTGTATAAAAAAGGAGTAACGTGATTATAAACATATACTTTTTCACTGATCAATAGATTGACTTGTTAGATTTACGTAATAATTTCTCTTTCCAGGTTGGGGAAACATATACTTTATATGTATGTATGTATATGATATACCTACCTTATATACCTCCCTTATATATAAGGTAGGTATATCATACACATACATATCAAGTTTTTTTTTTTTTTTTTTTTTAAACGCTGATCTCATATACTGCTACATGTAAAAGTTGATTCGATTCTATTGAAAATTTTACATTGAACAGTTTGGAGCTTGATATCCATTTTCTGACTAAGTCAATATCTATCCGTTCTTCTCTCAATGATTGATTATTTTATCTACTTTTATCTTTCTCAAGAAATCTTACATATTAAAAAAAAAAACATTAGATTCTTCTGGTGGGCATTTCTTTATTTGGGTTTCTCTTTCTCGAAGGCTCCAAGTTATTGCACCAGATGTACCGGATCTTTAAGGAGGATATTTACAAAATTTCGTTTGGTTTATCTTCTTCCTCACTGAATCAACACAGTTTATACATCCATATCAGCCGGAAGACTTTTTGTTTGCTCAAAAAGAGGGGCTTTCTTTGTCTCTCTGAGGTCTTTGGATCCATCCAAAGATGGACGTGGAAGTTTCTCTGCAACTCATATCAACCTCGCCTTCATTATTATATCGTGCCATTCTGTCTATATATAGGAGAAGAAAAAAGGCTGAAGAGGAAAATGAGTCATTTGAGACAAATAGTAAAATACGACCAAATCATCAGATCAGCTAAGAAATAAAAAGACAAAGAAAAGGGATCAAGCAGTATCAGATCAGCTAAACACAAATTTCATTTCACCTCGAAAAATCTCATGTATCAATCAGTATACGTGGGAACTGTTATCTGTCAATTTCCCGTCTCCTAAAGCCCATGTATCTCCATGTTTAATATACAGGCTACAAAAAGATTCACCTCAATGAGAGTTACTGAAAAATATATATATATTAGCTAGAAGCTTACAATAAATAAAGGTTTAATTATTAATACAGTTCTTATGGTATTCAATTTTAACAAATCAATCTTGAGATATAATTTTGAAAAGACCTGTCTCTCTGATTTATTTTTTAAACATGTAAGTCCTTTTATCCATCAAAAGTTAACAGGCTTATAAAGAGACTGTATGCAGGCTAGAAAATTCGGCCTCAAAAATGGACATTATGATCCAAAATTCATATTGATATTTCGTTACTCAGTTAATTTTTAATAAACAAAATTACTCACATATTTAAAAAATAGACTACATAAATCGACCTATAAAATTTTACTTTCAAAGACTTATTGTTAAAAGTCAATGCTATAAAAATTATAACAGTAATTAAACAATAAACAAAAGAGCAAACTAAAGGATGAGCAAGCCTAAAGGCAAAAATTTAATGTAATGAAAATAAAATTTTGAAACTAGATATTTAGACTTAAAATCTCACTTATGATCAGTAGCAAAAATCAAAATAATTTCTTTCACAAATGAAATTACCTATATATTTTGGGCACATAATTTTTTTTGAGGCCTCAATAGTAAAAATTATTTCACAAAACAATGTTTATAAGTCGCCTAAGAAGCCCCTGAACTGTCAAATAATTTCTTTCACAAATGAAATTACATACAAATTTTGAGCATAAAATATTTTTGAGGCCTTAAGCGTCGCCTTTACTTGGGCCTACCTTGGTATTAATTAATAGTCGCCTAAAGCTGCCCCTAAACTGACTACGTCCCTTGAGCCGCTGGCTGCAGCCACCATGACAAGAATATATATATATATATATATATATAATTAATAGTCGCCTAAAGCTGCCCCTAAACTGACTACGTCCCTTGAGCCGCCTGGCTGCAGCCATCATGACAAGAATATATAAATAGCCGTTGACGAATGAAAAGATTGACTTGTGCAAGAGGAAAGTAATTTAGTGAAGAAACCATTCAAAAGGAATTGATTGATATTGATTTAGTGAGAAAGTAAGAAAAGCAAACCTCATAAAAGACATCTACCACATTGGACTGCGAGAAACGTGTTATATTATGCATAAATATAATTTAACAACAGCAAGGCTTTTTATATTCACATGTGCTTAACTTCTAGTACCACTAGTGCTAACTTTCGGGTGCTGGCTTCGACTTCTTCTTTGCAATTGCTTAAACTATGACGAAAAGGAATTCCAGCTACAAAAGTTAGACACGACGTGTTTAGCATCCACTGAATTTAGACAACCAAGGTGCAAATATATTCTGTCCCTTGTCGACCACCAATCCTCAGAGATAAAGAGCTTGTGTCAGTCTGTGGCTGTCTCTGTACTGCTCCAATGCAAGGCCCTTCTTTCCCCTTCTTACTTCTCTCTTTCTTCCTGCTTCTACTGTTTGTATATTGGAAGAGGAAGAGTTCTAGCGGGAAAGATCACACCCATAAGTTGCCCCCAGGTCCATGGAAACTGCCACTTATAGGGAACTTGCACCAGCTGGTTTTCTCGTCTCTACCGCATCGTTGCTTCAGAGACTTGGCGGTGAAATATGGACCTGTCATGCAATTGCAAATGGGAGAGGAATTGGCCATAATCCTTTCATCACCGGAGGTGGCCAAAGAGGTGCTGAAGACACATGACCTTGTATTTTCAAATCGGCCGAGCACGGCTGCTGTTGATGTCTTGTCCTATGATCGTTCAGGCATTATCTTCACTCCCTATGGCGAGTATTGGAGACAAATGCGAAAGATCTGTGTCATGGAGTTCCTAAGTGCAAAGCGCGTGCAGCCATTTAGATCAATAAGAGAAGAAGAGGTGGGGAATCTGATTGAATCCATTTCCTTGTTCGGGGGGCTTCCAATCAATCTCACCGAGAAAGTCTACTCCTTGACGAATTGTATAACTTCCAGGGCAGCATTTGGAAAGAAGTGCAAATATGAAAAAGAATTCATCTCATTGATCGAGGAAATTATAAGAGTCGCTGGAGGCTTTGAATTGCCAGACTTGTTCCCTTCACTGAAGTTCCTTAATCTCCTCACTGGGATGAAGGCGGCAGTGCAGGAAATACACAGAAAAACAGACAATATCCTTGATGATATAATCAACGAACATGATATTAAAGCAAGGACGGCCACTTCAGCCGACGAGTCTATTAGAATTTACACAATATGTGAAAGGTAGGTCTAACTCAACTCCAAAAGACACCTTGAATAGTGAGGGATACCACAACCTTATAAGGAGCACATTGACTAGTTTCTCTAGCAATGTGGGACTTCCAACACGCCCCCTCACGTGTGGCGGGAATACATCCAAGCCAACACGTGGAAACGGGTGAAACGGTGGACCACAAACTAGGAACCTGCTCTGATACCATGTAGAAATGTGAAATAGGTTGAGAGAAGATGGAGAATAGAGTTCGTATTATTTGAGGATGAATACCAACTCATACATTACAATGACTGCTGTACATCCTTTATATAGCAAAACGCTTCCTCTCAATCACTTCTTCATACTCTGTTTCTTTCACTATAATTCCTTTATCTGTTCAATTGACAAAGATCGATGGCCGATACTGAAGCAGAAGTTGTAAGAACAGATCGCACAAATTTGATTGTTGATAGTGCATTCTCCATCACCTCGGGTGATACATCCAATGCTCCGATAGTATCTCCTCAGTTAAACGGCAAGAATTATTATTCTTGGAGCCGTGCAATGCTGATGGCCATTGGAGCTAGGAATAAATTCGGTTTTCTTGATGGCAGCATCAAAAGACCAGCTTCTACTGATGTTAATTTCAGTGGTTGGTATCGCTGCAACCTAATGGTATCCTCATGGATTTGTGCATCTGTATCTTCGGAAATTGCACAGGTAATTCTATACATAGATTCTGCTGAAAAGATGTGGAAAGTATTAAAGGAAAGGTATGAGCAGAGCAACGAACCTAGAATTTTTGAGCTACAACAAGCAATTCATAGCATTGTTCAAGGTCAGTCTTCAGTTAGTGAATATTTCACAAGATTGGAATCATTGTGGAATGAATTACATCAATTGTCTCCTCTGCCAGTTTGCACATGTGGTCAGTGTGACAAATGCACTTGTAAGGTCTTAGAGACTATTGCAGATCGAGAGAATAAGCAATTGATTATGACTTTCCTCATGGGATTGAGTGATAGCTATCTCCCTACTCGAGGCACTATCTTACTTATGAAGCCATTCCCTTCTCTAAACGAAGTCTATTCCTTGATCATACAAGAAGAAAGACAAAGGTCATTTACTAGGAGCCCCTCTTTTAATCATGAAAATTTGGCTATGTTGGCAGCAAATCAAAGTGAAGCTAATGCTGTTCAACGAAAGGTGTTTAATCCTGCTGGTCAAAGAGAAAGGCCTCTCTGCACTTACTGCAATCGCAAGGGTCACACAAGGGAAAAGTGCTTCGAATTGCATGGTTATCCTCCTGGATGGGTACACCGAAAGAAAGGAGCCACTGATTCACGATTTGCTTCTTCTTCTCATTCTGCACACCAGGTGTTTTCAACTGTGGAAGTTCCTGTTAATAATTCAAATTCGATCGGTTCTCAAGACCAGATTCAACAGCTTTTGCACCTACTTCAAGCTCAACTTAAACTAGCTTCCCCTTTGCACATTTCGACTCCATCTCAGCCTTCACCTCCATCTCAGCCTTTAAGTTTTGTCAATATGGCAGGTATACCATTCACTTCCTATTCTAACACTGTCCAATGTCATTCTTCATTCACACAGTCGCATCCTTCGAAATTTTGGATTCTAGACAGTGGAGCTACAGATCATATGGTCTGCTCCTTATCTCTTTTCTCCAGCTTTCATCAATCTGTTACCACTCTAGTTCATCTTCCTAATGGTCACACAGCTTCTGTCACTCACATTGGTTCAGTTGTGCTTTCTCCTGATTTAGTACTTGACAATGTTCTATACGTGCCAAGTTTCACTTTTAATCTCATTTCTACCAGTAAACTTACTTCTGCTGGTAATATAGGATTAATATTCTTGTCTAATAAGTGTCTTGTGCAGGACCTGCGTGTTTGGAGGACGATTGGAGTGGCTGATCAGCTGAATGGTCTATATCTGTTCAATCCTTCATCTGTTTCTCTAGTTCTGTAGCTTCTGCCTTATCCAATAAATCGACCTGTGTTTCCATTTCTGACAATAATAAATTGTGGCATCTTAGACTAGGTCATATGTCACATTCTCGAATGTCTCTTTTACAAGATGTTCTTCCTCTTGCAAATATTCCTTTACACAATCATTGTGATGTTTGTCCTTTGGCTAAGCAACATCGTTCTTCATTTCCTCTTAGTTCAATAAAAACTTCCAAATCATTTGATATGATACATTGCGATATATGGGGTCCTTTTGCCACAGCCACTTCCCGTGGTCATAAGTATTTTCTCACTGTTGTAGACGATTATACTCGCTGCACTTGGGTTTATTATGATTCATAAATCTGAAACTCGGTTGTTCTTGGAGTCTTTCTTCAATTGGTTGAAACACAATTTGCTTCCACTATCAAAGTCCTTCGGTCCGACAATGGTGTTGAATTTCATATGCCTTCTTTCTTTGCATCTAAGGGTTTATTCATCATCTTAGTTGTACATATACCCCTCAACAGAATGGGATAGTAGAAAGAAAGCATCAGCATCTGTTGAATGTAGCTAGAGCCCTTCATTTTCAATCCAACATCCCACTTACATATTGGGGTGATTGTGTCATGACAGCAGCTCATCTTATCAATCTGTCCCCTTCCTTTACTTCAAAATAAGTCTCCTTATGAGCTCCTCTATGCTGTCAAACCTAACTATCTCAGCTCAAAGTCTTCGGTTGTCTCTTTTGCTACTAATTCAGCCTCACAAATCTAAATTTGCTCCTCGTGCAAAGAAATGTTTTCTTAGGCTATCCTTTTGCTGTCAAAGGTTACACGCTTGATCTTGAAACCAATTCTACTTTATATCTCGTGATGTTATTTTTCATGAGTTTTCCTTTCCTTTCAAACATTCCACATCAGTTCCTTCTACCTCAGATTATTCCTTTGTCTGCTCCAAACTCTGATTTTGTCTCTCCACCACATCTAGATTCTATTGGTCCTGCGTCTGTCACTTCGGTTCTTTCTCCATCAGTTGTTATATCTCCTCCCATTTCCACTGCTGATTTTATACCATCTGATTCTTCTCCTATCATCCTTCCACCATCTGTTCCCCTCAGAAGATCATCTCGCCTCAAAACCCAGCCTTCTTATCTCAAAGACTACCATTGCAGATTAGCTTGCTCCTTCACTGATCACTCACTACCTTCAGCCTCTATACACCGGGAATCTGTCCAAGCTACTGATTTAGCAAGGTATCTTTCCTATTCTCGTTTTTCTCCTTCTCATCGAGCTTTTAGCCTAGCAATGTGGGACTTCCAACAGAGTCGAGTGATTATGAGGATCTAATTGATGTGCTTCTCAAACTACAGAAGAATGGTGGGCTGGACTTTAATATCACAAGAAACCACATCAAAGCAGTCACTTTGGTACGCAATTAAGATCTGGCAAATTACTGCCAGTATTTCTCTTTCGTCTTCTTTTGAGTTTAAACATTCAATAATCTCCAAAATAGTCAACTTCAACCAACCTCAAACACTAAGAAATTTAAAACCACCTTATTAACCTGAACACATAATCCACATACAAAATCCAAATCTGATCAAAAACAATTCCACCTCCAAACTAACAACTAACACCTATGATAACACTACAGCCTAACGACAAACAAACCACCCCTCATCAACTAATACCATCTTTACCATTAAATCAAACCAGCATCCAGCTAACCAATAACACGTCTAACAATCAATATCACCCCACCCCCCAATAACCAAAGCACCTACAGCCACTAACACAACACATCTCCCCAAAATAACTCCCTACATATTCAATCATAAAACAGCTCTCGATTCCCGCATACCAATCACTCCAGGCCGATCCCACAAACCTTCAATCACAATATGCTTTCATATGTATTTTTTTTAATGTACAAGTACCCCAATAATCACAAATAATCACCTAATAATCTACCATTTACCCCTACTAAATCAACATACTAAAGAACAAACGATCATAACACCACATATTACACCGCACCTAATACATCTCAACAATATTAATCATCCCATTCCTATCGATTTAATCTGTTCCCAATTCCATTCCACACTTCTCCCAGAAGCTAACACACAACACAAATAGACATATTCAAAATTGTATAACCCAAATAATAAACACAACTTAAATCTCATCCATTACTCATAAAATCATATACTACATTCCAAAAATCTAAACTTAAACAGTTCATCAAGAACCCTTACGACCACCCTCCCTGTCTTAACATCTAAAAATCATCAAATTTAAAACTTATACATACCAAAACATAAAATACATCATTAAATTTATCATAATAAATACCTTAAATATAATACGACAAAACTAATACAATTAATCCACGATCCTTCTTTGATTTTAAATCATTGCAACACATTTTATATATTCTCCATTAATATGAATATTTAACACTCTCATAGCAACTTTCATCCAACTTTGCAATAAAACACATTCAAAACACCTTACATTCAAAAATACAACTTCCCTACTAACCTCAGCTTCTCGTTACAACCATCTACCTAGTAACCCCAACCAAATAAAAACCATCAAATAACCCCCACCCCCCAAAAACATATAAAAACTATATCGCACTCTAAACACATCATTTTTAAATTAATAACAATTCAAAGACAAAGCAATTCAACTTACCCACTCCTTTGAATCCTTCCAATAAATGTGTAAAGTTACTCACCCACTCTTATAGCGTACCTATCCCAATCATATTCTCCTCCTAAATCCTATTACTTCTCTCTCCTC
>RXIC02000005.1:309136-379487 GCA_003952965.2 Morella rubra
GAATGCATGTCTCTGCAGAAAATGAGAGGGGTGGATTCATGATCAAAACATTTCATCAACGTCATCGATGTGGCACTCACTACAGCAACAAACATGTGAATGCCAAGTGGGTGGCGAAACAATACTTGGAGAAGATTAGAGACAGTCCACACCTAACTACCACAGCACTTATTGAGGAGGTACGACGGGATTGGATGGTTGGAATATCAAAGCACACTGCTTACCACAGCACTAATTAAGCATGTGTTAATTATGCAGGATGGTGCGGGTACCTCCACGGGGATCGAGATACCCACTAACAGAAATAGAGAGACCGCTGTATGTGTTAATTATGATTCTTTTCCTTTTTTCATGGTTGGTTGCTAACATGTAATTATCTTCTATATTACAGCACACTGACTGAGAGGGCACTAGTATGGCAGCTACCACGAGGTCATGAGTAGGTACAAGCGAACCTGCTGATGTAGGAAATGCGGGTACTCAAGTTCAACAAAGTCAGGTGACCTGTTCAACATAAGATATGTTCAATTTCATGGACTTATTATTTTTTTTTAGAAGTTATGACTTGTTTTCTTGAAACACAGCAAAGTATGGGAGTTTCAACGGAGTTGCGGCCACCAGATCGAATTGCAGGGAGGCGTGCTCGAGGAGTCCAGAGAACTTGAGCAACACAATGATTTGGCAAAGATAACTTCAAGCTTTTGAGGGGCTGTAATTTTGATTTTTGGGCTGTCAGTGGTAGTTTTTTTGATTTCGCAATGATTTGGTTTGTTTTTTGGGCTGGCATTTTGTAATGTGGCAGTAAATGATGAACAGATACATGGTACAAATTGTTGTGGTTGTAAAAGTTGAACAGATACATGGCTGAAATTGTTGGAGGGTGTTTTGACAGTACTGATATGTTGGAGGGTGATTTGATAGTACTGATATTTTGTAATGTGGCTGCAAAGTACAGGTTTTGTGGCTGTAAATTGTTTCTGATATGTTGGAGGGAGTTTCTTAAATGTTGATGGGTTTTTTAATTGCTATCAGGGATTAATGGAGTAATTGCTATCAGTTTTTTTTTAAAAAAATTTGGAGACATTAATTTGGCATTGTGGATGATTGTTACAAATTGAACAAATGCATTTTGATGATTATTGTAATTCAGGAATAAGGTTTTTGATGTTTATAGCAAGTTGTGATGATGGATTTGAAGGAAATAGGCAGATAACTTGGCCCAACTAAATTGATTCAAACATCACCTATTCTGAGAAACTTGATTTTCTGACCTTCTAAATATAATGAAAAAATTGGCAGAATTTACCAAGAAAATAAATTATGCTTAACAAACCAGATTTTCTGACCTTATTCATATGACTTTCGGGTATTAACAAACTAATGCTCGGTTTTGAAAGAACTTTCTACCATGGCACATAACTTTAAGCAGACAATATTTCTGCTTGCAGATAATAATGCTCTAGAGCTGTATATGAAATGAAGGGAGCTTCAGAGCTATATTAGGTACACCAAATACAATTGCACTCTCTAATTGCCCTTCATAAATGTGCACAGTAGCACAAAACAGATTCATATATTGCTTAAACAGAACTAGACATTACACAGGTCTAGAAATACAACAAAACTCAAGTACGCATTACAACAAGACACTCCACTGCACCACATTACACAACACAACTACATTGAATACAGAAGACCATTACAAAAAGGATTAAAAAGACGGCCCAAGATCCTATCAGCCACCGAGAGAGTAGATAAACTGGGCTTCCACATGAACGATCTCTGGGATACCCCATGGGATAGGAAGGTGAGTCTAAATATCTCCTTAGGGACTTGACTTGGCCTCAGAAAATCCACCAAGCACGCCACAAGTGCAGCACTCTTCTTTATATGGTCCATGTCTTTTGTGTCCATCCATAAGCGGCTTGCCAATTGTTGGCTCCTTCATTTTGGGTTCAGCCTAACGCCCCACTTCAAGTAAATGCGTTCTCGTTCTTGTTTTGAAAACTTCCTTGGCACTTCCTTGATTAACTTTTTCCTCTCCTGGTAGAAAGCCTTTGCATTGTCCCCAAAACAAGAAATGATATTAGACTTCTCTCGTAGGCACTTGAAAAGGAATAACTTAAGAATCGCAGTACTTGGATTTTGCAGCACATGAGGCACCTTTTAATATACATCTATGTATGTGTAAACACAAATATATACATATATAGGTAATAGGTATGTATGTAGGTTTGTAAGATATGTTTCCAAATCAATTAATCCTATCCGAAACTGAGCACATAATACTAGAGTTTATAGCTTTATAAGACTACTTGTAATAATCAAATATGTGACTTTGAGGTGATTCAAGCTTGGGCCAAAAACAATGGAGGTTGGTTCTCCTATTGCACGTTTGTTAACAGTTCGGTACTGACTACTTTTAGCCCACCTCATGTTAACATCTAATAGAAGACATGAAACTTAGACTTGCTGATACTAAGGCAATGACTGGAAGGAAAAGGTTTAGAAACAGAGTAGGAAGTACTTCTAATGGTATATTCGATTATTACTACCAAATAATACAACAAAGAAAATATAGTTATTAGTAATATTTTTCAACAGCCAATAACTAGTCAATTGGCAAGAAAGCAACATATTACCGAATATTACCGCAGAAAGGCAAAAAGCTTATTACTGCAGAAAAGCTTATTGACAAGACCAACATGCTTATCATCATGTATTCGCAGTTGAATATTGGCAAAACTCAATCACAAGTGAAAAGGGGAAAAAAAAAGGGAAAGGGGTAACATATAGCACAAAAAAGTGACCAGAACCAACATATTGAAAGAAAAGCGAGTGGCGTATCCATGACAGAAGATCTTTCCGACCAGAACGGGAGTATTCGACATTACACCAGACGATTTCTCAGCAAATGCTCGCTGGGAGAGTCCAGAAAAGGAGGAGGAGTGCTCAACGGAATCCATTGTTGCTCACTTCGTACGGGTCGCGAGAGGAAGAGGCGAATTTTTTAATAGAGGACGGCGATTGAAATGGCTTGGGATTAGGTTCTACTGCATTTGGGATTTAGGGAAGAAGAGGGAGATGATACGTAGGGACATTTGGGTTCGGGTTCGTTCAGCACTGTTGGTTTCTAGATTTTCTTCGCTGAGTTATTTTGATCGAGATTCGAAGGAGGGCAATGCGGCTAATGGTTTTTTACCGAGAGCTAGACGAAGTCGTCGCTGATGTGGCGTTAGTGAATGAGTGGGTCAGCGCTGACATGACAATTTAGGGGTGATTCAGCAAGTCAGGACACGTGGCGCAACGTGATAGGCTTGACGTAGAATTGCTGTTAACGTGTTGGGACGAAAATAGACGAACAGACTTGTTGAATTGCCAAGGTAAATTAAAGGGTCAAGAACCAGCTAATAAGAAATGCAAGAAATCCATTTTGTCTTGATGATATATTGCTGGAAACAAAAAGTAACAGTCTTTACCTCATCTGCTAACTTCTGAAGGCTATGGAGAAACTTTGCGATATGCATCTGCCTGGCAGGAAGTTCTCTCCTCCTAGAGAAATCTGTTCTGTAAGGAGCAGTAACATTGTCTACTATCATAAGAGCAAACCTACATAGGCAAATCAATTGAAAAATTACCCTTAGCTGCAATTCCAGAGCCTGTAAAAGCAACCTAGGACATCTCAATTGGCTACAGGGACATATCTAAAAGTTCTTTATTAGAATATATGCTGTAAGAAATCCTTCTCACTTGGCGAGGGACTACTGACTAACCAGAATTGAACAAATATCGCCACATTGAGAATAACGGGCTGTAAAGTTTTTTCTTAAAGCAAAATAATTAACATCAGATTGTTAAATAAATCTGTTTTTCAAAATCAAGTTTAAGTTCAAGGTAGAGCCAATTCAATAACTTTATAATGTGACTAACCCTCGAAGTGCATATTCTTTTTTCATGTGTCATCCCTATAGAGTTGATGAGTTGAACCCAGTTCCCAACATCAGCAAACCCAACCCATACCACTACAAAGCCATAGCATCTGACTTCATTGCACTTACGATTTAGAGCCAAATCAGGATAAGTAAGTAGAACTGGCTTCTCTTGGTCTCCATAAACAATAACAGACACAGGAACATGACCAATTCGAATAAGATGTTCCTGCAGACAACAAATTATACTTCAAGTGCCTCTGCGCACAAGTTTTTCCTGGGGAGGAGAACATTAATTAACACTGAGCCACGATTTTCTACCTAAAGGAAAATAAAAACCCCCAAATCGTATCATTGCCAAAACCCTAAAATCTTGAATCAACAAACCGTAAAGCAAAGATAGCTAGCTCATTGTCTAAATTCTAGAGAGAAAAAAAAACATACCAGATAAAGCACAAAGAGAGGCTAGAAAATTTCAAGGAGGGGAAGGGGAGGGCACGAGAAAGAGTGAGGGGAATAGAGAAAAGAGAGAGAAATAGGAGAGAGAGGGAGAGGGAGACTAAGTTTGCTGGTGGTGCGGGAACCGGCGGCGTAGTACTCAGAAAAGCGGAATGTGCTTCTAGTGGGGATGTCTGGCTTAGGAAGACTGAAGAGAGGGAAGACAAGAGGCAGAGAGGCTTGTGAAAAAAATAAAGGGATCGTTAGGGACGATGGAACACCTATTAAGACGTTATGTTTTTAGTGACGAAAGTTTCGTCACAATAAGTTTATTTTCAGTGACAAAATCCAAATTTCGTCACAAATAAAGACTGTTGTGATGAAATTTGTGACAAAATCAGTTTTCGTCACTAAAAAATGACTTTTAGTGACGAAAATAAAAATTTGTCACAAAAAGTTGACTTTTAGTGACAAAATTCGTTTCATCACCCAACACTTCATCACTAAAAGTGAAAATTCTTGTAGTGTATCTTTCTTCAAATTGTACCATATAATTTAGGTACAAAATTGCATAGGATCCTAATTTCTTGTTGTGGTATCACTTCAATGGAAGCTCCCTAATGGGATTAAACCAAAAAGAATTAGACATGTAAGAATATGTCGGATTAACCTTGAAGCCAAGGAATCATTTGTACCTAGTTGCCACTCCATGGATTCCTTGTACTACATAAATGTTACTCCCATGTGCATTGTATTAGGCAATTGAAAGGGTTTGACGAAAATCTTCTAATCATATTCTCAAAGCTAGATCCCAATAAATGTTAATAAATCATAATAATTGTTTTCTTTTTTATTCTCTCTAGGGAATAGCGGCCAAACTGGATACGTCATGATATAGATATGCTTGAATAAAAAAGGAGCAACATGATTATAAACATAATATTTTCTCTTTGCAGGCTGGGGAACATATACTTTATATGTATGTATATGATATACTTACCTTATAAATATATATGCATATGATATTCAAATGGGTCTTGATTAATGATAATCAAGACCTACTATTTTTTTTTAACCAGCTGTCCAACTCAGCTCACGCGTCCCATACAAATCGGTTAATTATCAAGTTAAAAATTCTGAAAGTGACCACAAAAGTTAATAGCACTTATGAAGTCTTGAACTTCGGATCTTAGAAGTCAGAAAATATACCACCAAAGACCAAGCCTTAACCACTAGACTAACCTATTGAGATTAAATTTTGTTATGAGGTCTTAGTGAGAGTACTGGCGGCTGGCTGGGAGTCTTCAGCCGCCCCTGATCCTTGTCCAACAAAGAACTGTCATCTAAGAGCCTAAAATAAGAAAGATCAGGCAATTATTAGAGCTTAATGTGTGGGTGATCTTTTACTTGTATGTAGAATGGTTGTCATTTGGCTGTGATGTATAATTGCGCCTCCCCTTTCCAACTAGGGTCATCTTCCCCTATTTTGTAATTATATATGTCTGTCATTTCCAAGGTTCTTCTTCCTTCCTTTTCTTTAATACCACTTACCAAATTCCCCTAAAAAAAAATAATACTAACACGGCCATCATCTTTGACCATAAAATTTTGTCAGCTGGCCGAAAGTTAAGGAAGAAAGAAAATTATATATACAATATGGTCTAGAATATTTTTTATTGTTTTTTTCTTTTTTAACAAAAAAAAAGTATAAGAAAAGGTGAATAGAGATAGGTAATCTATTTAGGCTTTACCACAATATTCCTTAGGCTCAGCAAAGAAATCTCATCTGGGAGCCTAAAAAATAGGTAATTATGCAGTAAAATTCAACAGGTAAAGTAGGATTTGTTCCTTTTGGCCAAAGAGGGAAAAAAAAAAAAAAGAGATTAGATTTTTAATATTTTTTTACATTGCGACCCTCGAAAATGTATTTTTATGAAGTTGGCCCCTCTAATTAGATAGAATCCTAACTTTGCAAGAAGCTGTGTACATGTATATATATATAGACACATACCTACTGCTCCATGCATCCAAAGAGATAATCTAAAGCTTCTGTACTTGTCCATAATGCTCCAATTTCTCTCCCTTCCAATTCTTATTTGGCTTTTGTTCCTATCTATCCTGCTTTGGAAGAGATCTAGAGCCAAAAGCCAGATCCATAAGTTACCCCCAGGGCCATGGCAGTTACCTCTTCTAGGGAATCTGCCCCAGCTTGCTTTTAGCAACAAACTGCCACATCGTGTCTTGAAAGATTTAGCAGATAAATATGGACCTGTTATGCGACTGCAATTGGGCGAGGTGCCGGCTCTAGTCATTTCATCGCCAGAACTAGCCAAAGATGTGCTGATCACACATGACACTGCATACAAACAGCGGCCTAACTTTCTTGCTGTTGACATTATGACCTACAATTCCAGCGTCGTCTCTGCTCCTTATTGCGATTACTGGAGGCAAATGCGAAAGATTTACGTCATGGAGCTCCTCAGTGCTAAGCGTGTCCAGTCGTTTAGATACATTAGAGAAGAAGAGGTGGAGAGCCTTCTCGAATCCCCTTCCTTGTCTGGAGGACTTCCGATCAATCTCAGTGAGAAAATCTTCTCCTTATCACAGACTATAACTTCCAGGGCAGCATTTGGGAAGAAGTTCAAGCATCAAAAAGAATTCACATCATTGCTCAATGAGGCTCATAAAGTCGCTGGAGGTTTTGACTTGATTGATCTCTTCCCCTCACTTGGTTTCCTTGGTTTCCTTACCGGGAGAAAGACTGCACTGCTGAAAGTACACGAAAGAGTAGACGCCATTCTCGACGATATAATGAACGATCACATAGTGGAAAGAAGTGCCACCTCAAACTGCAAGCGCAACGATGATACAGTTCATGTGCTTTTAAACCTTCAGGAGGCGGGTGAGCTTGAATTCGATTTCACAAGCAAGCACATCAAAGCTATCATCTTGGTAAAGAAATAAGACTACAGTATTCATTTCATATTTCTTTGTTTATCAGTTAAGTTTCTTCACAATTGTACTTTCACAAATGGAAATCCAGGAGAGAAAAGGAGTTAAGACTATACTTTTTATAAATTAGTTTTTAATCGTGGAAGTCACTTTTTTAAGATTTTCAAGTCAGAAGTCTGATTTCTAATGCCTCTGGATCTCTGCATTCATGATGGGTCCATTTAGTCCTCTCCTGATAGGCACTGATCTAGCAGGTAGGGTTGCCCTAATTGCCAACTATTGTCTATGGAAGTTGCTATGCCATCGTAACCCACAACATTCCTTTTCAGGAGCTTTTCTTCGGAGGGAGTGACACTTCAGCAACTACAATAGAATGGGCAATGTCAGAATTGTTGAAAAACCCAAAAGCAATGGAGAAGGCGCAAGCTGAAGTGCGTCTAGCTTTTGAGGGCAGGAGGAACATTGAGGAGATAGACATTCAGAAACTGGACTACTTGAAAGCAGTTGTCAAAGAAACTCTTCGATTACACCCTCCAGCTCCCCTAACAGCGAGAAAATCGTGGGGAAAGTGTGAAATCCAAGGGTACGAGATAACAAAAGACACAAGGGTATACATTAATATTTGGGGTCTAGCTAGAGATCCAAACTATTGGATTGATGCTAATTGCTTTCACCCAGAGAGATTCTTGGGTTCTTCTGTTGATTTTATTCAGGGGAACAATTTTGAATTCGTTCCATTTGGAGCCGGTAGGAGGGTATGTCCTGGAATAACATACGCTCTTGCAAATATTCAACTTACTCTTTGCCAATTATTGTATCACTTCAACTGGAAACTTCCCAATGGTATGAAACCAGAAGAACTTGACATGTTAGAGTCTCCCGGACTAACCTGTAGGAAAAAGGTTGGCTTGACTGTAATTGCCACTCCTTGGACTCCTCCTGATCTGACCCAAAGACAGTGAAAATGGATTTCAATTTCATTACTGTTAGTTCAATTAGGGATTGTAATGATGTGTTTGCAGTTGAAATGTTTGATGCAGGGAGGGTAATAAGGCAAGGCATTTGAACTACTGTTTAGTCTCAGGGCAACACATGAGTCAATTGATGCTGATCTCATGTACTTGATTTAATTCTATTGAAAATTTTACATTGAACAGTTTGGAGTTTGATTTCCATTTCCTGATTAAGTCAATATCTATCCGTGATCTCTCAATGATTGATTATTATTTTATCTGCCTACCGAAAATTGGGCCATTCGATGACATAATGCCTTGGCCCAGTAACGGCCCGTGATCTTTGGACAGTTGAGGAAGGCTTCCGTATTCCCCTAGCTAGGCTCAGTGGAAGTGCTCTGGTTTCCTTCGCCGGCCGTGCGTCTGTTATGTTTTTAGTCTACTTCAGATCAGTTGTCGAAGAAACTCTGCGGTTACACCCTCCCGGTGCTCGAGTCCGAAGAGAATTACGGGGGGGAAATTGTGAAATTATAAAGGCTTCGAGACGCTCAAAACTACTCATTAATATATGGACTATAAGAATATATCAGATTAACCTTGAAGTGAAGGAATAATATTCATTTGTACCTAATTCCCACTCCATGGATTCCTTTTACTAAATAAATGTTATTCCCATATGCATTGTATTTGGCAATTGAAAGGGCTTGACGAAAATCTTCCAATTATAATCCCAAGGCACGATGATATATTTTTTATTCTCTCTAGGGAATAGCGGCCAAACTGGATATGTCATGATATAGATATGCTTGAATAAAAAAGGAGCAACATGGTTATATACATATACTTTTCCACCAATCAAAAGATTGACTTGTTAGGTTTTGGTAATAATTTCTCTTTGCAAATTGCAAGCTGGGGAAACATATTCTCTCTCTCTCTCTCTCTATATATATATATATATCTAAGCATATAATATACTACTAAAAGATAACATACATATGATTGATCATTTAGTTACAAAAATTAACAAACCCCAATTGACACTAATTTATAAATTATGTAAGGTAAAGGCGCGCCCACTCGAAATTATCCAAGAACAATTTACTTGAATATAAAATTTTGTCAGCTGGCCAAAAAGAAAGGAAGAAAACTATATACATAATATGGTCTAGAATTTTCTTTTTACTGTTCTTTGTTTCTTTTTAAACAAAAAAAAGAAGAAGAAAGATGATGAATAGAGATTGCTAGTCGATTTGGGCGTTATCATAATAATCCTTATCAGGGAAGGCTAAACATGAGTCAAGCTGGCCTTAGGTGAAAATTTAGATTTAGGCATTTTGAAATTTTTTTAATAATATACCTTAACGTTATACATTTAATGCTGTTGTTAGCCATTGGGCCAATATTCACGGCGAAGGGAATTATGGCTCTATAAAAATATGACTTGCTTTATTGTTTCCAAACAAGATAAGAAGATCAACGAAACTAATGGGCATGATTTTAGTTAATTAAGACCCATTAATTTTTTTTAATTAGATGTTCGAGTCAACTTACACACAAATTAGACAATTACGGTACCAAAAGTTCGCCCTCAAAGTGTTGGTATCACTTGTGAAATCTTGAACTTGGTACCTTAAAAGTCAGGAAGTATAACACCAATGGCCCAAACCTTAACCACCACACCAACCACTTCGAAATAAAATATTTTTTTTGAGGCCATAATGGAGATGGTGGCTTGTTGAGGGCTTTAAGTAGCCCCCTAAGGCTGCCTACCCTTTAAGCCACCCCTGATCCTTTGAAAGGGTCCTTAGTGATGACATGGGCCGTGATAGCCATGCGTGGGAGGATAGGTGCCGAGATGAGGCGCTAGTGGCACTCATGGGCGCCCTTAACACACCTACCGCGCGCGTGGCAAAAGCACCACAGCCATGCCATGGCATCAGCGCGCGCGCAAGCTCAGCGCCCCTGACAAGGCATGGTGCCTCAGCAACGCCCATGCCTGGCATGCCAGCCAGCCGGCCACAGACATGCCATGACAGCCCATGGCCTTGCAATGACACGGTGCCACAGCAAGTCCTTGGCCACAGCCAAGCCAAGCAGGAGCAGCGGGCTAACAGACAAAGGAGTGCCATGACACAGGATGGCCACCTCCAGCAGCCACAACCAGTGGCGGAGCCCCACCACCCCTACTGGTGCTAGGTGGGGAAAGGAAGAGGAAAGGCTAGGGAGTCGAAGGAGCACCACCACCCATGGAGGTGCTAGCAGAGGCGGCGTCGCCGTGGACAGCGGCGGACGACAGTGAGATCAAGGCATTCATGGAGGTATCTTAGGGATTAATTTCCTTTCTTGTTAAGTTTGAATAAATCATATCGTTTAGATTTAGGATCCTTTTCTAAACTCTAGAAGATTCCTTTCCTTTGAGTATTAGGCATGTAATATCAAATCTACTGATTGAAGAGATTGATTCCTAAATATCGGTGATTTGATTTAGATTTGAGTTAATTGTGATTGTGATTTGATTCCATTAGGATTTGTAAGCACCTAAGGATGTCTATATAAACACCCTTAGGTGCATTAAAGTTCATCATTCAGAATAGTGAAGTCTTGGAGAGCCTGAGTACTTTTAGGGAGTGTTTTGGCTAGGCATAGGCACATATATGCTAAGTCGGTGTCAAAACTAATAACCTTGTCATTTGGATTCATTCTAGGCTAATAACCTAGTTTGGGTACCTGTTCTTGGACTAATTAACCATTGATCGAGATTGTTCTTGTGGTTATTAGGCTAATTAACCCTTAACCACGTTTTTTGTAACAATATCTCGAGTGTTCTTCATTTGTGTTGTTAGATTCTATATTTCAGCTCGTGTGTTGCCAAGAACGGTTTAGGAGGATTGATTGGGGTGATCGCGTTCGAATCAATTGGCGGGAGTTGGTGTTGTTAAGGTGGCCTAGACCGGGGTCCCTAACATCCTTATCCCAGGTGAGGTGTCGCAGAGCCTCAGATCGCAAGTGAGACTACAAGAAAAAGGGGCTATAGCAACCCAATTTTTGTCCACCAATTAAATGTGGTGTCCAATAGTTAACTTTTAGCAACCAATTTTCAAAATTCGTTACTAATAATACTTTTTGCTGCGAATTCAAGTTGGTAGCTATTGTTGGTTGCAATATATAAATTAGCAATGAGATGATTGGTTATTAAAAATTAAACAATGGCCACCAACATTTAATGGTCACAAATGATGACCTTTTCACAACTAATCGAAGAGATGGTTGCTAAAGTCATCTAATTGGCCGGACTGAAGAGCCTAGAGGACAAAAGTCGTCCTTTAAAGTTAAAAATTCAAATATAAGGCCTTCCCGATTGGAGGATATAGAGACCACTTTTGCGAGTTCCCCCCATCCTCAGGTTCAAAAACACTTATCTTTTCTCATTGCCAGCCCCTGCACTTTGTTCTTTCCTTCTCTCTTCCCTCTCTCCGTTCTCTTGTGGCCTTCCTGAGAATGTTGCCATGCTCGTCGAGTAGGGTCTTGAATCTCATATGCATATTTGCCCCACGGCCTCTGTCAGACCCCTCTGTAGTGTCTTCCACTTCAACTGTTTGCGATTTTGATTCGAATTCGAAGCTACTGCCAGTCGAGTGGGAGTACGATGTCGAAGTTTGAGTTATTGCGACTAAAAGGTCCACCATTTGAGGTTTAGCTTCAAACTCAAAGGTTTCATAGCTGATTGAGAGGTTGAATTAAGTGATCTAGGTGTAGAGAGGTCAATTATTTGTGGCTTCTATACGAATTCGAAGAAATCGTTTTGACTCTGTTGGGAGGTAAAATCATGTTGAATTTTTACTTTTGGGTGTGCGTTTAATTTTTACGGGTTGGCTCAAACTCCTTTCTTACAATCTTTTTAACAAAAATTGTTACGGGTTGTAAATATTTGAATGCCATTCCTCTCAGTTCTTTCTTTCTTGCAAATCCCTTTTCTCTAGAAACCTTTGCCTGAAATACTTTCGTGCTAATAAAATGCAGCATAAATGGATATTGGGAACTGCTTTGGGTGCATTCTCACTTAATACGTGCAATTGATTTTACTCAAATAATTCAGAAGATAAGTATGCTCATTGGGAAGAGGAACTAGAATTGCAACATTCTGTTGATCTCGACATTGGCAAAGGCTGCAACAGAATGGCTGATTATTAATTTGAACAGTAAGTGCCTCTATTAATTTGAACAGCATAAATGGATATTGGGAACTGCTTTTTCTTGTTTATTTATTATATTTAAGTTTTATGCTAATGGTCATTTTGACTGCCCCTCACTTTGTTTCTCATACTGTTGATCTTGGTTTTTAGAATGTCAAAGGAAAGCATAGTTGTGCATTTGTTCTGCATGATCCGTTATTCTTTTGAAAGTTATTGCTTCTCTTACCTTTATTTGCCTATTATGTTGCCAATAGGACTTCAATTCTGATTTAGTTGCTCTGGCAAAGAGGTCTATGTTTTTCGTAGTTGTGTAGTATTGTGGAATTTGGAATTCAGCCATTACGAATAGTTGTACTTCTGAACAGGATATTTTTTATTAGATACTTTCGACTGCTGATATCTTGCACTTGAAGTATCTGGTACTGGTAAAGCTCAGGTCAGCCAATGAGGGATCCTTACAGGGTGAGAAGGAGTTCTTAACGGAGATACAATTGTTGTAAAGGTTACATGATCAAAATCTTGTCTCTTTGATTGGATACTGTGATGAAAAAGGTGAACAAGTGTTTTTTCTTTTCTTTTCCTGAATCTATAGGAGAAGTTATAATTTGATTATCTATCAATCCTATTCCTGAATCTATAGAGGAAGTTTCTCTCTCTCTCTCTCTTTGAAATTGACTTATACTTGTCCTTTGTGTTCATTTTTCTCCAATAATATTTTCCTGTTACAGATTAATTAAATGCTAAGCTTTACAAATTAGCATAGCATGATACATGTTTATTCATGATACTCATGCTTACACATGAAAAGAGCACATTGTAAGTCTGGTTTCATTTTTTAAGAGCTTAATAGAGGCGTGACATCAAGTTTGAATACGAAATGGCCAGTTTCTTCTAGCTTAAGTGGGAAAACAAGAAGAAGCAAGGGCTCAGCCACTGATCCCCAAAGCTTATATGCAAGGGTGAGTCTCTGAGCTCCAGCTCCCTAAAGCCTATATGCAAGGGTGAGTCTCTGAGCTCCAGCTCCCTAAAGCCTATATGCAAGGGTGAGTCCCTATCAATATTCAAGCACATCGACCACCTTTTTACAAAATTGTTGCCTATGAATGTGAAGTTCCATAATTGATCTTTCCTTTGTATCTTGCAGAAAAGAAGAGAGAGAATAAATGGGGGGGCTCAGAATCCTACAGAACCTTGTCCTACCAAGGTAGGCAGAATTCTAGCTGCAAATATTCTTGTACAAGTATGAGGTGTAAGCCAACTTCTCACAATTGGATCTTTGGTATTGAAGATTGATATTAGCACAATGCTTGAGGAGGCTGCCCAATATGTTAAGTTTTTACAGCTCCAAATCAAGGTAATAGCAGAGCAAAATCTTTTATATTTCAAAGAGAAAATTCACTTTTCTAATTTTATTTGAATTTATTTAGTAATCTGATCTTATGTCTCTTCGCTGGCATTTTTGTAGCTTTTGAGCTCTGATGAGCTGTGGATGTTCGCTCCCATCCCTTACGATGGAATGAACACTGGACTTGACCTGAAGATCAACCCTCCCAGCTGATAACAGTCATAAGATATAAGAAGGGCGTGGCGAATCAATTACTGCTCTACCACATAATGGGCTTGTTTGTATGTGGAACTACAAAGTACATCTTGAGCAGAAATTTTCAGGGAAGAGTTCCCTATTTGCCCATTTCTATCTTCTTGTTATGTTAAGCAGAATTTCTTTTATGAGAATAATTGTAACGTCCTATAACGTTTGTCCACTTACTCTGTTATTTGAGTGAAGATTTTTTATAAACACTTTATTTGAAGATTTTTGATAAACATTTCATCTGTCTATTTTCTTGTAAATTTTTCTGTGGATTCTTGTAAAATGACGAAGTACCTCTTGTAAACTGTCTTTACGAAAAAAAATCCCGCAGACACCACATATACCCATCCTTTCTCTGCGACACTCACCCACCCCATCCTTTGTCGCAACGCGACCCACTCCGTACCCATCCTTTCTCTGCGACACCCGACCCCGCCATACCCATCCTTTCTCTGCGACACTCACCCACCCCATCCTTTGTCTCCGTACGACACCCGACCCCGCCATACCCATCCGTTCTCTGCGATAACCATTCGCGTATACAGCTCTATTCCAACTATCTTTCCGTCGTCAATAGTTTCTCGCAACGGCCCAACTTCGTCAGCAAAACTCTCTGGCTAAGACCCGTTGTACCGTCTGCGTTGCTTAGTTGCAGCGACTCTCGCATTTCGCCAGCCCTGCTCTCTTGCAACGACTCTCGTTGGTACAACTGCGGGTCTTCCTCGACGAAAATATGGCGCCGAATTTGTTCAAGCCTTTCTCGACGGGTGTTAGTCGCGGTGAAGCAATTTGACGAAGGCCCGCATATGTCGTTGTTAAATGTCATTGTTCACGAGGCGATTGGGGTTTCTCGACGATTAATTTCGTTGGGATAGGACTTTAAGAACGAATTTCTACACTTTTGGCAACACGAGACTGCGCTGTTACAACGCGAATTTCTTGTAGTGTGAGATAATTACGAGCTTTTGAACTTGTCCACAATGCTCCAATTTCTCTCCCTTCCGATTCTTATTTGGCTTTTATTCCTATCTATCCTGCTTTGGAAGAAATTTAAAGCCAAAAGCCAAAGCCATAAGTTGCCCCCAGGGCCATGGCAGCTACCTGTTCTAGGAAATCTGCACCAGATGGCTTTTAGCAACAAACTGACATATCGTATCTTGAAAGACTTGGCAGATAAATATGGACCTATTATGCGACTGCAACTGGGTGAGATGCCGGGTGTTGTCATTTCATCACCAGAGCTAGCCAAAGATGTGCTGATCAGACATGACACTGCATTCGCACAGCGGCGCAACTTTCGTGCTGTTGACATGATAAGCTATAATTCATCCGTGGTCTTTGCTCCTTATTGCGATTACTGGAGGCAAATACGAAAGGTTTACGTCATGGAGCTCCTCAGTGCTAAGCGCGTCCAGTCGTTTAGATCCATTAGAGAAGAAGAGGTGGAGAACCTTCTCGAAACCCTTTCCCTGTCTGGGGGGCTTCCAATTGATCTCAGCGAGAAAATCTTCTCCTTAATACATGGTATAAATTCCAGGGCAGCGTTTGGGAAGAAGTATAAGCATCAAAAAGAATTGATATCACTGCTCAAAGATTTTAATATACTCTCTGGAGGTTTTAGCTTGCTTGATTTCTTCCCTTCGCTTGTTGGTTTCCTCACCGGAAAAACGCCTGCAATGCTGAAAATATGCCAAAAAGTAGACGCGATTCTCGATGATACGCTGAACGATCACTTGATGGAAAGAAGTGCCAGTACTTCAGCCTGCACTGATCATATAGTTCACGTGCTTTTAAACCTTAAGGAGGCTGGTGAGCTTGAATTCAATTTGACAAGCAAGCACGTAAAAGCTATCATCTTGGTACGTAAATATGACTATGGCATTCATTACACATATTTCTTTGTTTATGTTCTAATAAGATCAGTAAAGTTTCGTTATTATCTAAATTTATCTACGATTCATACATGAAAGGATTGAGTTATTTACACAAGTAAATAAGAAGGTGCCACATGTACTTTGTCCCAGCATATTTAGTATATAGGGAGTCTCTGCAAACCAAAACACACAAAGGATGTCACATGTACTCCTTTTCAAAGACTTTTACAGAAGTTTGATTCGTCGTGGGTGATGATCCTTAATTAGGGCCTGTGGTGACGGTGCCGGAGACGAAGCCAAAGGGTCGCCCCGGGCCCGGCGCGTTAGGGGGGCCAAACTCTATATCTAGTTTTTTAACCTATTTCGCATTATATGTTTTTGAAGGCCCACAGATGTAGAGGGTTCCTATGAATCTCTGCAGGCATGCATGTTGGATCTATTGGTGTTTGCATATCAAATATATCTGATCATCCTAAAATTTTAATTTGATAAAATAATTATAAAATAATATTTTTCTCTCATCAAATTATATATTAATTCTACTATAATAAATATAAAAAATTTATTAAAATTATTTTTCTCTTCAAATTTTTCACCAATTCCTAACCAAAATTTTGATATAGGTACTCTAGCACGTCGGGAGACTATTTTGATGTTGCTATGCTATTGTAACCCGCAACATTCTTTTTTTTTTTTTTTTAGGAGCTTTTTTTCGTGGGGAGTGACACTTCAGCAACTACAATAGAATGGGCAATGTCGGAATTGCTAAAAAACCCAAAAGCAATGGAGAAGGCGCAAGCGGAAGTGCGTCAAGTTTTTGACGGGAGGAACATTGATGACAATGATGAGAAAGACATTCAGAAACTGGACTTCTTGAAAACAGTTGTCAAAGAAACTCTTCGATTATACCCTCCAACTCCCCTAACAACGAGAAAATCGGGGGCAAAGTGCGAAATCGGAGGGTATGAGATAACAGAAGACACAACGGTATACATTAATATTTGGGGTCTGGCTAGAGATCCAAACTATTGGGTTGATGCTAATTGCTTTCACCCAGAGAGATTCTTGGGTTCTTCCGTTGATTTGAAGGGGAACAATTTTGAATTCCTTGCCTTTGGCGCCGGTAGGAGGATATGTCCTGGAATAACATACGCTCTTGCAAATATTGAACTTACTCTTTGTCGATTGTTATATCACTTCAACTGGAAACTTCCCAATGGGATCAAACCAGAAGAACTTGACATGGAGGTGTCTCCCGGACTAACCTATAGGAAAAAGGTTGGCTTGACTGTAATTGCCACTCCGTGGACTCCTCCTGATCTGAGCCCAAAGAGAGGGAAAATGGATTTCACAAGCAATGAGGGATTGTATTAATGTATTTGCAGTTGTAATGTTTGATGCAGGGAGGGTAATAAGGCAAGGCATGCACGCACTTGAACTACTGTACTGTTTAGTGTTAGGCCAAAACAGTCGAATATTAATGCTGATGCCATGTAATTCTATATGTAATAGTTGATTTTATTGAACAGTTTATCCGGATGAACACCTCTCGTTTAATATAGATGTGTCGGTATAATCCATTTGATTTCGGATTTATTCGATTTATGCTTAAAATTTTCCTGTATTATTGCATGTCCACCTACACAAAATATTCCTCTTAATTACTTACTATAGCTAGGCAATTGCTGTATTAGTCCTTTGTTTGTTTATTGTCATTCTTATTGTACCAGCGACAAAAAAAAATTTATTTAAATCCTCGTATGTCCTCTTCATTTGATGTACTTAATTAATTTGTTTCTCTGGTATTTAATATTCTTCAATATATTTAATTTTGAGGAGTCAGAATCTCAAGATTCTATCAGATAAAAAGCAAGGGCCTAATTAAGCTGTAAAAAAGTATCTAGTGGAAGTAAAAGGTAACCTAGCATAGGCTTAAGACTGAGTTAGAAAAACTTGATCTAACAATTAACAATTAGATCTTAATTAACTTAGCAGTCAATTGCAAAATATTTTGCATATATATATGGTAGTACTTATGGGTCAATTGTCAGCAGTAAAAGAAAAATCCCGTAATTGTAAGGTCAATTCTCTTAATTTGTACCAGTTGATATAAGAATCGTTGTGACATATATATATATATATATAGGGTTAAGTACTCATTTCATCCCCAAGTTTTGACCCTTTTTAATAAATCGTCCTTCGGTTTTCAACTTAATCATAGAGGTTCCTAAATTTATAATTTTTGTCCAAGAAGTCCTTATCTTAAATTTTCATTCTCAAAATTAGTGGTTCACACATCAGTACTAATTATAAGTTCACATGTGTCACCCGAAAACTAAAATAATGTGACTAATAATTTTTTTAAGTTTTTTTCCCTAATTTTTTGTTTTTTAAAATAATTAAAATAGGTCAAAACCCAATGACCAAATAGGTATATATATATATATATATACATCGAATGAAAAAAACAAGATATTGTTCGGCTTCGACCACCCCGATGTTGAGACTGTCATCAACAGCTATGTCGATGGATACACCCTCACTGAGCCATTCCAAAAGTTTGTGCCCGTGAATGAGTTCAACACACAATATGCTCAGACGCAGGAGTTAGAGTTGGAGAAGAAGCTTCTGGCAGAGATCGAGGAGGCGAAGAAGAAGAAGCAAGAGGATGGGAAAGAACTAAGGTTTGTGAACGAGGAGTGTGCTACTGGTGAAGGTAGTGGCCTTTGTGGTAGCCATGTTTTTAGGTTTGGACAAGATTAGATTTGAGTTTATATTTCCGATTGCCTATTTGAATAGGATGCTTTAGAGGTTGGTCATTTTTAATGTTTGGGTCTCTTAACATTGGAGGAATTAACAAGGATATATAAAACATTTCACAGAGGGATATTTGGTATTGGAAGCAAAGGGTATCATTCCGTCCCTAGAATTCCCAAATCTCTTTCCAGCTCTTTGTCTCTTGGAATTAATGATAGGGGAACTAAGCTTTTATAGCAAAATAAATACTTCTGTATAATGGTCCTTTTGTTCTTTTCTATTAGCCAAAGCATAAACTCATGTACACATGCCTAAAGGAAAGTAACCAAATATCCATAGACAACATGAACGAGTTTGGTTTTAAACAAAAATAGAAACCCAACAAGAAAAGGGAAAATCAAAGAAATACGATGTTCACTCAAAACGCCATCCAAAAAGAAAAAGAAAAAGAAAAAGATCCTTATCGGCCGTTGCACAAAACTTAGCAACAGTTAGCGCTTGGTCTTGCGCCACTTGTTTTTGATCCAGCGAAAACTCACAATTTCTCCTTTCTTGAGTTTCTTCACACCGATTGATGCGACCACTTTAAATTTCCTCCAGCCCTCTTCAATCTTTCTCGACTGTTTGCCCTTTTCTCCTTGGCCCCCCCGATGACGACCCAAACTCTTGCTCCCAGGCAACGGTGTGGGTCCCAATGATCAGCCCACGGGTTATACGAATCGTCCGACGCCATTAATGGTAAAACCTTTGCACCCCAGAAACAGAGAAATTCGTTTGCTTTTTCCTTGAGAAAGAGAGCAGACTACTCGTTTGCTTGTGGGCTATGGCAGATGGGGTACTGATCTACTTATAGATGCTGTCTATCTTCATTGATCGCGATCCATGGCAATAAAAATCAGTATTTCGAAGCCAAAACTGCTACCAGAAATTAGAACCTTCTTAATTTCCAGAAGAAAAAAAAAAGCCTAGTAGAAACGTTTACAAGGAAAGAGGACCGGAGCAGATGGCAGTCGTGGGATGTTCCATCACCTGCATGCCTAGCAAGGCAACCATAGAAAAACTCCAATTATTAGTTTCGACTAGATAAAATTGCTCAATCAAAAGTAATTTTCACAAACCAAGTCATGATCCATCGGATACTAGGTAGAAGTTGAATTCCCAGATAACGGCTCACAAAAATATTATTTTTTATGTGAAACTAGTGAATATGGGTTGATTTGGTCATATGCTTGCAGGCAGCTCCTTTAGAAGACTGATAAATGTGTTTTCCAACAAGAAAGGCTGCTATTATAGAGTCAAGTCTAGGTAAGGAGTATCAACAGCCTTCTAGATTGTGGAGGAACAATATATACTAATTACCTGTAAAATTCATATATACATTATGGTGCATTGTACCCGTAATCTCGAAGTTAATTATAAGACCGTTGGTCTTAGAATATAAATTAACTGGTTCAAGGCATATATGTGTATAAGGTATAGCCGATATAGGAGTTGCCAGCTCGCAAATTAAGGCTAAATTAAAATTTGAATATTATTTAGATCAGTTTTGTTTTTTCCCTTAGAATTTAAAAAGAAAATTTTGCAGTCATCACGTACTTGATCATATCAAAACCCAGAAAATTAATTAAGTGATTTTAATTTGTTTGTTAGTAATTCGATTTCATCGGCCTGTTATGAACAAATTATGAACTTTTTAACTACAGCTGTTGTTCAAGATGTTCTGGGTTCTGGGTTTTGTACATGTTCTACAAATGTACTCCTTCGACAACCTAGACTCCAATTTTGCATCAACTCTTCAGACATTGACTGCTGCATGTCACTCTGTATCTCCTCTAAGCCTGCTTTGGCCTCCATCACCCGATTGGGTAACGCAAAAATGGCCCGCAAAAGGCTTTAAAGGAGCATTATGTTTAAATGAGCGTTTCCAATTATCGTGTTCCCACAATAAATATAAATTGAATCTAAAGACCAATAAACGTGGGATATATTGGGCCATTAAATATGGATTCATCTTCCTTTGATGGACCCAAATTGGGCCATGCGATGACAGAATGCCTTGGCCCAGTAACGGCCCGTGATCTTTGGACAGTTGAGGAAGGCTTCCCTATTCCCTAGCTTGGCTCAGTGGAAGTGCTCTGGTTTCCCTCAACAGCTGTGCGTCTGTTATGTTTTAAGTCTACTTCAGATCAGTTGTCGAAGAAACTCTGCGGTTACACCCTCCTGTTGCTCGAGTCCGATCAAGAGAATCAAGGGGGGGAAATTGTGAAATTATAAGGGCTTCGAGATGCTCAAAAGTACAAAACTACTCACTAATATATGGACTATAAGAATATGTCGGATTAACCTTGAAGTGAAGGAATATTCATTTGTACCTAATTCTAGGGGTGTACAATTTTGGGCCGACCCAAATCGGCCCGAACCGACTGGGCCGGCCGATTTGGGGCCAACCCAGTTCGGTTGTCGGCTCAAAATTATCTAGAACCGAGTGGGCTGAACCGAACTGAGGGTATAATTGGAATTTCTCCTTTTTTTGTATTAAAGCCCAAAACCCTTTCTATTTAGTCCAAGCCCATACAAAAACAATTTGTTCCAGCCCACTCATTCATTGACCCACGTCAATTCAAGTTGGACCCAATGAAACAAATCATGAATCGAAACATAAATGGCCCCTCTACTCCCCCCACGCCCCCCTCTCCTTTACAGTTCTTTCTGAGTTCACCCTTTTCTCAAAATTGAAACCTTAGCCGCCACATACCTCCGCCAACGTTGTCTCCTCTTTCTCTCTCTCTCTAATTGATTTCAATTTTAATTCATGATTTCCTCAGATGCTACAGTATGGGCATTCCTGCCTATACGACCGGCACTGGATGTTAGAGCTGCATGATTGAGTCCTGGACTCTTCACTTGCCTTGCTCCTCGTGCAACTTTTGCTCAGTTAACCAATGATGTTTCCCACTGAAAATGCCCATGGTGAAGCCATATTCTCTTCCCCATTTCTCCTAGTGTTGAATGGATAATGCATGCCATGCTGGCTTTGGCTTATTTTCCTTTCCTCTGTTATGATTTTTTTCTTTTCACGCGGACGTACAATCGGGCATAAGAGGGAGTTTTGAAGAGTGAATAAACTAGCTGTGAAGGGGAATTATGGAAGGCCCAAAACGACCGAATCGGGCAGACCCCCGAACCTGGTCGGTCCAGTTGGTTCTCTCAACCGGCGGTTCGGCTGTCAGTTAAAAATTTACTAGAACCGAACCAGTCGGTTAGGCCCATGGTTTGGGCTCAAAACCGAACCGACTGGTCGGTTTTCAGCCCTACCTAATTCCCACTCCATGGATTCCTTTTACTAAATAAATGTTATTCCCATATGCATTGTATTAGGCAATTGAAAGGGTTTGAGGAAAATCTTCCAATTATAATCCCAAGGCAAGATCCTAATAAATGTTAATAAATCATCATAATTGATATATTTTTTATTCTCTCTAGGGAATTGCAGCCAAACTGGATATGTCATGATATAGATATGCTTGACTAAAAAAGGAGCAACATTATAAACATATATTTTTTCACCAATCAAAGATTGACTTGTTAGATCATTTAGTGACAAAAATTAACAAACCTCAATGGACACTAATTTATAAATTATGATAGGTAAAGGCGTGCCCGCTCGAAATTATCCAAGAACAATTTACTTGACTATAAAATTTTGTCAGCTGGCCAAAAATAAAGGAAGAAAACTATATATATAATATGGTCTAGAATTTATATTTACTGTTCTTTGTTTCTTTTTTTAACAAAAAAGAAAGAAAGAAAGAAAGATGATGAATAGAGATTGCTTGTCTATTTGGGCGTTATCATAATAATCCTTATCAGGGAAGGCTATACATGAGTCAAGGCCTTAGGTGAAAATTTAGATTTAGGCGTTTTGAAATTTTTTTAATTTAATGTACTAATATAATATACCTGAACGTTAAACATTTAATGCTGTTGTTAGCCGTTGGGCCAATATTCATGGCAAAGGGAATTCATGGGTCTATAAAAATATGACTTGATTTATTGTTTCCAAACAAGATAAGAAGATCAACAAAACTAATGGGTCATGATAATCAAGACTCATTGTGTCCCACAAAAATTAGATAATTACCAAACTAAAAGTTCTGAAAACGATCACAAAAGATTAATAACACTTATAAAATTTTGAACTTAATATCTTAAAAGTCGCTGAGCATACCACCAAAGGCCGAATCTTAACCACCACACCAACCACTTTGAAATAAATGTTTTTCTGAGGCCGTAATGGAGGTGGCGGCTGGCTGAGGGCCTTAAGCAGCTCCCTTGGCTACCTACCCCTTAAGCCGCCCCTGATCCTTATCCCCGGCGAGCAGAGCCTCAAGGGAAAAGATTCTGTGCAAAGGAGGTTTGTGCGAAGTTATACAAAGCAACGGTCAGAATTTTGAAAGGAAAATCCAAGGGCTAGAATTTCTCCATCTCTTTTAATGACACAAGAGACAAACGTTGCGGCTGGCTCAGCTCAACCAAGCCATTTCCCCTTCTTTTTTCCATCGGCTCTCTCGTCTTCTGCAACATCACTCGCCTCTTTTCTCCCCCCAAATGTCTTCTTCCCCAAATCAACGAAATGGGTTGCATGTGAGGAGTCAATTATGGATCCTCAGATACATGAATCATAAAATCAACTTGGAGGAAAAAAGAAAGGGGAATTGGCTTGTGACCCAGAGAATCATTGTACCAAGTTCATAGCTTCACTGGCGTCCATCTCTGCATCATCGGAAGTTAACTAAGAAAAGGGGCTGCTTCTAGCTTTAGGTATCTTCCTCTGGGATTGGATTCGGTCCGAAATGTGTAAAGGGAGGGCTGAGAAAGTGTAAGTGTACGATCTAGTGCAGGCTGATCTTGCAGTGGCTGGGTTTAACAAGCTTTCGGTGATCAACCTTCGAAGATTATTTGCCAACAAAGGTTCTACGTTCATGGACCTACAAAAGCAGATTGTAGAGAGAGCTCCTCCGAAAAGGAAGCTTACCATTGATACCATTTTTTGATTTACTTTCCACCCTCACACTCCCCACTCCCTTTCCCAAATTTCTCTTGTAATTAAAGCAGCTGATCGGCAGTATCCAATTTTTTCTACGTTTCTCTGTCTTCCCTTTAGGGGCGTTTGTTTGCCCAATTTTTTGGAAGGCAAAATTTTCACCACACCAAACACATTTTACAAACCCAATAAACTTCACACTTTTACACATACACTTCACACTTTTCACAAACCCCAATAAACTTCAACATTCAAAAGATTCCTAAAATTGTGAGAATATTCCCCAAAATTTCGGTAAACAAACGCCCCCTTAATGTTTCCATCGTTTTGTGAAAGGAAAAATTAGGAGGAGTTATGTTGCATGCTGCGGAAGATGTGCAGGGAAAAAAGAAAAGAAAACAAAAATTGTCGGCTAGTTGAGCAAGTCGAGTTTTGAGCTTTTTTTTTTTTACTTCTCACCTCATTAAATGAGTTGTCCATTTCGTGAACGTAGAATCTGAAATGGTTTAGATCTCAAAACAATTTTTTGTATTTGTGTTTTTTTTTAAGTAGTGTAGATTCTCTTGGGATTTGTGAAAAATTGTTAAAAGTTGTTGAAATTTGTAAAAAGTTATTGAGATTGGTAAAAATGTATTGAAATTGATGAAAAAGTGATTGTGAAAATTTTTGAAACGTTTTGAAAACAATAAACATAGCCTAATCTCAGCCCTCTCTTTACACACTTTGCACCAAATCCAATCCCGAGCCTCAGGTGCCTCGATTTATCGTCTAACGCTTTTTCCTACGAGATACCATCTAACTTCTCTGAGAAATCTCAACTCCAAATGATCAACTTATCGTACAACCAATTTTCTGGTCAAGTGCCAGCAAAAATCGTAGAGCTTCAGGAGCTCGAATATCTCTGGCTCGCTAGCTAGACTCAAACAAGCTGTACGGAACTCAACCCTCGGCTATCGCAAACTGTTCTTCTCTCATACATATTAGCGCCCAAGACAATGCACTCACAAGTTTGATCCCCGTGACCATCGGAGTGATTCCAAATCTTTAGGTGCTATCATTGTCGCGCAACAAATTCTCGAGTTCGGTCCCCACATCCTGTCAATCTATCACTCATCTCCCCAGTTGAGTCTTCCCACAGTGGATGTAGGTATATAGACCGAACCACTTAAATCTTGTGTCTCACTTATCTCTCTTCTCTTTATTAGAATAAATAATTTTTTTTCAGTCTAAATTTTTTTTTGTTTCTAACATGGTATCAGAGGCCATTTCGATCCTTTGGCCCATGCTGGCCAGCACTCTTGTTGGCTTAGCTTGGCCTAGTTTAGGCCCAATCCAGTTTGGATTGATTTAGTTCTTTTCTTGGGCCTTCCGGCGAACCTCCGGCAACCTTCCGGCATCAATCTGGCGACTTCTCGGCATCAATTTGGCGACTTCTAAGCATCATTCCGGTGACCTTTCGGCACCACTCCGGCGACCTACCAATGTTTTTATTTTCCCTTGAATTATTTTTTTGTAAGTCCAAACTTCAACGTGTGTTCACCTTGAGTTTGCGGGAGAGTATTAAAAATATTAGAGTCTCACATTACTAAAGCAATGTGGGCTATTGAAATGAAAGGCTTATAAAAAGCCTCAATGTAACCTCATCAACAATATAAGTGAGAAAACAAATCTGTCCAGTTGGGCCTTCCACAGTGGATGTAGGTCTATAAACCGAACCACTTAAATCTTTTGTCCCACTTATCTATTCTCTCCCTCTCTTAATATAAATAATTTTTTATCAGTTTAAATTTTTTATTTCTAACACATCCTTGCTCTACCACATCGTCTCCGCGAACTACTCCTTTTCCCTTAGGATTGTTCTGCTGGGTTTTAATGCTTTCACGGGCATGGTTAAGCCGCCAAATGGAAAATGTGTGAGCGTGTTGGAGGTCTTCGACCTCAAGGAGAATCAACAATATCTGAAGTGGACCGGAACATGGCGTTGCAACTCCCTGTGAAGTGCACCATACGTCAACTTTGAACCATGTAATGTCTACTGTCCATCTTTCTTTATTGCACTTGACAATTTGTTTTAGGGAAGACCTATTTTTCCACTGCCTGAATTAAAACTTTTGTGGGAAGGTCATAAATGGAGGCACAAAATCGTAGAAAGTAGCTCTAGTCTTTTGTGCACTGCAAATGCTAGTGCACCAAGCTACATTTAAGACCGCTGATATTTTTTGGGTCCTGCCAAGCTATTTTTTTATGACAATGAATTTGTTGGCAGCTATTTTCATTGCAATGACTTTGAATTTTGTTTAAATTGTATCTGCATTATTGTAAGATTAGGAGATTTTGTTAGCAATCAATTAATTTGTTGGGAGCTCTTTTTATGGCAATGAATTTGTTGGCAGGTATTTAAATAGGATCTACATAACCAATCATGAGTCTCTCGTTACATACAAATTCAGATAGTTATTGACCAACAAAATGTAGAAATAAGACAATAAACACCTCATACAGCTGAGCTTCGAAGGAATACACAACCCAGTACTGAATATATGAGCAGCAAAAATTCCAAAAATAAGAAACAAGCAAAACATTAAACCAGCCCTATAACCACTAATCTTTACATTTGAAACTCTTCTCTCCATCTCAATCTCTAGCCGATGTTGCGTGATCATGGCATCAATTTTGGCTCGATTTTGAACATTCAAATCCTCAATTTGTAGGCGATACTGCTCATATTTACAATCTCTGCTCGATGTTGCTCGGTCATGGCAACAATGAGTTGATTTTGTTGTTGGAGCTCTCTCTCATTTGATTCAGAAGCAGATTGTTCACCAAGCGACTGCCCATGTTGCTCGAAGTTGCCGAATAACCATACGAACACATCTTAGGATCTCTCCATGCAAAATAATTGCAATGACCTCCATCCTGTCATTAAAATAGTCCCTACCTAATTAATTAACATTACCACATACACATGCCAAATCTAGTAAACATTCACAACCAATAAAAAATATTACCACAGAACATAATCCTGTTTGATATTTATCGTAAACATTATCGTCCAATTATAACTTAAAAAGCAACCAAATTCATCATTTGCAAACAAACACTAACCTTGAATTTCACACAACCCCAAAACCGTCTCCCAAAATTTTCATCCATCAAGGCAATAGTCAATTTTGCTCTCAGATTGCAATAACATTTTGGGCCCTCTGTGGAAGCTCCACTTTCACCACTTCCCGAGGTACCACTTATCTGTGATTCAGATATTACAAAGGCTGAAAAAACAAGCACTACCTTACTTTACTTGTGGGAAGGTCATAAATGGAGGCACAAAATCGTAGAAAGTAGCTCTAGCCTTTTGTGCACTGCAAATGCTAGTGCACCAAGCTACATTTAAGACCGCTGATATTTTTTGGGTCCTGCCAAGCTATTTTTTTATGACAATGAATTTGTTGGCAGCTATTTTCATTGCAATGACTTTGAAGTTTGTTAAATTGTATCTGCATTATTGTAAGATTAGGAGATTTTGTTAGCAATCAATTAATTTGTTGGCAGCTTTTTTATGGCAATGAATTTGTTGGCAGGTATCAATCCGACGACTTCTTGGCATCATACCTTCCGGCATCAATCCGGCGACCTTTCGGCTTCAGTCCAGCACCTCTGACAACATTCCGATGTTTTTATTTTCCTTGAATTATTTTTTATAAGTCCAAACTCAAGGTGTGTTCACCTTGAGTTTGCTTGCAGGATTACAAATTCAGTTAGCAACTGACCAACAAAATGAACAAACAAAACCCACTGGTAGCATCGATTTTATCACAAATTTGGACATCAAATAAACACCTCATGCGGCTAACATAAGCTTCAAAGGGGTACACAATCCAGTACTGAATATATGAGCAGCAAAAATTCCAAAAATAAGAAACAAGCAAAACATTAAACCAGCCCTATAACCACTAATCTTTACATTTGAAACTCTTCTCTCCATCTCAATCTCTAGTCGATGTTGCGCGATCATAGCATCAATTTTGGCTCGATTTTGAACATTCAAATCCTCAATTTGTAGGCGATACTGCTCATATTTACAATCTCTGCTCGATGTTGCTCGGTCATGGCAACAATGAGTTGATTTTGTTGTTGGAGCTCTCTCTCAATTGATTCAGAAGCAGATTGTTCACCAAGTGACTGCCCATGCATTGCACGAAGTTGTCGAATAACCCTTTGTCCATACGAACACATCTTAGGATCTCTCCATGCAAAATAATTGCAATGACCTCCATCCTGTCATTAAAATAGTCCCTACCTAATTAATAAACATTACCACATACACATGCCAAATCTAGTAAACATTCACAACCAATAAAAAATATTACCACAGAACATAATCCTGTTTGATATTTATCGTAAACATTATCGTCCAATTATAACTTAAAAAGCAACCAAATTCATAATTTGCAAACAAAACACTAACCTTGAATTTCACACAACCCCAAAACCGTCTCCCAAAATTTTCATCCATCAAGGCAATAGTCAATTTTGCTCTCAGATCGCAATAACATTTTGGGCCCTCTGTGGAAGCTCCACTTTCACCACTTCCCGAGGTACCACTTATCTGTGATTCAGATATTACAAAGGCTGAAAAAACAAGCACTACCTTACTTTACTTGGCAGTACACTGGAAAAGAACAAAAATAACAAAACAACAACAAACAGAGACAAATAACAAAATAGAAAGAAATAAAACCAGTACATGGGAAAACAACAAGAAAAACAAAACAACAAGAAACAAAGACAAATAACAAAATGGAATGAAATAAAACCAGTACACTGGAAAACAACAAGAAAAGCAAAACAATAACAAATGGTTGTTATTGGCTGACCCATATTGGGTCTTTCTTAAATGCCCAATCGAACAACAAAATGGAAAGAAATAAAGCAAGAGAAGATGGGAAAGAACAAATCCAAGACAAAACTGAAAGTTATCAGCCGAACAAAACAAAGAACAAAAGCAAAGACAAAACTGAAACTATCGGCATAACAAAATAAAGAACAAAACAAAGAGAATATACCTAGATCTCCGACGAAAATAGGTGGCTCAGGAGACTATTGGCAACCGTGAGAGATTGAGGGGAGAGAGAGGCCAGAGCTCTTGCGAAGTTTGATGTCTTTGGCAAATATAGAAGGCAATTTAAATCCCAGAGTCAGTGGTAACGGCGTTTAGTCGTTTCAGATGGGAAGTAACCGCACGTTGCGCAAAGCACTTGGCAAAATCGGTTTGGATTTAACGTGGATTTAATGAGATTCCGAGGTTAGGGGCTAACGCTGATTGATGAGTTTTAAAAGAAGATGAGTCTCAATTGTTCGAATTGAAACTTGGCAGTAACATTGATGAGTTTAAAAGAATGAGTCTCAAATTTCCGAATTGACTAGGAGTACTGATTGATTTGTCTAAACTTATGGGGCTAATTATGACTTTACCCCCAAAAAAGAAAAGAAAGAAAGATGATGAATAGAGATTGCTAGTCTATTAAGGCGTTATCATAACAATCCTTATCAGGGAAGGCTAAACATGAGTCAAGCTGGCCTTAGGTGAAAATTTAGATTTAGGCATTTTGAAATTTTTTTAATTTAATGTAATAATATAATATACTTTAACGTTAAACATTTAATGCTGTTGTTAGCCATTGGGCCAATATTCATGGCGAAGGGAATTCGTGGCTGTATATAAATATGACTTGATTTATTGTTTCCAAACAAGATAAGAAGATCAACGAAACTAATGGGCATTATTTTAGTTAATCAAGACGCATTAATTTTTTTTTAATCAGATGATCGAGTCAAGTTATACACAAATTAGACAATTACCATACCAAAAGTTCGCTCTCAAAGTGTTGGTATCACTTGCGAAATCTTAAACTTGGTACCTTAAAAGTCAGGGAGTATAACACGAAAGGCCCAAACCTTAACCACCGCACCAACCACTTTGAAATAAATGTTTTTCTGAGGCCATAGTGGAGGTGGCGGCTGGTTGAGGGCCTTAAGTAGCCCCCTAAAGCTGCCTACCCCTTAAGCCGCCCCTGATCCTTATCCCCGGCGAAGTGTCGCAGAGCCTCAGGTATCTCGATTTATCGTCTAACGCTTTCTCCTGCGAGATACTATCTAACTTCTCTGAGAAATCTCAACTCCGACTGATCAACTTATCGTACAACCAATTTTCTGGTCAAGTGCCGGCGAAAATCGGAAAGCTCCAGGAGCTCGAATATCTCTGGCAGGACTCAAACAAGCTGTACGGAACTCAACCTTCGGCTATCGCAAACTGTTCTTCTCTCATACATCTTAGCGCCGAAGACAATGCACTCACAGGTCTGATCCCGGTGACCATCGGAGTGATTCCAAATCTTCAGGTGCTGTCATTGTCGCGCAACGAATTCTCGGGTTCGGTCCCCACATCCTTGCTCTACCACATCGTCTCCGCGAACTACTTCTTTTCCCTTAGGATTGTTCAGCTAGGTTTTAATGCTTTCACGGGCATGGTTAAGCCGCCAAATGGAAAATATGTGAGCGTGTAGGTCTTCGATTTCAAGGAGAATCACCAATATCTGAAGTGGACCGTAACATGGCGTTGCAACTCCCTGTGAAGTGCACCGTCAACTTTGAACCACGTAATGTCTAGTTGTCTACTGTCTATCTTTCTTTACTGCGCTTGACGATTTGTTTCAGGGAAGTAGACGTATTTTTCCACTGCCTTAATTATAACTTCCGTGGGAAGGTCATAAATGGAGGCACAAAATCGTAGAAAGTAGCTCTAGTCTTTTGTGCACTGCAAATGCTAGTGCACCAAGCTACGTTCAAGACCGCTGCTATTTTTTGGGTCCTGCCAAGCTACATTCAAGACCGCTGCTACTTCGGTCATAAATGGAGGCATAAATGAAAGTAGATTTTCTTGGTTTCCCTTGCTTTTTTGTTAATTTTCTTCGATTAAAAAAAGAAAAATGCTAGTGCACCAAGCTACATTCAAGACCACTGTTTTTTTTTGGGTCCTGCCAAGCTACATTCAAGACCGCTGCTATTTTTTGGGTCCTGCCAAGCTACATTCAAGGAAGGTCATAAATGGAGGCATAAATGAAAGTAGATTTTTTTGGTCCTTTCAAGGAAAAAAAGTGTTAAAGAGAATCAAGAAAAGCAATACATCATCCCAAACATAAACCAGATGGAAACAACAATGAAGGTAATTACCGACTTTCGGGTTCGATTCCTGCGTTTTTGGGTGGACAAAAAACCTTCAAGCCGTTATCTTTAGGAAGAAATCTGTTTTCTGGTTGGATGCCAATTGAATTTGGAAGGCTCTCCGAGCTAGAAATGTTGAACCTGAGTAACAACAATCTTAGAGGGAATGTACCGGAGGAGATAAGAGCAGTGCGCACCGGTTGTCGTTTTGTAACTTGATTTGCTTGACTTTGAATGCTTACTTGAAAAAATGAAGGCGAGCCGGCGAGAATGGTGACGTGTTTGTGGGTTCCATTAGATGGACTGACGAAATATAGATTGAAGGACCAAATAGTTACAAGGATAAGGACTCAGTAACTAATAAGTAAAAAAAAAAATTTCTAATGACTATTTCATCAGAAGGGACAAAACTTAGTAACCAAATATTCAATTTCTTTTTTTTTTAAATCAAAACGCTGGTCTTATTCAAACTTCAAACACAAAATACACTATGGTGGTTCAGTACCTGCGTACAATCAGGCTAAATCAAGAGAATGTTCACAAAAATTGGGGTTGCCACCTGAGAGAGACTCTGTGGCGGCCCAATGAGCCAAATGGTGCCCTACCTTATAATTAAGCAACTCTACGAATATGAATTGCTGACCAACTCTGCAACTGTCTAAAGAAAAAAAGCATGAATCTCCATAACAGTATGATGAATCTGCCTCTCTGTTTTTTGTGGAAACTGTTGTATGGCCTTTATAACCAGGTCGGAATCTCCTTCTAGAATCATGCCTTTGAATCCCTTGTGACAAGCTAACTCCACTCCCATCTTAGCTGCCGCTGCCTCTCCTTCCAACGGAAAGACTGCTTCTATTTTCTCAAACTTGGAACCTCTGATCTCACCCTGATGGTCCCGGATGATAGCTGGTACAACTGCAAATTTCTCTCTAATGGCTACACGATCAACATTCACATTAACAGCATCTTTCGCTGGTGGTTTAATTCTAGCCTCGTGCACTCGCTGTCATATTTGACTATAAAATAATGGTTCCTACGACTCTGATGTATAATTGCGCCTGACCTTTAACCAAGGGTATGTAGACTAATGGTTGTCATTTGGCTGTGATGTATAATTGCGCCTGCCGCCTGACCTTTAACCAAGGGTCATCTTCCCCTATTTTTTGTAATTATGTCAGACATTTCCAAGCGTCTCTTCCCCCTTTTCTTTAATACTACTAACCAAATTCTCAAAAAAAAAATATATATATATATATATATATACTAACACGGCTGTCATCTTTGATATAAAATTTTGTCAGCTGGCCGAAAAGAAAGAAAGAAAACTATATATATAGTATGGTCTAGAATTTTTTTTTTCTTTTTTAACCAAAAAAATATAAGAAAAGGTGAATAAAGATAGATAATCTTTTTTTTTTTTAAATCAACTACACAAATTTTATTAGCAAACGCAAAGCAAAGAGAAGCAAACTAACTGGGTGGTTAGTCCCAGCATAGATTCGAAAAAGATTCGAAAAAGGCTCAAAAAAAGTGGGGTGACCTCCAAAATCAATCTGAGAGTCGGCCCAATGAGCAAGGTGGTGCGAAACAACGTTATCACCTCTAGTAACAAATTTCAAACCACAAGACACAACGCTAGAAGCAAGGTTCGAAATGACAGCAATCCGACTGTGAATACTCCAATTCACCCGAGAAGGATATTTGCAAATATCTTCAATAGTGAGGAGAGAGTCTCCTTCCACTATCACATCAGTAAAACCGCGCCTCAAAGCTTCCTCAACCCCAAACTGGGCAGCACAAACTTCACCAACCAAAGAATCAGTCACCTGGAATTGTTGAACAGCAGCCCCAACAAACAGCCCCGAATGATCTCAAATAACAGCGGCTCCCACAGCGCAATTCGTGTGCAAAGCGATATCAAAATTGACCTTGACAGAGCCCGTAGTAGGAGGAATCCACCGCACTAACTGGACTGGTTTCTTCTGTCTCCAAGCACATAGATGTTCCCCACAAAGTCGGTTGACTCTGTTCAGCAGTTGTAAGACATCCAAATGAGCTTCATTAAGGATGATGTGGTTCCCGGTCCACCAAATAATATCCCAAGAAATGAAAGCATACGACTCAAAAGAAACCTCATCTAGTAGCCTCAAAAATAGGAAATTATGCAGTGAAGTACTTCAACGGGTAAAGTAGGATTTGTTCCCTTTAGCCAAAAAGAAAAAAAAAAGATTAGATTTTTAGTATTTTTTTACATTGCCACCCCTCCAAAATGTATTTTTATGAAGATGGCCCCTCTAATTAGATAGAATCCTAACTTTGCAAGAAGCTGTGTACATGTATATATATAGACAGACCTATTAATGCTCCATCCCATCCAAAACCTCAGAGATAATCTAGATCTTTTGTACTTGTCCACAATGCTCCAATTTCTCTCCCTTCCAATTCTTTTTTGGCTTTTGTTCCTATCTATCCTGCTTTGGAAGAGATCTAGAGCCAAAAGCCAGATCCATAAGTTTCCCCCAGGGCCATGGCAGTTACCTCTTCTAGGGAATCTGCACCTGCTTTTAGCAACAAACTGCCACATCGTGTCTTGAAAGATTTAGCAGATAAATATGGACCTGTTATGCGACTGCAATTGGGCGAGGTGCCGGCTCTAGTCATTTCATCGCCAGAACTAGCCAAAGATGTGCTGATCACACATGACTCTGCATACAAACAGCGGCCTAACTTTCTTGCTGTTGACATTATGACCTACAATTCCAGCGTCGTCTCTGCTCCTTATTGCGATTACTGGAGGCAAATGCGAAAGATTTACGTCATGGAGCTCCTCAGTGCTAAGCGCGTCCAGTCGTTTAGAACCATTAGAGAAGAAGAGGTGGAGAGCCTTCTCGAATCCCTTTCCTTGTCTGGAGGACTTCCGATCAATCTCAGTGAGAAAATCTTCTCCTTATCACAGACTATAACTTCCAGGGCAGCATTTGGGAAGAAGATCAAGCATCAAAAAGAATTCACGTCATTACTCTACGAGGCTCATAAAGTCGCTGGAGGTTTTGACTTGATTGATCTCTTCCCCTCACTTTGTTTCCTTGGTTTCCTTACCGGGAGAAAGACTGCACTGCTGAAAGTACACGAAAGAGTAGACGCCATTCTCGACGATATAATGAACGATCACATAGTGGAAAGAGGTGACACCTCGGCCTGCAAGCGCAACGATGATACAGTTCATGTGCTTTTAAACCTTCAAGAGGCGGGTGAGCTTGAATTCGATTTCAGAAGCAAGCACATCAAAGCTATCATAATGGTACAGAAAAAAGATTACTGTATTCGTTACACATCTCTTTGTTTATCTTGAGATCCATAAATTTTCTTCACTATTTATGCTTTCACAAATGGGAATCCGGGGAAAAAAGTATAGTTTATAAATTAGTTTAATAGTAAAACTCACTTTTTTAAGATTTTAAATCAGAAGTGAAGGCGGGCAAAAATTCCGGTAAGAATCGAAATGTTCGGTTCCACTTTCGATTCCGGCATATATTAGAATCGGAACTGGAAATCATTTTTGGTAATTTTCAGAACCGGAACTAGAAATTTTGACTAAATTACTAGAATTTTCAATTCCAATATTTTTAAAAATAATGCTAAAAATAAGTATAACATATGAAATTTGATTGAATGTTTATCTGAGAATCTAGATTTTGGATGAATATTTTATATTTATTGTTAATTTATGATGAATAACTAAAAATACCAAAAATTCCGGCTCCATTTTGTTTTTTTAAAAAAAAATAGGGCTCAAAATAAACTACAATATATGGAATTTGCTTGAATGTTTATTTTTAGAATCTATGTTTTGGAGCAATGTTTACATTTATTATTAATTTATGATAAATAACATAAAAATCTTCCAAAAATTTGGTCCAAAAATTATTTTTTGGTAAGTAGAGCCCCAAAAAATATATCTAAAAAGCCCATATGTTGAATCGGAATTTCCAATTCTGATTTCGGAAATTCCGATTCTGTTTCAATAAAATACAGGAATGAAAACAAAACGAAAAAATTACATTCCGATGAGCACTGGAATTGGCCATTCCGATTCCATCCATGCGCTTAAACTCACCCTTAGTCAAAAGTCTATTTCTAATGCCTATGGATCTCTGAATGCATGGTGGGTACATATAGTCCTCTCCTGATAGCTACTGATCTAGAAAGTAGGGTCGCTCTTGCCTAAGTAAAGCTAGAGTATCCTTAAGTTTCATGATTATTCTTCTTATTCGTTTATCTAGGTAGCCAACTATTGTTTATGGATGTTGCTATGCCATCGTAACCCACAACATTCCTTTTCAGGAGCTTTTCTTTGCGGGGAGTGACACTTCAGCAACCGCAATAGAATGGGCAATGTCAGAATTGTTGAAAAACCCAAAAGCAATGGAGAAGGTGCAAGCTGAAATACGTCGAGCTTTTGAGGGCAGGAGGAAGATTGATGAGATAGATATTCAGAAACTGGACTACTTGAAAGCAGTTGTCAAAGAAACTTTTCGATTACACCCTCCAGTTCCCCTAACAGCTAGAAAATCGTGGGGAAAGTGTGAAATTCAAGGGTATGAGATAACAAACGACACAAGGGTATACATTAATATTTGGGGTCTAGCTAGAGATCCAAACTATTGGATTGATGCTAATTGCTTTCACCCAGAGAGATTCTTGGGTTCTTCTGTTGATTTTATTAAGGGGAACAATTTTGAATTCGTTCCATTTGGAGCCGGTAGGAGGGTATGTCCTGGAATAACATACGCTCTTGCAAATATTCAACTTACTCTTTGCCGATTATTGTATCACTTCAACTGGAAACTTCCCAATGGAATGAAACCAGAAGAACTTGACATGTTGGAGTCTCCCGGACTAACCTGTAAGAAAAAGGTTGGCTTGACTGTAATTGCCACTCCTTGGACTCTTCCTGATCCGATCCAAAGACAGTGAAAATGGATTTCAATTTCATAACTATTAGTGCAATTAGGGATTGTAATGATGTGTTTGCAGTTGAAATGTTTGATGCAGGGAGGGTAATAAGGCAAGGCATTTTAATTACTGTTTAGTCTCAGGGCAACACATGAGCCAATTAATGCTGATGTCATGTACTGCTATATGTAATAGTTGATTCAATTCTGCTGAAAATTTTACATTGAACAGTTTGCAGTTTGATATCCATTTTCTGACTAAGTCAATATCTATCCGCGATCTCTCAATGATTGATTACTTTATCTACTTTTATCTTTCTCAAGAAATCATAACATATTTAAAAAAAAAAAAACAAACAGTAGATTCTTCAAGTGGGCATTTCTTTCTTTGGGTTTCTCTTTCTCGGGGTCCCTAAATTATTGCACCAGATGTACCAGATCTTTAAGGAGAATATTTACGAAATGTCGTTTGGTTTATCTTCTTCCACACTGAATCAACACAATTATACATCCATATCATCCGGAAGACTTTTTGTTTGCTTAAAGGGAGGGGCTTTCTTTGTCTCTCTGAGGTCTTTGGATCCATCCCAAGATGGACGTGGAAGTTTCTCTGCAACTCATATATCAACCTCGCCTTCATTATTCATGCCATTCTGTCTATAGACTATAGTAGAAGATCAGAAAAAGCTTAGAACAGGAAAGTGAGTCATTTGAGACAAATACTAAAATAGGACAAATTCATCAGATCAGCTGAGAAACAAAAAGACAAAGAAAAGGGATCAAGCAGTATCAGATCAGCTAATCACAAATCTCATTTCACCTCGAAAAATCTCATGTGTCAATCAGGATACCATGGGAACCGTTATCTGTCAACTTCCCGTCTCCTAAACCTCATGTATTTCCATGTTTAATATACAGGCTACAAAAAAATTTACCTCATTGAGAGTTATTGAATATATATATATATATATTAGCTAGAAGCCTACAATAAATAAAGGCTTAATTATTAATATACTCTTTGTGGTATTCAATTTTAACAAATCAATTCTTGGGATATAACCTATGATCCATTTTTTAAACATATAAGTACTCCTTTTATCAACCAAAATTTAGCAGACTAAAGAGACCAGATCTAGGCTAGACAATTCCACTCAAAAAATGAACATCCTAATTCTAAATTTATGTCAGTCTTTCATTAGCCAACTAATTTTTAATGGATAAAAAGATCCATATGTTTGAAAAATAGACAACAGGAACTGACCTATAAAGTTGTACCCTTAAGGACTGATTGTTAAAAGTCAATATCATAAAGACTACATCAGTAATTAACCATAAACAAAAGAGCAAACTAAAGGATGAGCAAAGCCTGAAGGCAAATATTTAATGTAATGAAAATAAAATTTTGAAACTAGATATTTAGACTTAAAAGCACATGACTTATTATCAGTAGCAAAAATCAATATAATTTCTTTCACAAATGAAATTACCTATAAATTGTGAGCATAAAATTTTTTTGAGGCCTTAAGAATCACCTTTACTTGGGGCCTAGCTTGAGCCGCCTGGCTGCGGCCATCATGCCAAGAATATATATATATATATAGCTGTTGACGAATGAAAAGATTGACTTGTATAAATTTTCCTGTAGAAAGAGGAAACTAATTTAGTGAAGAAACCATTTAAAAGGAATTGATTGATATTGATTTAGTCAGAAAGCAAGGAAACCAAACCTCAAAAAATAAATCTACCACCACATTTGACTGCGAGAAACGTGTGTTATGGATACAAATAATATAACTAGAGCAAGGCTTTTTATATTCACATGTGCTTAACTTTTTATAATTTAACTAGAGAAAGGCTTCGACTTCTTGTTGCAATTTCTTCAACTATGACAAAAAGGAATCACAGCTACAAAAGTTAACAACACGTGTTTAGCTAGCATCCACTGAATTTAGACAACCAAGGCCGTGCAAACATATTGTCCTTTGTATACCACCTAACCTCGGAGAAAAAGAGCTTCTGTCAGTCTGTGGCTGTCTTTGTACTGCTCCAATGCAAGGCCCTTCTTTCCCCTTCTTACTTCTCTCTTTCTTCCTGCTTCTACTGTTTGTATATTGGAAGAGGAAGAGGGAAAGAGGGAAAGATCACACCCATAAACTGCCCCCAGGTCCATGGAAACTGCCTATTATAGGGAACTTGCAACAGCTGGTTTTCTCGTCTCTACCACATCGTTGCTTGAGAGACTTGGCGGCGAAATATGGACCTATCATGCAATTGCAAATGGGAGAGGAATTGGCCATAATCATTTCATCACCGGAGGTAGCCAAAGAGGTGATGAAGACACATGACCTTGTATTCTCAAATCGGCCGAGCACGGCTGCTGTTGATGTCTTGTCCTATGATCGTTCAGGCGTTATCTTCACTCCCTATGGCGAGTATTGGAGACAAATGCGAAAGATCTGTGTCATGGAGTTCCTAAGTGCAAAGCGCGTGCAGCCATTTAGATCAATAAGAGAAGAAGAGGTGGGGAATCTGATTGAATTCATTTCCTTGTCCGGGGGGCTTCCAATCAATCTCACCGAGAAAATCTACTCCTTGACGAATTGTATTACTTCCAGGGCAGCATTTGGAAAGAAGTGCAAATACGAAAAAGAATTCATCTCATTGATCGAGGAAATTATAAGAGTCACTGGAGGCTTTGAAGTGCCTGACTTGTTCCCTTCTCTAAAGTTCCTAAGTCTCCTCACTGGGATGAAGGCGGCAGTGCAGGAAATACACAGAAAATCAGACAAGATCCTTGATGGTATAATCAATGAACATGATATGGAAGGAAGGACGGCAACTTCAGCCGACGAGTCGAGTAATCATGAGGATCTAATTGATGTGCTTCTGAAGCTACAGAAGAATGGTGGCCTGGACTATAATATCACAAGAAACCACATCAAAGCAGTCACTCTGGTAAGCAGCTAAGATCTGCCAAATTACTGCCATAATTTCTCCTTCGTCTTCTTTTGTGTTTTATAAACTAGGATTTCATTCATCTCCAAATAAGGGCATTATCCTTCATACAATCTCAGACACTAGATAAGGAGAAGGGGGAAGAACCACCATAGTTAACCTGAATTACGTACATAGATCAGCAGGACAATAATCCTAAATCTGAGGCAGAAACAATTTCCAGCTGCGCAACTACACAGAACCAGCCATGAGTATACACAACACCCACACAAAAACCAAATCCATACGCCAGCAACAAAACCAGGTGAGCCTGAACCAAAGCGTACACGTCTACACAGCAGACCAGTCAACCACAATGCCGGCCCCCACAATCCGGAAGCACCTGACAGTCACTTGGTAGAACCAATATTGCCCCATAAGTTAGTACCTGACCCAGTAATTCAAGCAGAAAAAATTTCTCAGTTCCCCTTAGCAATATCACTCATCAGCCCACAAGTAAACCATGTGGGCAGAGTATCACCAATAGCTTGCCATTGTGTATTTTGTAGATTGGTAAACTGGGACCCAAAAGCACAGAATTGTGTCACCTAAATAACGTGTCGTGTGTACTTAACAAGTCAACATCTAGCTAAGGCAATTAAACATCTATGGAATGACAGAGTAAGACGGCACGCTACATTCCTTAACAATTATTAAGCGAGCCCATTCTATGCTATTTTTATTCGCGAACTATTTTCAGGACTTTGTCTCCGCAGGAAGTGAGACTACAGCAACTACAATAGAGTGGGCAATGTCAGAAATGTTGAGAAACCCAAGAGTAATGGAGAAGGCACAAGCTGAAGTGCGCAGAGTCCTTGACGGGGGGAGGAACATCGATGAGACTGACATTCAGAAGCTAGATTACTTGAAATCAGTTGTCAAAGAGACCCTACGATTTCACCCTCCTGTTGCCTTGATCATGAGAAATTCAAGGGAGAAGTGTGAAATCAGTGGGTACGAGATACCAAGCAACATGAAAGTAATCATTAATGTGTGGGCTATAGGTAGAGATCCTGAATACTGGATAGATGCTGAATGCTTTCGCCCGGAGAGATTCTACTGCTCCTCTGTTGATTTTAAAGGGACCAACTTTGAGTTCATTCCATTTGGAGGTGGTAGAAGGATATGCCCAGGCATATCACCTGCCCTAGCAAGTATTGAACTTGCTCTTTCTCAGCTGTTGTATCACTTCGACTGGAAACTCCCAAATGAGATCAAACCAGAGGAACTTGAAATGTCTGAATCCATGGGATTAACAATTAAGAGAAAGAACAATTTGTACCTGATGGCCACTCCGTGGAATCCTTTTCCCAATTGAGGATGGTGTTGTAATTTGTACTTGATCGACACTCTTATGAAGCTTTACCTAACGCTCCAATGCAAGTTCTTCCTCGCGGACTCTTTTTACCATGCTCTTTTTTTCTTTTTTTTTTCTAGATCACGGTCCAAAAAAAGGACCCGAACACAACAGTCCAGGTCGAAAACAATCGGCGGGATCCTAAAAAGGATCGGAGAAAGCCACTCCATACTCCATGCGAGGTAGTGGGAGCGGTGGCCAGACTGAGTAGATAAAGCTACCAGACCTAAAAAATGTTCGGTTACAGTGAATTTTGAGGATTTTTTGTGTTTTGAGAATTTTTAGGTAATGTTAACTTTATTGGTATACGTGCTGTAGTTATTTTTATATGGTGTTAAAAATGATGTTTGGTTGTAGAATTTTTATATTGCGAGGATTCAAAAAAATATTGAAATTTTTTTTTTACCGAACAATATCCTAGGCTAGCAAGTATATACAACACCACAATCTAGTACAACAAGCCCTAATAAGGGTGGAAAAGATCTACAATAGATCGGAAAAGCCCCCGAGGAGCCGGATACAACAGAGAAAAAAAAAACAAACACCGGCCAAGCATGGCCAACACAACCAACAGCAAAACAAGAAAAAAAACCATAAAACGGAAGCAGCAAAACACACAGGTGAGCGGAGAGACCATACGCCGACGACCCATGCATTGTCAGAAATCTGCCGAAGACAAGCTGGAATAAAAGAGACGCGTGGCGCGTGAGACGCCATGCGCCGCCCCATGACATCCGGACTGGAGCGGCTAAGGACACCTGGAGGAGCTCGGCTCTTTCTTCCTGCTTGTATATTCTTTTTTCTTTTCTGTTTTTTGGGGTGAGCATTCCTGCTTATATATTCTTGTTTGTTGTCCCAAGAGGAGCTCTGCTCTTTCTTCCTGCTTGTATATTCTTTTTTCTTTTCTGTTTCTTGGGTGAGCATTCCTGCTTATATATTCTTGTTTGTTGTCCCAAGGGCTACGGGTTTCTGGCTCTTACAGGGACTTGCACCACCTCGCTTTCTCATTCACATACCTCATCATTCATCCTTTTAATTTGTATGTTCACATAAATTCCTCCAACTTTTCGTGTTTGATTTATAAAAATAAATAGGTTTATGTCAAATATAGTTTTGATTAATTACCCTTTTTTTCTTTTTCAAATTTTCATGTTAACAGGTTATAATTATACACAGTGCATCTAAGATACCCTCAAATATTCCATTCAATAATTTACATGGTGGTATATTGAGAAATTTAGGGAATTTTTATCCAAATTAGTAAATAACATATTGTGTTTTTGCTATTTTGTTTTATAATCTTTATTTCTAATTTTTTTTAATTGATCTGGAACTTGTGATCTAATACAAGCGACGTACTTAAACCAATCTAATTCAGTAATACGGTCCATTGGTAATTTGTGACCTTTAAAGCCTTCTGTTTTATGATCCTTCGGGCCTAGGTGGCCCTGCATTTAACACCTTGTTGTAGTGGGCGTGTGTTCCCCGTTTAAATGTAACCAGCCTAACAGGCCCTGTATTTAACACCTTGTTTTTCCTCCCATTATGAAATGAACTCCACCTTTGCTTAAAACAAAAAATGTGTAACAAGTTTTTAGAAATTCTCTTTTTCGTCACGGAAAGACATAAAGCTTTCGCTCAAGCAGGCAGGCCGAGGGATTTCAGCCTGTTTAGGTAAGGTATTGGATAATCCGTGCCTTGTAATATTGAAAGAAGCTCACTGGGTCACGTTCGGCAATTACATAGCAGAAAATGGATAGTTAGAAGCCCAGTTTAAATTTTATATATTTGGCTCTGCCCCTTTCTATTAGTCCTGATCTGTTCTTTGTCCTGAGGAATCGGTTTCCTTTCGGGATCTGCAACCAATAAGTAAATCAATTTTGTTTCTAAAATTTTGTATTGAAACACTAAACATCCAATATCTAATATAATATTAACGTTTTTTTGAATAAAAATAACTAAAAAGAGACTCACCAGTCACATTGAAAAAAAAAAAAAAAAACAAGAAAATAAAGATAGATACTCGAGTTTATCAGGTAGGTACTTTCTGAAGTTCTTACCTGAACTCCAATAATATCTAGTATAATATTAAATTTTTTGATTTTTTTTTTTAAAAAAGATTCTTTGACCTGTGCATGAGTCACGTGGAAGATTAAAATTGGAATTGTTTGAGACTAAATTAATTAGGAGAAGAAAACATTATTGTAAAGAGTTGATTATATATGGATGGATGGCGGGTCTCATTATAAATATATTACCGGCCGGTAAGCCGGAAGCAGGAAATATACAAGGGGATGATGAGCATACTCTCTTTTCCGAATATAGAAAGCGGGCAGCTTTATCTCCTACCTAACGATTTGATACGTACGTCGTTATATGTATATACAGCCGTGTAGATCGTGACACACACGTTAATAGATTTAAGAAATTAATCCCATGATCTAGATATTTATAACAATAATAATTAGCATATTCAATATATTATTGATTACTATATATAACATAGAATGATCATGGCCTTGTTAACATATCGTCTACTGATTTAATATATCTAATATAATAGGTTTGACGGTTCACAGAACGAATCAAAGAAGATATTCCACTTATATTTAATTAGATTTACGTAATAGCCGGAGAAACATATATTACAGCATATATTAATATACTACTCAAAGATAACAGACTTATTATATTATACATTGAATTGATCATTAATTTAGTTAGAAAAATTAACAAATTAACCTCAATGGAAATTAATTTATAAATCACAGGGAAAGTACCAACTAGAAATTATCAAATGCTCCAAAGCCAAATCCATATTTATCCTATTTATCCTGCTTTGGAAGATATCTAAAGCCAAAAGCCAAAATCCATAAGCGTGTCCATGGTCGTTTAGAGTAATAAGAGATAAAGGAGGTGGAGAGCCAGCTTCTCGAATCCATTTCCTCATCCGGCCGGAGGACTGCCGATCAATCTCACTGAGAAAGTCTTCTCCTTAACACATGCTATAACTTCCTGCCCCAGTGACACCATTTGGGAAGAAGTGTACGTAAGCATAAAAAAGAATTAATATCATTGCTCGTCGATCGCCTGAGGTTTTGACTGACTTGATTTGTTTCCTTCACCGTTTCCTCGCCGGGAAAAAGCTTGCACTGCTGAAAATACACGACAGACTCTTTTGTGTAATTTCAGCAGTATTGCAGGCTTCGTGCCGATGATATAATTTCAGCAACTACGATATAGAATGGGCAATGTCAGAACTGTTGGAAAAACCAAAAGCATTGGAGAAGGTGTAATGACCCAAGGATAAATACTAGCTACATCTGTGCTTTGACTTTAAAATGACTAGTCAAGTTACTCTTGAAGCTCCTTGGATCATTATAAAGCTCAGTTTAACCTAATAAGGTCTCAATGTAGGACTTGGCTTTTATAGAACTAATCTCTTGTTCATTCTTTTCTCCACTCTATGTGAGATTCGAAGTATCACAATCTTCTCCCCTTAAATCCTTGACGTCCTCGTCAAGGACCACCAAGCCCACATTAGTGGTTACTATGACCACTCTGATACCATTTGTAATGACCCAAGGACAAACACTAGCCATATCTGTGCTTTGACTTTAAAAGAACTAGTAAAGGTTGCTCTTGAAGCTCCTTAGATCATTATAAAGTCCAGTTTAACCTAATAAGGTCCCAATGTGAAACTTGGTCTTTATAGAACCAATCTCTCCTTCGTTCTTTTCTCTCACTTCATGTGAGATTCAAGATATTACAAGACGCAAGCTGAAGTAGGTCGAGCTTTTGAGGGCAGGAGGAAGATTGATGAGATAGACATTCAGAAACTGGACTACTTGAAAGCAATTGTCCAAGAAGCTCTTCGATTACATCCTCCCCTAACAGCTAGAAAATCGTGGGGAAAGTGTGAAATCCAAGGGCAAGAGATAACAAAAGACACAAGGATATACATTAATATCGGGGGTCTAGCTAGAGATCTAAACTATAATTAGATTGATGCTAATTGCTTTCACCCAGAGAGATTCTTGGGTTCTTCTGTTGATTTTATTAAGGGGAAAAATTTTGATTTCCTTCCATTTGGAGCCAGAAGGAGGGTATGTCCTAGAATAACATACGTTCTTTGCAAATATTCAACTTACTCTTTGCCGATTATTGTATCACTTCAACTGGAAACTTCCCAATGATTGATTAAGCCAATATCTATTTTCTGACTAAGTCAATATCTATCAGTGATCTCTCAATGATTGATTATTTTATCTACCTAACGAAAATTTGTCCCTTGAACGTGCTAGTGGATAATAACTGAACTCATTTTAAAAACCCTAGCCCTAGGCTCCCTTTCTTTCTGGCAGCTACTCCCGCCGCCCACCCCTCTCCAACTCTCCCTATCTAACAAGATCTCGTTGTTCTCTCCCTCCCTTTCTTTGTTTTCTTTCTTTTGGTTTTTTGTTCGGAATCTTGGCAGTTGGATCTCAGTGCTTCTATACGCCATTCGTGGACACAACCCAGCTAGACATGATCCCCACCTCAAGGTGAGCTCAGACCCTCCGGCCCCGATCCATTTGGCCAGCGCATGGATCTCACGTGCCCAGCCTTGTTCCTCATTTCGGGGCTGCTTCCGGCAATCTGAAGGTCACGTGCCTCCTGGGAGGATTCTGCTGCCTCTGGCGAAACCCTCGCCACCAAGTTGTCACTTTTCCGGTAGTGCATGGGCACGTGATGCTTACCACCATGCGTTTTCCCACACGTTGCTGGCATTTTTTTGGCTCTTCTGCACTTTTTCAGTGGTTCTCTGATGTGTGTGAAGGTCACGTGCCTCCTGGGAGGATTCTGCTGCCTCTGGCGAAACCCACGCCACCAAGTTGTCACTTTTCCGGTAGTGCATGGGCACGTGATGCTTACCACCATGCGTTTTCCCACACGTTGCTGGCATTTTTTTGGCTCTTCTGCACTTTTTCAGTGGTTCTCTGATGTGTGTGTGTGTGAGAAGTATAGCCGATATAGGAGTTGCCAGCTCGCAAATTAAGGCTAAATTTGGAATACTATTTAGATCAGTATTAAATTTTCCTTTAGAATTTAAAAAGAAAATTTTGAAGTCATCACTTACTTGATCATATCAAAACCCAGAAAATTAATTAAGTGATTTTTGTGTGTTAGTAATTAATTCGATTTCATCCAGTTGTGACGAAATTATGAACTTTTCAAAGCTGTTGTTAAAGATGTTTTGTGTTCTGGGTTTTGTGCATGTCCTACGAATTTACTCCTTGGACAACCTAGACTCCAATCTTGCATCAACACTTCAGACATTGACTGCTGCATGTCACTCTGTATCTCCTCTAGGCCAGCTTCGGCCTCCATCACCCGGTTGGGTAACGCAAAAATGGCCCACAAAAGGCTTTAAAGGAGCATTATTGAAGTATTTTGCAACTGCTTAGGAAAAAAAAAAAAGAATTTTGCAGTGGGGTTTGATATCTTTTATTTTATTATGGCGACATTACATTCTTGACAATAGATTCGGATAAAGATGTGATAGATAGTTACCAATGTTGTTGGTTAATTAATTAAGGAGCGTTTCGAATTATCATTCCCACAATAAATATAAATTGAATCTAAGACCAATATACGTGGGATATACTGGGCCATTAAATTTGGATTCATCTTCGCTTGATGGACCCAAATTGGGCCATTCGATCACATAATGCCTTGGCCCAGTAACGGCCCGTGATCTTTGGACAGTTGAGGAAGGTTTCCCTATTCCATAGCTAGGCTCAGTGGCTCTGGTTTCCTTCACCAGCTGTGCATGGTTCTGTTTTAAGTCCTACACATATCAGTTGTCGAAGAAACTCTGCGGTTACAGTACACCTCCCCCTGAAACTCTGCGGTTACGTACACCTCCCAAGAGAATCGAGTCAAGGGAATCAAGGGGCAAAAAATTGTGAAATTATAAGGGCTTCGAGCTGCCCAAAAATACAAACTACTCATTAATATATAGGCTATAAGGATGGAGCCAGATCCTGAATATTGAATCGATGCTGATTGCTTTCGCCCTGAAAAGGGACCAATTTGGAGGTGGCAGGAGTATACAAGTCTAGGCATAGCATTTGCTCTTTGCCGCTTGTTAACCTGCTATTTCTCAACTGCAAACCATCATTCTATATAAGTTTCTGTTCGAATTATAATTCGGAGAAAGATATAGACACAATATATAGATCATTATAGAACTCATGTTATCCGAAACTTTATATGGACAATATTAAATAGTATAAAGTTTATCTATTATGTCTATCTCTTTTCAAATTGTACTATGTAATTTGAGTACGAAATTGTATAGGATCCTAATTCTTCAACGTGGTATCACTTCGACGAGGAGCTCCCTAATGAGATTAAACCAGAAGAATTAGACATGTAAGAATACGATAGATTTAACCTTGAAGCCAAGGAATCATTTGTACCTAATTGCCACTCCTTGGATTCCTTTTACTAAATAAATGTTACTCCCACTTGTATGTAGCCTTAGGATCAATATCTTGCCTTTGTCATTCCTTTTACTAAATAAAGGGGAAAAGTCATTGTTCGCCCTATAAATTTGCGTCAATTGCATGTCACTCCCCCTAACTTTAAAAACTGCGATTTACGTCATTTAAGTATGAAATATTTGCAATGTTCGTCCACAGTTAAAATTTCCGTTAAAGTTGACAGAATTCGATATTAAAATGACCGAAATGCCCTCAAAGACAATTTTCAAAAAATAAATAATATTGGATAAAAAATTCACAAAATATATAGATTATTGAAATATAGTTTCAATAGTTTTTATTTAAAAAATATTACCTTTTTTAAATATCATTTTTATTTATTTTTAATGAATTTTTTAAATAGTTTTAGTAATTTTATTTTGGAGGGTTATTTTGGTCATTTTAATGCCGAATTCCGTCAATTATAACGGAAATTTTGACTGTGGACGAACATTGCAAATGTTTCATACTTATAGGACGTAAATCGCAGTTTTTAAAATTAGGAGGAGTGATATGTAATTGACGTAAATTTGTGGGACGAACAATGACTTTTCTACCTAAATAAATGTTATCTTTTTTTATTCTCTTCAGGGAATAGCGGCCAAACTGGATACGTCATGATATAGATATACTTGTATAAAAAAGGAGTAACGTGATTATAAACATATACTTTTTCACTGATCAATAGATTGACTTGTTAGATTTACGTAATAATTTCTCTTTCCAGGTTGGGGAAACATATACTTTATATGTATGTATGTATATGATATACCTACCTTATATATACCTCCCTTATATATAAGGTAGGTATATCATACACATACATATCAAGTTTTTTTTTTTTTTTTTTTTTTAAACGCTGATCTCATATACTGCTACATGTAAAAGTTGATTCGATTCTATTGAAAATTTTACATTGAACAGTTTGGAGCTTGATATCCATTTTCTGACTAAGTCAATATCTATCCGTTCTTCTCTCAATGATTGATTATTTTATCTACTTTTATCTTTCTCAAGAAATCTTACATATTAAAAAAAAAAACATTAGATTCTTCTGGTGGGCATTTCTTTATTTGGGTTTCTCTTTCTCGAAGGCTCCAAGTTATTGCACCAGATGTACCGGATCTTTAAGGAGGATATTTACAAAATTTCGTTTGGTTTATCTTCTTCCTCACTGAATCAACACAGTTTATACATCCATATCAGCCGGAAGACTTTTTGTTTGCTCAAAAAGAGGGGCTTTCTTTGTCTCTCTGAGGTCTTTGGATCCATCCAAAGATGGACGTGGAAGTTTCTCTGCAACTCATATCAACCTCGCCTTCATTATTATATCGTGCCATTCTGTCTATATATAGGAGAAGAAAAAAGGCTGAAGAGGAAAATGAGTCATTTGAGACAAATAGTAAAATACGACCAAATCATCAGATCAGCTAAGAAATAAAAAGACAAAGAAAAGGGATCAAGCAGTATCAGATCAGCTAAACACAAATTTCATTTCACCTCGAAAAATCTCATGTATCAATCAGTATACGTGGGAACTGTTATCTGTCAATTTCCCGTCTCCTAAAGCCCATGTATCTCCATGTTTAATATACAGGCTACAAAAAGATTCACCTCAATGAGAGTTACTGAAAAATATATATATATTAGCTAGAAGCTTACAATAAATAAAGGTTTAATTATTAATACAGTTCTTATGGTATTCAATTTTAACAAATCAATCTTGAGATATAATTTTGAAAAGACCTGTCTCTCTGATTTATTTTTTAAACATGTAAGTCCTTTTATCCATCAAAAGTTAACAGGCTTATAAAGAGACTGTATGCAGGCTAGAAAATTCGGCCTCAAAAATGGACATTATGATCCAAAATTCATATTGATATTTCGTTACTCAGTTAATTTTTAATGAACAAAATTACTCACATATTTAAAAAATAGACTACATAAATCGACCTATAAAATTTTACTTTCAAAGACTTATTGTTAAAAGTCAATGCTATAAAAATTATAACAGTAATTAAACAATAAACAAAAGAGCAAACTAAAGGATGAGCAAGCCTAAAGGCAAAAATTTAATGTAATGAAAATAAAATTTTGAAACTAGATATTTAGACTTAAAATCTCACTTATGATCAGTAGCAAAAATCAAAATAATTTCTTTCACAAATGAAATTACCTATATATTTTGGGCACATAATTTTTTTTGAGGCCTCAATAGTAAAAATTATTTCACAAAACAATGTTTATAAGTCGCCTAAGAAGCCCCTGAACTGTCAAATAATTTCTTTCACAAATGAAATTACATACAAATTTTGAGCATAAAATATTTTTGAGGCCTTAAGCGTCGCCTTTACTTGGGCCTACCTTGGTATTAATTAATAGTCGCCTAAAGCTGCCCCTAAACTGACTACGTCCCTTGAGCCGCTGGCTGCAGCCACCATGACAAGAATATATATATATATATATATATATATAATTAATAGTCGCCTAAAGCTGCCCCTAAACTGACTACGTCCCTTGAGCCGCCTGGCTGCAGCCATCATGACAAGAATATATAAATAGCCGTTGACGAATGAAAAGATTGACTTGTGCAAGAGGAAAGTAATTTAGTGAAGAAACCATTCAAAAGGAATTGATTGATATTGATTTAGTGAGAAAGTAAGAAAAGCAAACCTCATAAAAGACATCTACCACATTGGACTGCGAGAAACGTGTTATATTATGCATAAATATAATTTAACAACAGCAAGGCTTTTTATATTCACATGTGCTTAACTTCTAGTACCACTAGTGCTAACTTTCGGGTGCTGGCTTCGACTTCTTCTTTGCAATTGCTTAAACTATGACGAAAAGGAATTCCAGCTACAAAAGTTAGACACGACGTGTTTAGCATCCACTGAATTTAGACAACCAAGGTGCAAATATATTCTGTCCCTTGTCGACCACCAATCCTCAGAGATAAAGAGCTTGTGTCAGTCTGTGGCTGTCTCTGTACTGCTCCAATGCAAGGCCCTTCTTTCCCCTTCTTACTTCTCTCTTTCTTCCTGCTTCTACTGTTTGTATATTGGAAGAGGAAGAGTTCTAGCGGGAAAGATCACACCCATAAGTTGCCCCCAGGTCCATGGAAACTGCCACTTATAGGGAACTTGCACCAGCTGGTTTTCTCGTCTCTACCGCATCGTTGCTTCAGAGACTTGGCGGTGAAATATGGACCTGTCATGCAATTGCAAATGGGAGAGGAATTGGCCATAATCCTTTCATCACCGGAGGTGGCCAAAGAGGTGCTGAAGACACATGACCTTGTATTTTCAAATCGGCCGAGCACGGCTGCTGTTGATGTCTTGTCCTATGATCGTTCAGGCATTATCTTCACTCCCTATGGCGAGTATTGGAGACAAATGCGAAAGATCTGTGTCATGGAGTTCCTAAGTGCAAAGCGCGTGCAGCCATTTAGATCAATAAGAGAAGAAGAGGTGGGGAATCTGATTGAATCCATTTCCTTGTTCGGGGGGCTTCCAATCAATCTCACCGAGAAAGTCTACTCCTTGACGAATTGTATAACTTCCAGGGCAGCATTTGGAAAGAAGTGCAAATATGAAAAAGAATTCATCTCATTGATCGAGGAAATTATAAGAGTCGCTGGAGGCTTTGAATTGCCAGACTTGTTCCCTTCACTGAAGTTCCTTAATCTCCTCACTGGGATGAAGGCGGCAGTGCAGGAAATACACAGAAAAACAGACAATATCCTTGATGATATAATCAACGAACATGATATTAAAGCAAGGACGGCCACTTCAGCCGACGAGTCTATTAGAATTTACACAATATGTGAAAGGTAGGTCTAACTCAACTCCAAAAGACGCCTTGAGTAGTGAGGGATACCACAACCTTATAAGGAGCACATTGACTAGTTTCTCTAGCAATGTGGGACTTCCAACACGCCCCCTCACGTGTGGCGGGAATACATCCAAGCCAACACGTGGAAACGGGTGAAACGGTGGACCACAAACTAGGAACCTGCTCTGATACCATGTAGAAATGTGAAATAGGTTGAGAGAAGATGGAGAATAGAGTTCGTATTATTTGAGGATGAATACCAACTCATACATTACAATGACTGCTGTACATCCTTTATATAGCAAAACGCTTCCTCTCAATCACTTCTTCATACTCTGTTTCTTTCACTATAATTCCTTTATCTGTTCAATTGACAAAGATCGATGGCCGATACTGAAGCAGAAGTTGTAAGAACAGATCGCACAAATTTGATTGTTGATAGTGCATTCTCCATCACCTCGGGTGATACATCCAATGCTCCGATAGTATCTCCTCAGTTAAACGGCAAGAATTATTATTCTTGGAGCCGTGCAATGCTGATGGCCATTGGAGCTAGGAATAAATTCGGTTTTCTTGATGGCAGCATCAAAAGACCAGCTTCTACTGATGTTAATTTCAGTGGTTGGTATCGCTGCAACCTAATGGTATCCTCATGGATTTGTGCATCTGTATCTTCGGAAATTGCACAGGTAATTCTATACATAGATTCTGCTGAAAAGATGTGGAAAGTATTAAAGGAAAGGTATGAGCAGAGCAACGAACCTAGAATTTTTGAGCTACAACAAGCAATTCATAGCATTGTTCAAGGTCAGTCTTCAGTTAGTGAATATTTCACAAGATTGGAATCATTGTGGAATGAATTACATCAATTGTCTCCTCTGCCAGTTTGCACATGTGGTCAGTGTGACAAATGCACTTGTAAGGTCTTAGAGACTATTGCAGATCGAGAGAATAAGCAATTGATTATGACTTTCCTCATGGGATTGAGTGATAGCTATCTCCCTACTCGAGGCACTATCTTACTTATGAAGCCATTCCCTTCTCTAAACGAAGTCTATTCCTTGATCATACAAGAAGAAAGACAAAGGTCATTTACTAGGAGCCCCTCTTTTAATCATGAAAATTTGGCTATGTTGGCAGCAAATCAAAGTGAAGCTAATGCTGTTCAACGAAAGGTGTTTAATCCTGCTGGTCAAAGAGAAAGGCCTCTCTGCACTTACTGCAATCGCAAGGGTCACACAAGGGAAAAGTGCTTCGAATTGCATGGTTATCCTCCTGGATGGGTACACCGAAAGAAAGGAGCCACTGATTCACGATTTGCTTCTTCTTCTCATTCTGCACACCAGGTGTTTTCAACTGTGGAAGTTCCTGTTAATAATTCAAATTCGATCGGTTCTCAAGACCAGATTCAACAGCTTTTGCACCTACTTCAAGCTCAACTTAAACTAGCTTCCCCTTTGCACATTTCGACTCCATCTCAGCCTTCACCTCCATCTCAGCCTTTAAGTTTTGTCAATATGGCAGGTATACCATTCACTTCCTATTCTAACACTGTCCAATGTCATTCTTCATTCACACAGTCGCATCCTTCGAAATTTTGGATTCTAGACAGTGGAGCTACAGATCATATGGTCTGCTCCTTATCTCTTTTCTCCAGCTTTCATCAATCTGTTACCACTCTAGTTCATCTTCCTAATGGTCACACAGCTTCTGTCACTCACATTGGTTCAGTTGTGCTTTCTCCTGATTTAGTACTTGACAATGTTCTATACGTGCCAAGTTTCACTTTTAATCTCATTTCTACCAGTAAACTTACTTCTGCTGGTAATATAGGATTAATATTCTTGTCTAATAAGTGTCTTGTGCAGGACCTGCGTGTTTGGAGGACGATTGGAGTGGCTGATCAGCTGAATGGTCTATATCTGTTCAATCCTTCATCTGTTTCTTCTAGTTCTGTAGCTTCTGCCTTATCCAATAAATCGACCTGTGTTTCCATTTCTGACAATAATAAATTGTGGCATCTTAGACTAGGTCATATGTCACATTCTCGAATGTCTCTTTTACAAGATGTTCTTCCTCTTGCAAATATTCCTTTACACAATCATTGTGATGTTTGTCCTTTGGCTAAGCAACATCGTTCTTCATTTCCTCTTAGTTCAATAAAAACTTCCAAATCATTTGATATGATACATTGCGATATATGGGGTCCTTTTGCCACAGCCACTTCCCGTGGTCATAAGTATTTTCTCACTGTTGTAGACGATTATACTCGCTGCACTTGGGTTTATCTTATGATTCATAAATCTGAAACTCGGTTGTTCTTGAGTCTTTCTTCAATTTGGTTGAAACACAATTTGCTTCCACTATCAAAGTCCTTCGGTCCGACAATGGTGTTGAATTTCATGCCTTCTTTCTTTGCATCTAAGGGTGTTATTCATCATCTTAGTTGTACATATACCCCTCAACAGAATGGGATAGTAGAAAGAAAGCATCAGCATCTGTTGAATGTAGCTAGAGCCCTTCATTTTCAATCCAACATCCCACTTACATATTGGGGTGATTGTGTCATGACAGCAGCTCATCTTATCAATCTGTCCCCTTCTCCTTTACTTCAAAATAAGTCTCCTTATGAGCTCCTCTATGCTGTCAAACCTAACTATTCTCAGCTCAAAGTCTTCGGTTGTCTCTGTTTTGCTACTAATGTTCAGCCTCACAAATCTAAATTTGCTCCTCGTGCAAAGAAATGTGTTTTCTTAGGCTATCCTTTTGCTGTCAAAGGTTACACGCTTCTTGATCTTGAAACCAATTCTACTTTTATATCTCGTGATGTTATTTTTCATGAGTTTTCCTTTCCTTTCAAACATTCCACATCAGTTCCTTCTACCTCAGATTTTGTTATTCCTTTGTCTGCTCCAAACTCTGATTTTGTCTCTCCACCACATCTAGATTCTATTGGTCCTGCGTCTGTCACTTCGGTTCTTTCTCCATCAGTTGTTATATCTCCTCCCATTTCCACTGCTGATTTTATACCATCTGATTCTTCTCCTATCATCCTTCCACCATCTGTTCCCCTCAGAAGATCATCTCGCCTCAAAACCCAGCCTTCTTATCTCAAAGACTACCATTGCAGATTAGCTTGCTCCTTCACTGATCACTCACTACCTTCAGCCTCTATACACCGGGAATCTGTCCAAGCTACTGATTTAGCAAGGTATCTTTCCTATTCTCGTTTTTCTCCTTCTCATCGAGCTTTTAGCCTAGCAATGTGGGACTTCCAACAGAGTCGAGTGATTATGAGGATCTAATTGATGTGCTTCTCAAACTACAGAAGAATGGTGGGCTGGACTTTAATATCACAAGAAACCACATCAAAGCAGTCACTTTGGTACGCAATTAAGATCTGGCAAATTACTGCCAGTATTTCTCTTTCGTCTTCTTTTGAGTTTAACTAGGATTTCATTCATCTCCAAATAAGGGCATTATCCTTCATACAACCTCAAACACTAAGGAGAAGGGGGAAGAACCACCTTAGTTAACCTGAATTACGTACATAGATCAGCAGGACAATAATCCTAAATCTGAGGCAGAAACAATTTCCAGCTGCGCAACTACACAGAACCAGCCATGAGTATACACAGCACCTAACACGAAAACCAAATCCACACGCCAGCAACAATACCAGGTGAGCCATGAGAAACCACAGCGCCTGAACCTAAGTGTACACGTCTACACAGCAGACTAGTCAACCCCAATGCCGGCCCCCACAATCCGGAGGCACCTGACAGTCACTTGGTAGACAGCAGGATCACATCTTGCCCCAAAAGTTAGTACCTGGCCGGCTGACCGAGTAATTCAAGCAGAAAACATCTCTCAGTTCCCCATAGCAATCACTCAGCAGCCCACAAGTAAACCGTGTGGGCAGAGTATCACCAATAGCTTTTCATTGTGTATTTTGTAGATTGGTACAATGGACCCAAAAGCACAGAATTTAGTAGTGTCACCTAAATAATGTGTCGTGACATTAGCTCCTGCGTACTTAACAAGTCAACATCTAGCTAAGGCAATTCAAACATCTATGGACGACAGAGTAAGACGGCACGCTATATACATTCTTCAACAATTATTAAGCTAGCCCATTCTATGCTATTTTAATTCGAATCTATTTCCAGGACTTTGTCTCCGCAGGAAGTGAGACTACAGCAACTACAATAGAGTGGGCAATGTCAGAAATGTTGAGAAACCCAAGAGTAATGGAGAAGGCACAAGCTGAAGTGCGCAGAGTCCTTGACGGGAGGAGGAAAATCGATGAGACTGACATTCAGAAGCTAGATTACTTGAAATCAGTTGTCAAAGAGACCCTACGATTGCACCCTCCTGCTGTCTTAAACATGAGAAAATCAAGGGAGAAGTGTGAAATAAGTGGGTATGAGATACCAAGGAACATGAAAGTAATCATTAATGTGTGGGCTATAGGTAGAGATCCTGAATATTGGATCGATGCTGAATGCTTTCGCCCGGAGAGATTCCACAGCTCTTCTGTTGATTTTAAAGGGGCCAACTTTGAGTTCATTCCATTTGGAGGTGGTAGAAGGATATGTCCAGGCATATTACCTGCCCTTGCAAGTATTGAACTTGCTCTTTCTCAGCTGTTGTTTCACTTCGACTGGAAACTCCCAAATGAGATCAAACCAGAGGAACTTGAAATGTCTGAATCCATGGGATTAACAATTAAGAGAAAGAACAATTTGTACTTGATCGCCACTCCGTGGAATCCTTTTCCCAATTGAAGATGGTGTTGTAATTTGTACTTGATCGCCACTCTTATTTAGCTGTACCTAATGCTCCAATGCAAGTTCTTCCTCTCGAACTCCTTTTACTTTGCTCTTTCTTTCCTGCTTGCATATTCTTTTTTTCTTTTCTGTTTTTTGGGGTGAGCATTCCTGCTTATATATTCTTGTTTGTTGTCCCAAGGGCTACGGTTTCTGGCTCTTATAGGGACTTGCACCGCCTGGCTTTCTCTTTCACATACCTCATCGTTCATCCTTTTAATTTGTATGTTCACATAAATTCCTCCAACTTTTCATGTTTTATTTATAAAAATAAATAGGTTTATATCAAATATAGTTTTGATTAATAACCCCTTTTTTTTTTTTCAAATTTTCATGTTAACAGGTTATAATTATAAACAGTGCATCTAAGATACCCTCAAATATTCCATTCAATAATTCTACGTGGTGGTATATTTTAGAAATTTAGGGAATTTTTATCCAAATTAGTAAATAACATATTGTGTTTTTGCTATTTTGTTTTATAATATTAATTTCTAATTTTTTTTAATTGATCTGGAACTCGTGATCTAATACAAGCAACGTACTTAAACCAATCTAATACGGTCTATTGGTAATTTGTGACCTTTATAACCTTCTGTTTTATGATCCTTCAGGCCTGGGTGGCCCTGTATTTAACACCTTGTATTTCCTCTCATTATGAAATGAACTCCACCGTTGCTTAAAACAAAAAATGTGGAACTAGTTTTTAGAAATTCTCTTTTTCGTCACGGAAAGACATAAAGCTTTTGCTCAAGCAGGCAGACCGAGGGAATTCGGCCTGTTTAGCTAAGGTACTGGATTAAGTCGGTGCCTTGTAATATTGAAGGAAGCCCACTGGGCCAAGTTTGGCAATTACATAGCAGAAAATGACACTTAGAAGCCCAGTTTAGCTTTTAGTCCTGATCTGTTCTTTGTCCTGGGGAATCGGTTTCTTTTCGGGATCTGCAAGCAATAAGTAAATCAAATTTGTTTCTAAAATTTTGTATCGAAACACTGACGCAGTTTTTGAGAATAAAATTTTAAGAATGGATAAAAATTGTGAAAAGAGAATGAAAAAGTTATTAAAAAAATAAAAAAAAAAAAAATTATGTGAAAAAATGAAAAGAAAAAAATAATTATAATAATGAAAAAATTTTAAGAATTAAAATTTTAGTTTGTGAAGGGCCATGTAAACATCGAATATCTAATATAATATTAACGTTTTTTTAATAACAATAGCTAAAAAAAGTCACCATCACATTGGAAAAAAAAAGGAACAAGAAAATAAAGATAGAGAATCGAGTTGATCAGGCAGGTACTTTCTGAAATTCTTACCTGAACTCCATTAATATCTAGTATAATATTAATTTTTTGAATTAAAAAAAAAAAAAAAATTCTTTGACCTGTACATGAGTCACGTGGAAGATAAGCATACTCTCTTTTCCGATTATAGAAAGCGGGCAGCTTTATCTCCTACCAAAAGATTTGATTCGTACGTCGTTATATATAATAGGTTTGACGGTTCACAAAACGAATCAAAGAAGATAATATTCTTATATTTAATTAGATTTACGTAATAGCTAGAGAAACATATATTACAGCATATATTAATTAATATACTACTCAAAGATAACAGACGTATTATATTATATATTGGATAGATCATTAATTTATTTAGAAAAATTAACAAATTAACCTCAATGGAAATTAATTTATAAATCACAGGAAAGTACCAACAGTGCTAGAAATCAATAAAACAACATCTAACCAATCAGAACATGCACAAAGCACCAAGACTAAAGTCAACTATGATATACATTTAGAAACACATTAGACGTCTATACGGACACCCCTAAAAACTAACTCAGATATAACCCATCTTGCAGCGATGTCAAGCAGGCCAGCAGTAGTGGCTGAAATATTCTGTTGAAGATTGGTTCTAGCTTGGACCAACTAGCTCACTTCCTGCAAAACAGAGACCAGCTTCCTCAGATTCCTTTCCCTCCACACAGGTAAACCTACGTAGCTAATAGAGATCTTCTAATTATAGCAACAAGAGAATTACCCTTGAAACTGAGAGAAGCCCAACCAATTGTTTGTTCTCAAGATCTAGCTTGCCTCGGTATGAAATTACCTATGAACTTTGAGCATAAAATATTTTTGAGTCCTTAATAGTAAAAATTATTTCACAAAACAATGTTATATACTACTTTTTTTCCCCAGAGCATCACCTTAAGGGGGTGTTTGTTTGCCAAAATTTTGAGAAATATTCTCGAAATTTTGGGAATCTTTACTTTATTGAGATTTATTGGGGTTTGTGAAAGGTGAAGTATATACGTGTAAAAGTTAAAAATTTTGGAATGTGTTTGTTTTGTTAAAATTTTTATACCCCAAAATATTGGGAAAACAAACGGTACCTTACTTTGGGCCCTAGCTTGGTGGCAGTGGCCTAAGCAGCCCCGCCCCTACCACCATGACAAGATGTATATAGTCTTTCACCAATGAAAAGATTGACTAGTATAAATTTTCTGTAGAAAGAGGAAAGCAATTTAGCGAAGAAAACCATTTAAAAGGAACTTATTGATATTGATTTAGTCAGAAATTAAGCAAGAAAATCAAACCTCAGAAAAAGACATCAACCACATTGGACTGCGAGAAACACGTGATATGCATACATATAATTTAACTACACCAAGGCTTTTTATATTCACATGTGCTTAACTTCTAGAACAAATAATTCAAAACAGAACACATTTCAATGGTGCTGATTTTGACTTCCAATTTCTTCAATTATGACGAAAAGGAACTCCAGCTACAAAAGTTAGACACGGCGTGTTTAGCATCCACTGAATTTAGACAACCAACGTGCAAATATATTCTGTCCCATGTACCACATAACCTCGGAGATACAGAGCTTCTGTCAGTCTGTGGCTGTCTCTGTACTGCTCCCATGCAAGGCCCTTCTTTTTCCTTCTTACTTCTTTCTTTCTTCCTGCTCCTACTGTTTGTATATTGGAAGAGTTCAAGAGGGAAAGATCACACCCATAAGCTGCCCCCAGGTCCATGGAAACTGCCTCTTATAGGGAACTTGCACCAGCTGGTTTTCTCGTCTCTACCACATCGTTGCTTGAGAGACTTGGCGGTGAAATATGGACCTATCATGCAATTGCAAATGGGAGAGGAATTGGCCATAATCATTTCAACACCGGAGGTGGCCAAAGAGGTGCTGAAGACACATGACCTTGTATTTTCAAATCGGCCGAGCACGGCTGCTATGGATGTCTTGTCCTATGATCGTTCAGGCATTGTCTTCACTCCCTATGGCGAGTATTGGAGACAAATGCGAAAGATCTGTGTCATGGAGTTCCTAAGTGCAAAGCGAGCGCATCTCTTTAGATCAATAAGAGAAGATGAGGTGGGGAATCTAATTGAATTCATTTCCTTGTCCGGGGGGCTTCCAATCAATCTCACCGAGAAAATCTACTCCTTAATGAATAGTATAACTTCCAGAGCAGCATTTGGAAAGAAGTGCAAATACGAAAAAGAATTCATCTCAGTGATCGAGGACATTATAAGAGTCACTGCAGGCTTTGAAGTGCCTGATTTTTTCCCTTCTCTAAAGTTCCTTAGTCTCCTCACTAGGATGAAGGCGGAAGTGCAGGAAATACAAAGAAAAAGAGACAAGATCCTTGATGATATAATCAACGAACATGAAATGAAAGGAAGGACGGCCACTTCAGCCGATGAGTCGAGTAATCATCATGAGGATCTAATTGATGTGCTTCTGAAGCAACAAAAGACTGGTGGGCTGGAATTTAATATCACAAGAAACCACATAAAAGCAGTCACTCAGGTATGCAACTAGAGTCTGTTCGGTTAAAAAAAATCAAGATTTTTTTCAATTCTCAGAATATAAAATATTCTACAACCAAACATCATTCTTAATACTATATAAAAATAATTAAAACACACATACCAATAAAGTTAACATCACTTAAAAGTTTTCAAAATACAAAAAATTCTCCAAAAACACCGCAACCGAACAACCTCTAAGATCTGCCAAATTACTGCCAGTATTTCTCTTTCGTCTTCTTTTGGGTTTAACTAGGATTTCATTCATCTCCAAATAAGGGCATTATCCTTGATTCAACCTCTAACACAAGGAGAAGGGGGAAGAACCACCCTAGTTAACCTGAATTACATAGATCAGCAGGACAATAATCCTAAATCTGAGGCAGAAACAATTTTCAACTGCGCAACTTATACACAGAACCAGCCATGAGTATACACAGCACGGACACCAGAACCAAATCCACACGCCAGCAACAATACCAGGTGAGCCAGGAGAAACCACAGCGCCTGAACCAAAGCGTACACGTCTACACAGCAAACTGTTAGAAATTGAAAGGAAAAATATGTTGATTGTAGGCTAGAATAGTTCAGAAATGATGAAGAGAAAAGGTATAGGATTTTGGAGCACTTCTCTCCAACTAGTTTCACTGAAACTTATTGGAAAAGCCACACTTTCCTCCCCGTGTGTTCTAGATAAAGAGCCTCTGCCTTCTCTCTATAACTTTTCTACTCCCACACCTAGGCGCCCCCTTTTCCCCATAGTTTCCGACAGTGGGAGAAGCTCCGGCTCTTTCCACCACCCCTCCTCCCCCCGTCTCTTCTTCTTCTTCTTCTTCCTCTTCTTCTCTTCTCCTTGCTCTCCCCCACCCCCCCCCCCCCCCGACCCCCTTTTTTTTTTGTTCGGAATCTAGACGGTTAGATCCCTGTGTTCTCGTGTGTCACCGGTGGACACAGCCTCGACCAATGTCGTCTCCTCCTCCAGCCGAGCCTAACCGCACCAGTCCGGCACCCATTGGTCTGCACGTGGCGTCTCACGCGCCTCTCAAGTCACACGTGGATCTCACGCGCTCGACGTTGTGCTCCACTTTTCTGGCTTGTTTTTGGCGGTTTTGGAGGCCACACGCCTTTTGGATGGCTCCTGCTTCCTTTGGCGAGCCCAACGCCCCCGTGATGCTGCCTTCTGGTGGCGCGTGGTGTACACGCGCCGACGCCTTTCTACGCGCTGTTGTGGTTCTTCGCTCGTTGGTGGTGGCGCTGATTCCGTCTCTGTTGTTGTTTTTGGTTTTGTTGTTGTTTGTTTGGTTGGTTGGTCGGTCTGTGTTATTTTTTATTTGCCTGTCCGGCTCCTACATGGGCTTGCTCGATCCCTTGTGGATCTTTTTCGCCCTTTTGTGGGCTTGCTGTACCAAGTTGTGGTGCTTTCATTGCTAGCTCGCATAGTTCTGGTTTGTCTAATGTGTTCGGCCACCACTCCCTCTGCCTTGCATGTAGCATGTAGTGGCCTTCTTCGATCCTTTTCAGGTCCCACCAGCGGATTTCGCTTGATTTGTATTCGGGTCCTTACGAACTGTGACCTAGAAAAAACAAAAAAACAAAAAAACAAAAAAACAAAATTTCACTTAAACTTTTCTGTAGAAATTATAGTTTCTAGTCTTATTACAAAGTAGACTCTCTGTGGGGTATTTATAGATACAAACTTTATGAATTCCTATAAAGTCAAGTTCATGTATCTCCTTGTACAATGTACTACAGAAATTCATTCATCTTATCTTTGACTCCTTGGTAGAATAAACTTATTAAATGGTGAACATTCCAGAAAATGTATCAACTTCAACACAAACCAGTCAACCCCAATGCCGGCCCCCACAATCCGGCAGCACCTTACAGTCACTTGGTAGACAGCAGGACCACATCTTGCCCCATAAGATAGTACCTGACCGAGTAATTCAAGCAGAAACATCTCCAAGTTTCCCATAGCAATATCACTCAGCAGCCCACAGTACACCATGTTGGCAGAGTATCACCAATAGCTTGCCATTGTGTATTTTGTAGATTGGTACAATGGGACCCAAAAGCACAGAATTTAGTAGTGTCACCTAAATATGGTGTCGTGACACTAGTTCCTGCGTACTTAACAAGTGAACATCTAGCTAAGGCAATTCAAACATCTATGCAACGACAGAGTAAGACGGCACGCTATACACATTCTTCAACAATTATTAAGCTAGCCCATTCTATGCTATTTTAATTCGTGTCGCAATCTATTTGCAGGACTTTGTCTCCGCTGGAAGTGAGACTACAGCAACTACAATAGAGTGGGCAATGTCAGAAATGTTGAGAAACCCAAGAGTAATGGAGAAGGCACAAGCTGAAGTGCGCAGAGTCCTTGACGTGGGGAGGAACATTGATGAGACTGACATTCAGAAGCTAGATTACTTGAAATCAGTTGTCAAAGAGACCCTACGATTACACCCTCCTGTTGCCTTAAACTTGAGAAAATCAAGGGAGAAGTGTGAAATCAGTGGGTATGAGATACCAAGCAACATGAAAGTAATCATTAATGTGTGGGCTATAGGTAGAGATCCTGAATATTGGATTGATGCTGAATGCTTTCGCCCGGAGAGATTCCACAGCTCTTCTGTTGATTTTAAAGGGGCCAACTTTGAGTTCATTCCATTTGGAGGTGGTAGAAGGATATGTCCAGGCATATTACCTGGCCTTGCAAGTGTTGAACTTGCTCTTTCTCAGCTGTTGCTTCACTTCGACTGGAAACTCCCAAATGAGATCAAACCAGAGGAACTTGAAATGTCTGAATCCATGGGATTAACAATTAAGAGAAAGAACAATTTGTACTTGATCGCCACTCCGTGGAATCCTTTTCCCAATTGAAGATGGTGTTGTAATTTGTACTTGATCGCCACTCTTATGTAGCTGTACCTAATGCTCCAATGCAAGTTCTTCCTCTCGGACTCTTTTTACTTTGCTCTTTCTTTCCTGCTTATATATTCTTTTTCCTTTTCTGTTTTTTGGAGTGAGCATTTCTGCTTATATATTCTTGTTTGACGTTGGAGGATACGCATGAAAGGCCGATTAATCCATAAGTTGTCCCAAAGGGCTACGGGTTTCTGGCTCTTATAGGACTTGCACCACCTGGCTTTCTCATTCACATACCTCATCATTCATCCTTTTAATTTGTATGTTCGCATAAATTCCTCCAACTTTTCATGTTTGATTTATAAAAATAAATTGGTTTATATCAAATATAGTTTTGATTAATGACCCCTTTTTTTTTTTATCAAATTTTCATGTTAACAGGTTATAATTATACACAGTGCATCTAAGATACCCTCAAATATTCCATTCAATAATTCTACATGGTGGTATATTGAGAAATTTACGGAATTTTTACCCAAATTAGTAAATAACATATAGTGTTTTTGCTATTTTGTTTTATAATCTTTATTTCTATTTTTTTTTTAATTGATCCGGAACTTGTGATCAAATACAAGCAACGTACTTAAACCAATCTACTATAAGCAGAGCTGCAGAGGCATCATAATACACCACATGAATAGAAGCAAGGCCTTTTGTGGCTGTTTTAAAGAAATTTGATCATATTGCTCAAAAAAAAAAAAAATACTCGCAAGATCTCTGGAAGAATCAGATAATTCACTATAGTCACAAGTTACAACTTTGCAGTAGCCATGAAATAGAAACTTGCAGTAATTAGAAATGGAAGTTATAAAGCGTGATCGTGCTATCCTCCTCTGGTGAAGGACCACGACGTGGATTAGATGCGTCTCGGGTCTATAGACCCGAGTTGGGTTTGCGGGTCTTTTGACCCGGTTTGGTGAGGCTTTTGTGGCCAGTTGTGTATGGGCTTATACAGTCCATTGGTTTCTGACCTTTATTCTGTTTTATGATCCTTCTGTAGGAGGCCTGTATTTAACACCTTGTATTTCCTCCCATTATGAAATGAACTCCACCGTTGCTTAAAACAAAAAATGTGGAACAAGTTTTTAGAAATTCTCTTTTTCGTCACGGAAGCAGGCAGGCCGAGGGATTGGTTCAGCTAAGGTACCGGATTAACTATTAAGTCGGTGCCTTGTAATATTGAAAGAAGCCCACTGGACCATGTTTGGCAATTACATAGCAGAAAATGGATACTTAGAAGCCCAGTTTAGCTTTTATACGTTCGGCTCTGCCCCTTTCTATTAGCCCTGATCTGTTCTTTGTCCTGAGGAATCGGTTTCCTTTCGGGATCTGCAACAAATAAGTAAATCAAATTTTTTTTCTAAAATTTTGTTTTGAAACACTAAACATCTAATATCTAGGGTGACGTTTATTTGCTGAAATTTTTAAAAAATTTTGAATATAAAGATTTATTGAAATTTGTAAAACTTTTAGAGTGTGTTTATATAAATTGAAAATTTTAGAATATGTTTAACTTGTTTGAAATTTTGATATCCTGAAACATTGGATAAACAAACGAATGTTAACGTTTTTTTTTGAATAAAAATAGCTAAAAAGAGACTCACCATCACATTGGAAAGAAAAAAGGAACGAGAAAACAAACATAGAGAATCGAGTTCAGGTAGGTAGGTTTTTGAAGTTCTTACCTGAACTCCATTAATATCTAGTATAATATTAACTTTTTTGAATTAAAAAAGAAAGAAAGAAAGATTCTTTTGCTTGTGCATGAGTCACGTGGAAGATTAAAATTGGAATTATTTGAGACTAAATTAATTAGGAGAAGAAAACATTCTTTAAAGAGTTGATTATATATGCACGGATGGCGGGTCTCATTATAAATAGATTACCGGTCGGTAAGCCGCAAGCAGGAAATATACAAGGGGATGATGAGCATACTCTCTTTTCCGAATATAGAAAGCCGGCCTTGATCTCTTACCTAAAGAATACATATGATAAAGCGAAATTTAGCCGGCCTATCACAAAGTTCACTAAGCTGAGAACCAGAGGGAGCTGGGCCAAAGGTCCAGGGCTTGGGATGGGTTGAAAGGCTCATACGCTCTTTTCCTTCCTACAAGCAAAGAAAATAATTTAGGACACAGAATCCTCTCGTAAGGAGATTTCTCTGATGCCTTTGTTAATCGATATTTTTGGATATCTTTTGTTTACTGGTTCTTTAGGTGAGTGAAAATTGCTTACCTCGTCCTTCGTTATTTCTTCCCATATACTCTTTCTCCTCTTTCCTGGGCCTGGAGCTTACTGGGCTCTGGCTTTCTCCATGATTCAGGCCCTTACGTCTCTAGACCTTATCCATCCTATCCACTATTTCACCAAGCGCCAGCTTTGTCAGACCTGTCCCCCTTCGATTGGATTGAGTCGACCTATTCTTTATCCTTCTCTTTCGCCTTTTGAACCACCAATCAGTGACTATAGTCCTGATTGCTTACGTGGGATCCTATACCCCATAAAGTTTCTGCGGCAAGCCTTTTTATGGACCCCCTATCATGGGAAGACACTTCTGATGCCAGTCTGACAGGCCTAGCCTTGATTATATTTGGAATTCCGATTATGGGTTTTTGTAGAAAGTAAAAATTCCTCCTCCATCAAAATATATATATCTATGGCGCGCTTGCATAAAAAAAAGAAGCAACGTGATTATAAACATATTATACTTTTTCACCAATCAAAAGATCGACTTATTTTCTATCCCTCAGTAAATTGTAACCAAGAGTCCAGCGGCCAAAGCATGAATTCTCGTAACCGCTGGCATATATAGGCTTCGGACAGAGTTAGAAAAACTTGGATCTAACAATTAACAATTAGATCTTAATTAACTTAGGATGAGTCTTTTTTAAAAAAAATAGAATAAAATAATTTAGGAGTAGTCAATTGCAAAAGATATATGGTAGTACTTATGGGTCAATTGTCAGGATGATCAGTAAAAGAAAATTCCTGTCATTTGTAAGGTAAATTCACTTAATTTGTACCGGTTGGTGTCAGAATCGTTCTGACATATATATATATATACATGTTAATAGATTTAGAGTGTGTTTGATTGTTAAAATTTTAGGAAGGTTAAAATTTTAGGGTATTGAATTTGGTGAAAAGTGAAGAGAGAGATGATTTTTATTTTATTATAATGAAAAGTAATGATGTGATGGGAAGAGAGAGATTATATTGTAATTTTTTTATTATGTTAAAATTTTAGAAGTGTAAAATTTTACACTTCAAACGCAAAGAAAGTAATCCATATATAAAACATCGTGGCACACATGTTAATAGATTTAAGAAATTAATCTCACGATCTAGAGATTTATAACAATAATTTGCAAATTCAATATATTATCTAATATAATAGGTTTGATGTACGGTTCACAAAACAAATCAAAGAAGATATTCCACTTATATTTAATTAGACTTACATAATAGCTTATCCTGAGTTGTAAGATAATTTTTAACCAGCATGCCATAAAATGAATAAATATTTGGGGATTCCTTCCCATGTCCCAAACCAGCCTATGCCAAGGAACTTCTGGTCTCCTCTCCCTCTACTCCTTATAGGCAGATTTGATGGAGAAGAGACCAGAGCTGTTGTATTTCCATATTACTGAGTCATTTTTCCAAACCAGCCTATGCAATTTTTGGTGTATCTTCTTCCACACTGAATCAACAAAGTTATATATACATATCAACCTGAAGACTTTTTGTCTGCTTAAAGTGAGGGGCTTTGTCTCTCTCAGGTCTTTGGATCCACCCCAAGATGGACGTGGAAGTTTCTCTGCAACTCATATATCAACCTCGCCTTCATTATTATATCTTGCCCATTCTGTCTATAGGAGAAGAGAAAAAGCTCAGAAAAGGAAAATTAGTCATTTTAGACAAATAGTAAAATACGATCGATCAATTCATCAGATCAGCTAAGAAATAAAAAGCTCCTGGCTGGTTCCGCCTGTGGTAGAAATTATTGAATGGAATATTTTGAGGGCATCTTAGATGTACCGTGTATAATTATAACCTGTTAACATGAAAATTTGAAAAAAGGTATTTAGTCTAAAATAAATTTGATATAAACCTATTTATTTTTATAAATCAAACATGAAAAGTTGAAAAAAATTTATGTGAACATACAATTTAAAAGGATGAACGATGAGGTATGGATGAGAAAGTGAAGTGGCGCAAGTTCCCTATAAGAGCCAGAAACCGTAGCCCTTGGGACAACTTATAGATTAATCGGCCTTTCAAGTGTATCTTCCAACCAACACCCCCCCCCCAAAAAAAAGAGAAAAAAGAACATATAAGCAGGAAGAAAGAGCAAAGTAATTAAAAGTGTCCGAGAGGAAGAACTTGCATTGGAGCATTAGAGTACAGCTACGTAAGCTCTTGTTGAGGGCTTAGGTATTTGTTCTTTGGCTTTAAATAATGCTTGTTCAATCTAATGAGAGTTACAACAGCATCTTCAAGTGGGACAAGGATTCCAAGCAGTGGTGATCAAGTAAAAATTGTTCTTGCCTGTTTGGTTCCTTCGAATATTAATTTTTTATATGTGTTTTGCCTGCCCAACCCCAACCCACCCCCTTGTGAATTGTGAATTTGGTTAATGATTTGTGAATTTGTGAATAATTAGCGCTTGAATAATGATTATGAATTTGTTAATTTTTAGATAGAATTAGTTGATGAATCTTGTTTTGTTTAGAGAATGTATAAGTTTTTGATAAAAAAAATTCAGCTAGGATGCAGTTGTCTAATACTCCTAACGTGTCTACTACTTCTAAAACGAATATTAGTTCGAAAAGACCTTGTGTTTTGTTTAGTTCAAATAAAACTATTGAGAATGAAGTCATTTTCCAACGTTTTTAAAAGATACAGACTTGTAGGATCTAATTGTCACCTCACAATCTCAACAAATAGTACGGTACGTGTATTTCAAAAAAATTAATGCTTTTAGTCCTAAATTTTCGATATTTTAACTCTAAGACACTTTTTGCATTACTTAGGAAATAAAAAATTTTGTCATTTCGACTTAGGAATTTGCCCTCCTTTAAATTAGGTCCTGATTCCGCCACTGCTGGTATGACTCTGCTGTGCTTCGGACACACTCTGTTTGTTTACAATTGAGTGGTGAAAATGGAGACTTCCGCCAGATAATCTTTTATCTATTGTGCTCTGTGCCCTCCGAATTGTCAATCACGGCATTTATTCATGACGTATGAAATTAGAAATGTTATCGATATTAATTCTTTAATCCTATCGATATTTCTTCTTCATGTCTAACACAAACTATAAATGTTAAAGCCGAGTTCAAGAAACTCGTGAAGGGAGATATTGCCCGACGGAAAATATTTCAAAAATCTTAGTGCCTTTGCCGGTAGGCTTGCAGGGCTTCTTTGGCTGTTTTGTCTTTGCATTTTATTTTGTGATTAATAAAATGAAGAAAAATGAATACAGACAAAGAATTATATTACCTTCTTCGTGTGGTCGTTTTTCAATCTCTGGTTATATACGACTCTATATGTAATACCCCGACCCAAAAATTTAAATGGACAGGGTTCCGTCTGATAAATAGGACTTTCCACTCTGCTTACAAGCAATATTCCCAACTAAGAAAAACACAAAATAAACTTCTATTTCATCTCTTAAATATAATAATCTAAACTCAAAATCTAACCGAAACATAAGAAAAACTATAATACCCAAGAGTTTAATCAGAGCACTACTTCAAAATTATCAAATCTCACAATTAACAATGGATCTAATTAAATAGTTTCTCAAATGAAATAAAATTACTAAAGTCTCCAAATTAAACGCAATTATTACTAAAGTCTTCAGATGACTTTTTATTCGATAACTCTATAACTTGCAATCTTCTTAAAACTACCACTCGAGATCTCCTACTACTCGCTGCAACCGACCGCTAAATCTTGAAAAATAGGAAGTAAGTGGTGAGCTACAACTAGCTCTGTATGTAGTAATCAATGAGGTAGAGGAAATAACAGTTTTATAAACATAATCAAGATTAAGAAAAATGTAGTGAGCAATACCAATTTTAAAGCGTAATTTATAACAAAATATCCCAAGTCAAGCAACATAGTGAAATTATCAATGTCACACAGACTCCCAATGGTCACAAAGACCTCAACAATCACAAGTACAATGATAGTTTGATAGTATGCTTACAACACAATTTTTACAGTGATAGGTCAACCATTTCAAATGAGTTTGTGAAATCTCATTTTTACCAAAATTCGTTAAATTCCCCTAAGGCATCAAAAATTGTTTAAAACACAGTGCACGTTTAAAATCCAATATTTTCAAAATCTAAAAATTCACAATAACTCATCAAAATCTGTTTCGATTTGTAAAAGAAATATTTAAAAATTGTGCACGTATTTTCCACAATATAAGAATTTCATAAAAATCTCATTGAAAGACCACTTACCTCAAATGCTTAACCCGAAGCCTAAAGTTCTTCAAAAGATTGCTGAATAATCAATCAGAACCTAAATAAATTTAAATATCATTAATCAATACTAACATGGAGTTCGAATCATTTTGTACAACTCTAAAATAATTAAATGACTATGTTAGCTAAAGCATCTCCTCAGGAACGCTTTTAGCACTAGAAACCATCACGAAATCCATTTTGAAAAATCTGGACAGCCCTTAAAATGCCATCTTTGCACCTTAATCCACACATATCTCCATTATAAACTAAATGGTAAAATTCCAGCAACACCCATCTCTATCAAACACGAAATCTCCCCAAAAATCCCATCTATTATCACCTACAACAACCTAAAACAAATCTGAAAATCTAGAAATCTCAAATCCAAACTTCACCATAGATAGAGACTTGAAGAATAGTACTCACGAAATGCGTCGACGAGATCGAAAGAGAATCGCTTAATATCAAGGGATTGGTCTCTCAATGTTATCTACAAAATGGAAGAACCCAAATCAAACTAAAGGAGTTCGAGCTTACCCAAAGTTTAGATCATTCCTACCTTAAAAAATCACCCAACCCCTGCGAATCACATCTTCAAAGGTGAGAGAAAGGGAGTTTCGTGATAGAGAGAGAGAAAGGAGAGAGAGAGCTTCCAATAAGAGAAAACTCTAACTTTGTGTGGAAATTTTCGAAAATCCCCAAGATCCATACTTAAAAATATCTAAATAGGTTTGAAAAGGGCGAAAATTCGTTTAAAATTTGAAGAGAATCAAATTTTGAAGAAGAAGGGAGTTGACGAAAAAAAAAAGCTATTAAAAAATAGGTTTCCTTCGTGAAGGAGAAGGAAACCTGCGCCACTTACTCAAAACACAGAGTTTTTTAGTTTTTTTTTTTCTTTTGTTGGGATATTACACTATAAGAGAGGATTACTTGCAGCTAGCAGGTTTCCCTAGTATCTGCTCCAAAATTTAGGAGGAAAAGGGCTTGTTATTGCTTTTGAGTTGTGAGAAATGGTTAATCTTCCTAACGGTTCTGATAGAAGGCGTGGCAGATTGACTTTGTTCTTCCGAAAACTTATTATCCCAACCTCCCTGCCTTTTCTTGGATATGAGGAGCCTTCAAACGAGATCCGTAGTAATCTGCTAGTGGCGGCTGCTTTGATTGCCGCGGTGACATTTCAAGCAAGCATGGCTCCTCCGGCCGGAGTTTGGCAAGACGATGAAAAAGAACATGTCGCGGGACGATCCATTTACTCTTCCCAGCGGGTGCCTTTCTATGTTTTCTTGATATGCAACACTATGGTTTTTTCCTCGTCAATCCATCTCTTGTTGTGTCTCACTTTTGGGTACCCTTACTTCTTAGAAGTATTAGCTGCCACTGCCTCGATGGGAAAAGATTCAGTACAAAGGGGTGTGTTCAAAGTTAATCAAAGGAGTCTCATTAAATGAAGTGGCAAAATCCTAACCCTTAGATGTATTGTTTTAAATCTTGACCGTCCTTTGATTAACTTTGAACACACCCCTTTGGACTGAATCTTTTCCCCTGCCTCGATGGCTGGGACTTATGCAGCTGCAATTTTTTGCGTTACACCAAATGAAACTATGAAGTTTTGTCTCATCTCTCTTGTAGGGGAAAAGATTCAGTCCAAAGTGGTGTG
>RXIC02000005.1:379588-392957 GCA_003952965.2 Morella rubra
ACACAGACTCCAATGGTCACACAGACCTCAACAATCACAAGTACAATGATAGTTTGATAGTATGCTTACAACACAATTTTTACAGTGATAGGTCAACCATTTCAAATGAGTTTGTGAAATCCAATTTTTACCAAAATTCGTTCAATTCCCCCAAGGCATCAAAAATCGTTTAAAACACAGTGCACGTTTAAAATCCAACATTTCCAAAACCAAAGAATTCACAATAACTCATCCAAAACTAGTTTCAATTTGTAAAAGAAATATTTAACAATTATGCACTTATTTTCCACAATATAAGAATTTCATAAAAATCCCATGGAAAGACCACTTACTTCAAACACTCAACCCGAAGCCTAAAGTTCCTCAAAAGATTGCTAAACAATCAATCAAAAACTAAATAAATTTAAATATCATTAATCAATACCAACATGAGGTTCGAATCATTCTATACAACTCTAAAATAATTAAATGACTATGTTAGCTAAAGCATCTCCTCAGGAACGCTTTTAGCACTAGAAACCATCACGAAATCCATTTTGAAAAATCTGGACAGCCCTTAAAATGCCATCTTTGCACCTTAATCCACACATACCTCCATTATAAACTAAATGGTAAAATTCCAGCAACACCCATCTCTATCAAACACAAAATCTCCCTAAAAATCCCACCTATTATCACCTTACAACAACCTAAAACAAATCTGAAAATCTAGAAATCTCAAATCCAAACTTCACCATAGATAGAGACTTGAAGAATAGAAAATACTCACGAAATGCGTCGACGAGATCGAAAGAGAATCGCTTAATATCAAGGGATTGGTCTCTCAATGTTATCTACAAAATGGAAGAACCCAAATCAAACTAAAGGAGTTCGAGCTTACCCAAAGTTTAGATCATTCCTACCTCCAAAAATCACCCAACCCCTACGAATCGCATCTTCAAATGTGAGAGAAAAGGGAGTTTTCGTGCATAGGAGAGAGAGAGAGAGAAAGGAGAGAGAGAGCTTCCAATAAGAGAAAACTCTAACTTTGTGTGGAAATTTTCGAAAATCCCCAAGATCCATACTTAAAAATATCTAAATAGGTTTGAAAAGGGCGAAAATTCGTTTAAAATTTGAAGAGAATCAAATTTTGAAGAAGAAGGGAGTTGACGAAAAAAAAAAGCTATTAAAAAATAGGTTTCCTTCGTGAAGGAGAAGGAGACCTGCACCACTTACTCAAAACACAGAGTTTTTAGTTTTTTTTTTTTTTCTTTCTGTTGGGATATTCCCACTAAAATAAGAGAGGGATTACTTGCAGCTAGCAGAGTTTCCTAGTATTACTGCCTCCAACATTTAGAGGAAAAGCGGCCTCTTGTTATTGCTTTTGAGTCTGCTAGAAATGGTTAATCTTCCCTAACCGGTTCTGATAGAATGGCGTACGGCATTGACTTTGTTCTTTCCGAAAACTTCATGTATCCCAACCTCCCTGCCTTTTCTTGGATATGAGGAGCCTTCAAACGAGATCCGTAGTAATCTGCTAGTGGCGGCTGCTTTGATTGCCGCGGTGACATTTCAAGCAAGCATGGCTCCTCCGGCCGGAGTTTGGCAAGATGATGAAAAAGAACATGTCGCGGGACGATCCATTTACTCTTCCCAGCGGGTGCCTTTCTATGTTTTCTTGATATGCAACACTATGGTTTTTTCCTTGTCAATCCATCTCTTGTTGTGTCTCACTTTTGGGTACCCTTACTTCTTAGAAGTATTAGCTGCCACTGCCTCGATGGGAAAAGATTCAGTACAAAGGGGTGTGTTCAAAGTTAATCAAAGGAGTCTCATTAAATGAAGTGGCAAAATCCTAACCCTTGGATGTATTGTTTTAAATCTTGACCGTCCTTTTGATTAACTTTGAACACACCCCTTTGGACTGAATCTTTTCCCCTGCCTCGATGGCTGGGACTTATGCAGCTGCAATTTTTTGCGTTACACCAAATGAAACTATGAAGTTTTGTCTCATCTCTCTTGTAGGGGAAAAGATTCAGTCCAAAGTGGTGTGTTCAAAGTTAATCAAAGGGACGATCAAGATTTAAAACAATACATCCAAGGGTTAGGATTTTATTTGTCCATTCATTAATGAACATGGCAAAATCCTAACTCTTGGATGTATTGTTTTAAATCTTGACCGTCCCTTTGATTAACTTTGAACACACCACTTTGGACTGAATCTTTTCCCCTACAAGAGAGATGAGACAAAACTTCATAGTTTCATTTGGTGTAACGCAAAAAATTGCAGCTGCATAAGTCCCAGCCATCGAGGCAGGGGAAAAGATTCAGTCCAAAGGGGTGTGTTCAAAGTTAATCAAAGGACGGTCAAGATTTAAAACAATACATCCAAGGGTTAGGATTTTGCCACTTCATTTAATGAGACTCCTTTGATTAACTTTGAACACACCCCTTTGTACTGAATCTTTTCCCATCGAGGCAGTGGCAGCTAATACTTCTAAGAAGTAAGGGTACCCAAAAGTGAGACACAACAAGAGATGGATTGACGAGGAAAAAACCATAGTGTTGCATATCAAGAAAACATAGAAAGGCACCCGCTGGGAAGAGTAAATGGATCGTCCCGCGACATGTTCTTTTTCATCGTCTTGCCAAACTCCGGCCGGAGGAGCCATGCTTGCTTGAAATGTCACCGCGGCAATCAAAGCAGCCGCCACTAGCAGATTACTACGGATCTCGTTTGAAGGCTCCTCATATCCAAGAAAAGGCAGGGAGGTTGGGATAATAAGTTTTCGGAAGAACAAAGTCAATCTGCCACGCCTTCTATCAGAACCGTTAGGAAGATTAACCATTTCTCACAACTCAAAAGCAATAACAAGCCCTTTTCCTCCTAAATTTTGGAGCAGATACTAGGGAAACCTGCTAGCTGCAAGTAATCCTCTCTTATAGTGTAATATCCCAACAAAAGAAAAAAAAAAACTAAAAAACTCTGTGTTTTGAGTAAGTGGTGCAGGTTTCCTTCTCCTTCACGAAGGAAACCTATTTTTTAATAGCTTTTTTTTTTCGTCAACTCCCTTCTTCTTCAAAATTTGATTCTCTTCAAATTTTAAACGAATTTTCGCCCTTTTCAAACCTATTTAGATATTTTTAAGTATGGATCTTGGGGATTTTCGAAAATTTCCACACAAAGTTAGAGTTTTCTCTTATTGGAAGCTCTCTCTCTCCTTTCTCTCTCTCTATCACGAAACTCCCTTTCTCTCACCTTTGAAGATGTGATTCGCAGGGGTTGGGTGATTTTTTAAGGTAGGAATGATCTAAACTTTGGGTAAGCTCGAACTCCTTTAGTTTGATTTGGGTTCTTCCATTTTGTAGATAACATTGAGAGACCAATCCCTTGATATTAAGCGATTCTCTTTCGATCTCGTCGACGCATTTCGTGAGTACTATTCTTCAAGTCTCTATCTATGGTGAAGTTTGGATTTGAGATTTCTAGATTTTCAGATTTGTTTTAGGTTGTTGTAGGTGATAATAGATGGGATTTTTGGGGAGATTTCGTGTTTGATAGAGATGGGTGTTGCTGGAATTTTACCATTTAGTTTATAATGGAGATATGTGTGGATTAAGGTGCAAAGATGGCATTTTAAGGGCTGTCCAGATTTTTCAAAATGGATTTCGTGATGGTTTCTAGTGCTAAAAGCGTTCCTGAGGAGATGCTTTAGCTAACATAGTCATTTAATTATTTTAGAGTTGTACAAAATGATTCGAACTCCATGTTAGTATTGATTAATGATATTTAAATTTATTTAGGTTCTGATTGATTATTCAGCAATCTTTTGAAGGAACTTTAGGCTTCGGGTTAAGCATTTGAGGTAAGTGGTCTTCAATGAGATTTTTATGAAATTCTTATATTGTGGAAAATACGTGCACAATTTTTAAATATTTCTTTTACAAATCGAAACAGATTTTGATGAGTTATTGTGAATTTTTAGATTTTGAAAATATTGGATTTTAAACGTGCACTGTGTTTTAAACAATTTTTGATGCCTTAGGGGAATTTAACGAATTTTGGTAAAAATGAGATTTCACAAACTCATTTGAAATGGTTGACCTATCACTGTAAAAATTGTGTTGTAAGCATACTATCAAACTATCATTGTACTTGTGATTGTTGAGGTCTGTGTGACCATTGGGAGTCTGTGTGACTATTGATAATTTCACTATGTTGCTTGACTTGGGATATTTTGTTATAAATTACGCTTTAAATTTGGTATTGCTCACTACATTTTTCTTAATCTTGATTATGTTTATAAAACTGTTATTTCCTCTACCTCATTGATTACTACATACAGAGCTAGTTGTAGCTCACCACTTACTTCCTATTTTCAGATTTAGCGGTCGGTGCAGCGAGTAGTAGGAGATCTCGAGTGGTAGTTTTAAGAAGATTGCAAGTTATAGAGTTATCGAATAAAAGTCATCTGAAGACTTTAGTAATAATTGCGTTTAATTTGGAGACTTTAGTAATTTTATTTCATTTGAGAAAACTATTTATTTGGATCCATTGTTAATTGTGAGATTTGATAATTTTGAGTAGTGCTCTGATTAAACTCTTGGGTATTATAGTTTTTCTTATGTTTCGGTTAGATTTTGAGTTTAGATTATTATATTTAAGAGATGAAATAGAAGTTTATTTTGTGTTTTTCTTAGTTGGGAATATTGCTTGTAAGCAGAGTGGAAAGTCCTATTTATCAGACGGAACCCTGTCCATTTAAATTTTTGGGTCGGGGTATTACATATAGAGTCGTATATAACCAGAGATTGAAAAACGACCACACGAAGAAGGTAATATAATTCTTTGTCTGTATTCATTTTTCTTCATTTTATTAATCACAAAATAAAATGCAAAGACAAAACAGCCAAAGAAGCCCTGCAAGCCTACCGGCAAAGGCACTAAGATTTTTGAAATATTTTCCGTCGGGCAATATCTCCCTTCACGAGTTTCTTGAACTCGGCTTTAACATTTATAGTTTGTGTTAGACATGAAGAAGAAATATCGATAGGATTAAAGAATTAATATCGATAACATTTCTAATTTCATACGTCATGAATAAATGCCGTGATTGACAATTCGGAGGGCACAGAGCACAATAGATAAAAGATTATCTGGCGGAAGTCTCCATTTTCACCACTCAATTGTAAACAAACAGAGTGTGTCCGAAGCACAGCAGAGTCATACCAGCAGTGGCGGAATCAGGACCTAATTTAAAGGAGGGCAAATTCCTAAGTCGAAATGACAAAATTTTTTATTTCCTAAGTAATGCAAAAAGTGTCTTAGAGTTAAAATATCGAAAATTTAGGACTAAAAGCATTAATTTTTTTTGAAATACACGTACCGTACTATTTGTTGAGATTGTGAGGTGACAATTAGATCTTACAAGTCTGTATCTTTTAAAAACGTTGGAAAATGACTTCATTCTCAATAGTTTTATTTGAACTAAACAAAACACAAGGTCTTTTCGAACTAATATTCGTTTTAGAAGTAGTAGACACGTTAGGAGTATTAGACAACTGCATCCTAGCTGAATTTTTTTTATCAAAAACTTATACATTCTCTAAACAAAACAAGATTCATCAACTAATTCTATCTAAAAATTAACAAATTCATAATCATTATTCAAGCGCTAATTATTCACAAATTCACAAATCATTAACCAAATTCACAATTCACAAGGGGGTGGGTTGGGGTTGGGCAGGCAAAACACATATAAAAAATTAATATTCGAAGGAACCAAACAGGCAAGAACAATTTTTACTTGATCACCACTGCTTGGAATCCTTGTCCCACTTGAAGATGCTGTTGTAACTCTCATTAGATTGAACAAGCATTATTTAAAGCCAAAGAACAAATACCTAAGCCCTCAACAAGAGCTTACGTAGCTGTACTCTAATGCTCCAATGCAAGTTCTTCCTCTCGGACACTTTTAATTACTTTGCTCTTTCTTCCTGCTTATATGTTCTTTTTTTCTCTTTTTTTTTTTGGGGGGGGGGGCTTATATATTCTTGTTGTTGGTTGGAAGATACACTTGAAAGGCCGATTAATCTATAAGTTGTCCCAAGGGCTACGGCTTTCTGGCTCTTATAGGGAACTTGCGCCACTTCACTTTCTCATCCATACCTCATCGTTCATCCTTTTAAATTGTATGTTCACATAAATTTTTTTCAACTTTTCATGTTTGATTTATAAAAATAAATAGGTTTATATCAAATTTATTTTAGACTAAATACCTTTTTTCAAATTTTCATGTTAACAGGTTATAATTATACACGGTACATCTAAGATGCCCTCAAAATATTCCATTCAATAATTTCTACCACAGGCGGAACCAGCCAGGAGCTTTTTATTTCTTAGCTGATCTGATGAATTGATCGATCGTATTTTACTATTTGTCTAAAATGACTAATTTTCCTTTTCTGAGCTTTTTCTCTTCTCCTATAGACAGAATGGGCAAGATATAATAATGAAGGCGAGGTTGATATATGAGTTGCAGAGAAACTTCCACGTCCATCTTGGGGTGGATCCAAAGACCTGAGAGAGACAAAGCCCCTCACTTTAAGCAGACAAAAAGTCTTCAGGTTGATATGTATATATAACTTTGTTGATTCAGTGTGGAAGAAGATACACCAAAAATTGCATAGGCTGGTTTGGAAAAATGACTCAGTAATATGGAAATACAACAGCTCTGGTCTCTTCTCCATCAAATCTGCCTATAAGGAGTAGAGGGAGAGGAGACCAGAAGTTCCTTGGCATAGGCTGGTTTGGGACATGGGAAGGAATCCCCAAATATTTATTCATTTTATGGCATGCTGGTTAAAAATTATCTTACAACTCAGGATAAGCTATTATGTAAGTCTAATTAAATATAAGTGGAATATCTTCTTTGATTTGTTTTGTGAACCGTACATCAAACCTATTATATTAGATAATATATTGAATTTGCAAATTATTGTTATAAATCTCTAGATCGTGAGATTAATTTCTTAAATCTATTAACATGTGTGCACGATGTTTTATATATGGATTACTTTCTTGCGTTTGAAGTGTAAAATTTTACACTTCTTAAAATTTTAACATAATAAAAAATTACAATATAATCTCTCTCTTCCCATCACATCATTACTTTTCATTATAATAAAATGTTAAAAATCATCTCTCTCTTCACTTTTTCACCAAATTCAATACCCTAAAATTTTAACCTTCCTAAAATTTTAACAATCAAACACACTCTAAATCTATTAACATGTATATATATATATATGTCAGAACGATTCTGACACCAACCGGTACAAATTAAGTGAATTTACCTTACAAATGACAGGAATTTTCTTTTACTGATCATCCTGACAATTGACCCATAAGTACTACCATATATCTTTTGCAATTGACTACTCCTAAATTATTTTATTCTATTTTTTTTAAAAAAGACTCATCCTAAGTTAATTAAGATCTAATTGTTAATTGTTAGATCCAAGTTTTTCTAACTCTGTCCGAAGCCTATATATGCCAGCGGTTACGAGAATTCATGCTTTGGCCGCTGGACTCTTGGTTACAATTTACTGAGGGATAGAAAATAAGTCGATCTTTTGATTGGTGAAAAAGTATAATATGTTTATAATCACGTTGCTTCTTTTTTTTATGCAAGCGCGCCATAGATATATATATTTTGATGGAGGAGGAATTTTTACTTTCTACAAAAACCCATAATCGGAATTCCAAATATAATCAAGGCTAGGCCTGTCAGACTGGCATCAGAAGTGTCTTCCCATGATAGGGGGTCCATAAAAAGGCTTGCCGCAGAAACTTTATGGGGTATAGGATCCCACGTAAGCAATCAGGACTATAGTCACTGATTGGTGGTTCAAAAGGCGAAAGAGAAGGATAAAGAATAGGTCGACTCAATCCAATCGAAGGGGGACAGGTCTGACAAAGCTGGCGCTTGGTGAAATAGTGGATAGGATGGATAAGGTCTAGAGACGTAAGGGCCTGAATCATGGAGAAAGCCAGAGCCCAGTAAGCTCCAGGCCCAGGAAAGAGGAGAAAGAGTATATGGGAAGAAATAACGAAGGACGAGGTAAGCAATTTTCACTCACCTAAAGAACCAGTAAACAAAAGATATCCAAAAATATCGATTAACAAAGGCATCAGAGAAATCTCCTTACGGAGAGGATTCTGTGTCCTAAATTATTTTCTTTGCTTGTAGGAAGGAAAGAGCGTATGAGCCTTTCAACCCATCCCAAGCCTGGACCTTCGGCCCAGCTCCCTCTGGTTCTCAGCTTAGTGAACTTTGTGATAGGCCGGCTAAATTTCGCTTTATCATATGTATTCTTTAGGAAAGAGATCAAGGCCGGCTTTCTATATTCGGAAAAGAGAGTATGCTCATCATCCCCTTGTATATTTCCTGCTTGCGGCTTACCGACCGGTAATCTATTTATAATGAGACCCGCCATCCGTGCATATATAATCAACTCTTTAAAGAATGTTTTCTTCTCCTAATTAATTTAGTCTCAAATAATTCCAATTTTAATCTTCCACGTGACTCATGCACAAGCAAAAGAATCTTTCTTTCTTTCTTTTTTAATTCAAAAAAGTTAATATTATACTAGATATTAATGGAGTTCAGGTAAGAACTTCAGAAAGTACCTACCTACCTGAACTCGATTCTCTATGTTTGTTTTCTCGTTCCTTTTTTCTTTCCAATGTGATGGTGAGTCTCTTTTTAGCTATTTTTATTCAAAAAAAAACGTTAACATTCGTTTGTTTATCCAATGTTTCAGGATATCAAAATTTCAAACAAGTTAAACATATTCTAAAATTTTCAATATTTATATAAACACACTCTAAAAGTTTTACAAATTTCAATAAATCTTTATATTCAAAATTTTTAAAAATTTTGAAAATATTTTTAAAAATTTCAGCAAATAAACGTCACCCTAGATATTAGATGTTTAGTGTTTCAAAACAAAATTTTAGAAAAAAAATTTGATTTACTTATTTGTTGCAGATCCCGAAAGGAAACCGATTCCTCAGGACAAAGAACAGATCAGGGCTAATAGAAAGGGGCAGAGCCGAACGTATAAAAGCTAAACTGGGCTTCTAAGTATCCATTTTCTGCTATGTAATTGCCAAACATGGTCCAGTGGGCTTCTTTCAATATTACAAGGCACCGACTTAATAGTTAATCCGGTACCTTAGCTGAACCAATCCCTCGGCCTGCCTGCTTGAGCCGTGACGAAAAAGAGAATTTCTAAAAACTTGTTCCACATTTTTTGTTTTAAGCAACGGTGGAGTTCATTTCATAATGGGAGGAAATACAAGGTGTTAAATACAGGGCCTCCTAGGCCCGAAGGATCATAAAACAGAAGGCTTTAAAGGTCACAAACCAATGGACTGTATAAGCCCATACACAACTGGCCACAAAAGCCTCACCAAACCGGGTCAAAAGACCCGCAAACCCAACTCGGGTCTATAGACCCGAGACGCATCTAATCCACGTCGTGGTCCTTCACCAGAGGAGGATAGCACGATCACGCTTTATAACTTCCATTTCTAATTACTGCAAGTTTCTATTTCATGGCTACTGCAAAGTTGTAACTTGTGACTATAGTGAATTATCTGATTCTTCCAGAGATCTTGCGAGTATTTTTTTTTTTTTTGAGCAATATGATCAAATTTCTTTAAAACAGCCACAAAAGGCCTTGCTTCTATTCATGTGGTGTATTATGATGCCTCTGCAGCTCTGCTTATAGTAGATTGGTTTAAGTACGTTGCTTGTATTTGATCACAAGTTCCGGATCAATTAAAAAAAAAATAGAAATAAAGATTATAAAACAAAATAGCAAAAACACTATATGTTATTTACTAATTTGGGTAAAAATTCCGTAAATTTCTCAATATACCACCATGTAGAATTATTGAATGGAATATTTGAGGGTATCTTAGATGCACTGTGTATAATTATAACCTGTTAACATGAAAATTTGATAAAAAAAAAAAGGGGTCATTAATCAAAACTATATTTGATATAAACCAATTTATTTTTATAAATCAAACATGAAAAGTTGGAGGAATTTATGCGAACATACAAATTAAAAGGATGAATGATGAGGTATGTGAATGAGAAAGCCAGGTGGTGCAAGTCCTATAAGAGCCAGAAACCCGTAGCCCTTTGGGACAACTTATGGATTAATCGGCCTTTCATGCGTATCCTCCAACGTCAAACAAGAATATATAAGCAGAAATGCTCACTCCAAAAAACAGAAAAGGAAAAAAGAATATATAAGCAGGAAAGAAAGAGCAAAGTAAAAAGAGTCCGAGAGGAAGAACTTGCATTGGAGCATTAGGTACAGCTACATAAGAGTGGCGATCAAGTACAAATTACAACACCATCTTCAATTGGGAAAAGGATTCCACGGAGTGGCGATCAAGTACAAATTGTTCTTTCTCTTAATTGTTAATCCCATGGATTCAGACATTTCAAGTTCCTCTGGTTTGATCTCATTTGGGAGTTTCCAGTCGAAGTGAAGCAACAGCTGAGAAAGAGCAAGTTCAACACTTGCAAGGCCAGGTAATATGCCTGGACATATCCTTCTACCACCTCCAAATGGAATGAACTCAAAGTTGGCCCCTTTAAAATCAACAGAAGAGCTGTGGAATCTCTCCGGGCGAAAGCATTCAGCATCAATCCAATATTCAGGATCTCTACCTATAGCCCACACATTAATGATTACTTTCATGTTGCTTGGTATCTCATACCCACTGATTTCACACTTCTCCCTTGATTTTCTCAAGTTTAAGGCAACAGGAGGGTGTAATCGTAGGGTCTCTTTGACAACTGATTTCAAGTAATCTAGCTTCTGAATGTCAGTCTCATCAATGTTCCTCCCCACGTCAAGGACTCTGCGCACTTCAGCTTGTGCCTTCTCCATTACTCTTGGGTTTCTCAACATTTCTGACATTGCCCACTCTATTGTAGTTGCTGTAGTCTCACTTCCAGCGGAGACAAAGTCCTGCAAATAGATTGCGACACGAATTAAAATAGCATAGAATGGGCTAGCTTAATAATTGTTGAAGAATGTGTATAGCGTGCCGTCTTACTCTGTCGTTGCATAGATGTTTGAATTGCCTTAGCTAGATGTTCACTTGTTAAGTACGCAGGAACTAGTGTCACGACACCATATTTAGGTGACACTACTAAATTCTGTGCTTTTGGGTCCCATTGTACCAATCTACAAAATACACAATGGCAAGCTATTGGTGATACTCTGCCAACATGGTGTACTGTGGGCTGCTGAGTGATATTGCTATGGGAAACTTGGAGATGTTTCTGCTTGAATTACTCGGTCAGGTACTATCTTATGGGGCAAGATGTGGTCCTGCTGTCTACCAAGTGACTGTAAGGTGCTGCCGGATTGTGGGGGCCGGCATTGGGGTTGACTGGTTTGTGTTGAAGTTGATACATTTTCTGGAATGTTCACCATTTAATAAGTTTATTCTACCAAGGAGTCAAAGATAAGATGAATGAATTTCTGTAGTACATTGTACAAGGAGATACATGAACTTGACTTTATAGGAATTCATAAAGTTTGTATCTATAAATACCCCACAGAGAGTCTACTTTGTAATAAGACTAGAAACTATAATTTCTACAGAAAAGTTTAAGTGAAATTTTGTTTTTTTTTTTTTTGTTTTTTTGTTTTTTCTAGGTCACAGTTCGTAAGGACCCGAATACAAATCAAGCGAAATCCGCTGGTGGGACCTGAAAAGGATCGAAGAAGGCCACTACATGCTACATGCAAGGCAGAGGGAGTGGTGGCCGAACACATTAGACAAGCTACCAGAACTATGCGAGCTAGCAATGAAAGCACCACAACTTGGTACAGCAAGCCCACAAAAGGGCGAAAAAGATCCACAAGGGATCGAGCAAGCCCATGTAGGAGCCGGACAGGCAAATAAAAAATAACACAGACCGACCAACCAACCAAACAAACAACAACAAAACCAAAAACAACAACAGAGACGGAATCAGCGCCACCACCAACGAGCGAAGAACCACAACAGCGCGTAGAAAGGCGTCGGCGCGTGTACACCACGCGCCACCAGAAGGCAGCATCACGGGGGCGTTGGGCTCGCCAAAGGAAGCAGGAGCCATCCAAAAGGCGTGTGGCCTCCAAAACCGCCAAAAACAAGCCAGAAAAGTGGAGCACAACGTCGAGCGCGTGAGATCCACGTGTGACTTGAGAGGCGCGTGAGACGCCACGTGCAGACCAATGGGTGCCGGACTGGTGCGGTTAGGCTCGGCTGGAGGAGGAGACGACATTGGTCGAGGCTGTGTCCACCGGTGACACACGAGAACACAGGGATCTAACCGTCTAGATTCCGAACAAAAAAAAAAGGGGGGTCGGGGGGGGGTGGGGGGGGGGAGAGCAAAGAGAAGAGAAGAAGAGGAAAGAAGAAGAAGAAGAAGAGACGGGGGGAGGAGGGGTGGTGGAAAGAGCCGGAGCTTCTCCCACTGTCGGAAACTATGGGGAAAAGGGGGCGCCTAGGTGTGGGAGTAGAAAAGTTATAGAGAGAAGGCAGAGGCTCTTTATCTAGAACACACGGGGAGGAAAGTGTGGCTTTTCCAATAAGTTTCAGTGAAACTAGTTGGAGAGAAGTGCTCCAAAATCCTATACCTTTTCTCTTCATCATTTCTGAACTATTCTAGCCTACAATCAACATATTTTTCCTTTCAATTTCTAACAGTTTGCTGTGTAGACGTGTACGCTTTGGTTCAGGCGCTGTGGTTTCTCCTGGCTCACCTGGTATTGTTGCTGGCGTGTGGATTTGGTTCTGGTGTCCGTGCTGTGTATACTCATGGCTGGTTCTGTGTATAAGTTGCGCAGTTGAAAATTGTTTCTGCCTCAGATTTAGGATTATTGTCCTGCTGATCTATGTAATTCAGGTTAACTAGGGTGGTTCTTCCCCCTTCTCCTTGTGTTAGAGGTTGAATCAAGGATAATGCCCTTATTTGGAGATGAATGAAATCCTAGTTAAACCCAAAAGAAGACGAAAGAGAAATACTGGCAGTAATTTGGCAGATCTTAGAGGTTGTTCGGTTGCGGTGTTTTTGGAGAATTTTTTGTATTTTGAAAACTTTTAAGTGATGTTAACTTTATTGGTATGTGTGTTTTAATTATTTTTATATAGTATTAAGAATGATGTTTGGTTGTAGAATATTTTATATTCTGAGAATTGAAAAAAATCTTGATTTTTTTTAACCGAACAGACTCTAGTTGCATACTTGAGTGACTGCTTTTATGTGGTTTCTTGTGATATTAAATTCCAGCCCACCAGTCTTTT
>RXIC02000006.1:0-180865 GCA_003952965.2 Morella rubra
TGGTTGCTTGATATATATTTTGTTGCATTGATTTTGTTATTCCATGTTGAGAATGAGGTTTATTTCTAGAATGATGAGGCTGAGGAAGGCGTATAATCATTCTGATATTACTTCTAAAATTAACGTTCAGACGCCTAAGCTAAGATTTTGTATTCTAATAAAAGAGATTAGACTAAGGAAAGATAATCAAACAGTATTAATATTTTAAAATTCTTCATTTTAAAAATTTTTTCGCTGTACTAGATTGGATTTGAAATAATTGAATAATCTGATCATCATGTGATAAAAGAATTTTTTTGACAGTATTTTATCAAGACAGTTGACTACAAGATATTGCCTAAACATCAAAAGAAAGAATTTCATTATGCTAGTAGTGAAGAATAGTTTTAAACAATCAAACAAGGTGAGAAAAAGTTTGAATGATTTAAGAAAATTTTTACATAGGAGTTTTTATAATTTCAGAGAAAAATTCTTAATTATGTTATTAACATAATTTATTAGCAATGTACGTTTTCCAATTCAAGGATATTTCTTTTAGAGATTGTTTTAGGTTTGATAAAGATGAAGAAATTTTTATGGTTTGTTAATTATAATGTTTGATTGTTAGGATGTTTGGAAGAAAATAATTTAGATGTTATTATTATGTTGAGGGTAGGAATTAGTTTCCAATTTTAGGCAAAACATTGAAGCCTTATGTGTCTCCCAGATCCAACGCAGAGTTCAATTTGTCGAAACCTAAATCTTATAAGAGCTTCCATATATTACTTAATTCGAGTTCTTCGTCGTTTCTTTTCTGCATTACTAGTGTGTCGTTAGCTTAGTTTAAGAGCCAAACCCATGCTTCAAGGGGACGTGGATGCACCATAGAGGAAAAAAAGTTGCTGAAATGAAGGATGCCTTAATATTATGTAAGAAACCATTAACCAAAGACGTCGATGACATTAATGGAAGCATGTTTCAGGGCATGCAGGAGATCTTAGGCCAAAAAGGACAAGTAGAACTAGACCCAACAAAAACTATTCTTAGCAGATTGGGCGTCTGTCCTTTATTTTGGGAATTATAATCTTCACTACGGCATAATTAATATTAGAGGGCCGCTCTACCATTTTCTAAGAAGTAGGGCGTCTCTAAGTATAGGCAGCCTAGGTAGTTGACTAACGCCCCCAAAATAGGAAGGCCCCCAGCTTTCTATTTTATTTAATATTTAAATTGGGGATTTAATTGATTATAGGTCCTCCAATTTAAATATTTTAACTTAAAAAAAAAAAAATATAGTCGTCAAAATATCCATTAAACTTTTTGAAATCTTCGTTTAATGTAAAGAAAAATATAATTCAAAATTTTAAAGGAGATGACTTTCAGCTTTAAAATTCAAAAAAGACTATCGGATTTCCAATTTTAAAATTAAAAAAAAAAACTGATACTTGTTAAACGCAATACTCGATAATTTACATATTGATTTAACAATAACATAACTAATTTTTATGATTTGGGTTTTTTCTTATTTTAAGTTTATTTTAAACTTCAAAATCATTGGAATAAAAAAGTTGTCTATAAATTAACAATCGTTCTACATTAACCTAAATTTGAATACAAAATAACTTATGTCCTTTTGTTTTCTTTAGTAAATTAATAAAACCATAATATGTAGAGCAAGTATATTATTGTCTAAACTTGATTATAATTTTTTTCTTCCATAAAGCTGCACTTTAAAATCATAAATGTATTAATTTTTGGATAAAAACTAAATCGTAATACCAACGATTCAGGTCCATCTGTAGTGACTTTTAAATTATAAACAAATAATTAGAAGATTGGTTCTCTATATAGTACACTATAGTTACGTGTTACAGAACAATATATTCTGACTGTTTACTTTTATTATAGGATAAGGAAAGGTTATTTAGGATATCATTTTCATTGCATCTTTGACTAGATACTTCCTTCACAATCATGTTACACTTATTATTACCACCATTTAAAATATCAGACCATGTATTGTCAGTTTACATATACCCATTATATAGTTGTTGTTCTGTTATAACTGTATATTAATAAAGACTGTATCATTACATATGTATTTTCTTAAAATATTAAGTATTTATAGATACTGTCCATTATCTTATATCATCTATGCTTAATTCTAGTAATATTCTTATTGTCGTAAAGAGTGAGCTTAAAACTTTTCTCAAATTTGTAATATGAGTGTGTGATAGTGATGTGATTTGTCTTTTTAGATTAAGTGATTAATAATTTAGTTCGATTCAATAGAGCATATTTCTTTGTTTGGTTAGAGTGATTATATTAAATTAATTTTATTTTCTTGAATTGAGATTACATTAAGATCTTTGTAAAATAAGATCAAGTAGTATCAAGTTCAGATTCTAGAGTCAGAATATTTGGTAAGAAGAGGAGGAATAGATGATTAAAACTATATTTTTAGAAGAGGAATGCTAGTAGTAGCTCTATTCTTTCATTCTATTATAATTTCTAGCATATTTAATATTGATAATTAGCAATCATTTCATTGATTATTTATTTTCTCATTAGCAGCTCCTGTATACAAGATGGAGATGTGGCTAGTTTCATGATATGAAATACATATATTGGAGGTTAGAGTTTAACGGAGCAAGAATGCGTTTATATTAATGATTCAATTTGGTTAATATACGGAGTGTTTGTAAATAGATACTATTTGTATTAATTAATCTCTTTTGCTGTGATATATATAAAATTTTATATTATAAAGATAATAGAACTCATTTAACTTTGTAGGGAGTTTGCAAAAAATTGTTTAGGGATCGTATGATTACTACTAATTGTAGTTTTAGAGTTTAGTATAAAATTCTAATTAACATTTGATATTTATGGTTTAAGGACAGGTGTTATTATTTTTTTCGTTAAGAGTATTTTACGTATGTTATATAAGTACTACTACCATAAAAAGAGTATATGTTTGTACAGTTCTTTTAAATGTATATTTTATAAAAACACTATTATCTAAGTTGAGTGAATTTTCGAGTAGTATACAAAAACCATAGAGAATCTTTTTTTTATATTTTAATAGGAGTCAAATATTTGCGTAAAATAACTTTATTAAAACGAAAGTGATTTTTGTAGAAATAGAAATGAATGAATGTTATATTGCTAAGAAATATATTCTCAATTGTGTAAGAGAGAATCACTTATGTAAGTAGTGTTCTATGCAGTTTTAATCATAAATAGTGAATATATATAAATATATTTATATATATAAATCTTTCATCTGTCTAATTACTGGCTTTTTGCTCTATTAATCAGATTGTAATTATGATATTCATAAAAATAGAATATACAAATCAATGTCAATCATTTCTAATCTTCACATACACAATAGATGCATTTTTTTTTTTTAAAAGATAAAAAAAAAAAAAAAAAAAAAAAAAAAAAAAAAAAATAAAAATAATATAAAAAAAAAAAAAATATGCGCAGCGTGGTTAGAAAGTGATAACAGTATGTTAAAGTATTGTGATCTGTACAACTGTTTAAGAAAGAAAGTGATCGCTGACCACTAAAATTCGAGGAAATCCCATGAAGATTGGTCAACATGGTAGGGGTAGGCATTTTGGGTGGGCCATGTTAGTAAAAGCGTACGACTTAAAAACTTTTTTTTAAATTTATTCATGATTTGCCTCTCTTCAGCTCAAAACAGATAAACGTCATATGTAATGGATTTCAAATTTATGCTTGTTGATTTCTGTATTGAATTCTTAAACAAATGCTCACAACATCAATCTCTTAAGATAACTATAATTGTACATGATTTATATAAATCTGGCACTTTATCTATCTATAGTGTTAAAAATTTTCATTATACTTATAGAAATAAAATCCCTACAACTATACTTAATCAAATAGTATAGTGTAAAATTTCAGATATATAGGACAACAAGTTGATTGTTACACATTTAAATTTTAACCTTATATAAATCATATTTAATATGAGGATGCCTGATTATTATAGAGATTTCAAGTTATTGTGTAAATTAATATTTGAATATATTTCATACAATATATTTCGGACATAAATTAATAAAATTTCAATTCCCTCCTATTTCGAAAAACTGCTTTTCCTACATATAATATACAATATGGATTAGATCATCAGTGAAAAAATAAAAAAAAAAAACAGAGACAGTAGCTTATTATCATCTGACAGTGTCTATGAATTCTCCAATAATGGACATGTTCCTATCTGAATGAAATAAGGCAACAAGAACAATAGCTGCCTCCACGTTTGTTAATCGTACGTGATCCGAATTAACATAAATATTAAAGCGAAGATGAGAGATAATGGAGAAGTACCAAAATTGGGCTTTAGATACACTGATCTGAAAATTATTGATACACTTATAATTATAGTAATAGAAATACTTAGTAGTATACATACGTAGACTATATTATTATTAACATGTATAGATATGGTCCCAAAATAAAAAAGAGAGAGAAACACAGAGATGTTGTGATTTAATGTATACATAGGTCTTTTAAATTCTCATGGAAATCCCAAAATCCATTATTAGAGGCACCATAGCTTTTTTGATAGCTTTGAAGAATTGGCTAATAATAAAGAGTTATGTATTTACACAACTACCAATCGAAAGTTCTCTATAGAATATGGTAGGCGGATTCAAAGAATATCAGTCGATACTAACGGTAGGTGTTTTCTAACTTTATTGGTCAGTCACTGCGTTTAAAGTGTGAAATCTCGAACTCTGACAGTGATAGACTGTAAGTTATATTTCAAAGTCTATACGATATATTAACTCGGATCGCCTTATTTATTATTTGATGTTATTTTCTCTCGCATGTTGATGTTTTGGGGTCATTGCGTCATATACTACAAATAGCAAATAATATCTAAATTTTTTCGTTTTTTTTGATAAATTAAAATTCTTGTTTTAGCTGTAACCTACTAAAGCGTTAGAGTATTCTTGATTAATTAAATACCCACACACACACACTACTCACGACAGATCATTTCTTCTCGTAATCACATTTTTGCCTCTACTTTGTATATTTATGAACTCATATTTTGGACTTCTCACTATCATTCTTGAATTACAATAATTGTTTCATATTGAGTGAGTCTTCTTATACTATTTAGTCATTTCAAAGATTGCTCTTTCACTCTTTTATAGCTCCAAATAATGGATATACAAAATATTGGATATGACGTGTATAATAAATCTGGAAATGTAATATTCTCTTAGCCTTATACTCCCTCTATAAAATGTTATCCAAGAGAAATCCTTTCGATTATACAGATACTTTAAATATATCGACATCAAAGTAAGAACAGTCTACAGACATGCCTTCATGTTCATCGATGGTCGCATCTTTCCACCTTTGGAATCTTTCATGGGGCATATGTGGAGAACATCAGTTTTTTGAAATTGAGTGGGAGGAACAGGAATGGAGGTGAATATTCTGGTAGGACCTTCGTTCCTACGACTTGCTTTGAGTGCTTTTCCCTACTTTGTAGGGAAACAGTTAATAGTGTATTGTGTGAGATGGGCTTGCCAAATGGGGATCTAGCCTGTTCAAACAAATTACGAAATGACAAAAGGTAAAGAAGACGCGTTACGCTTTTCATCTGGATCTCACCGTTACGTATTTTACTTTACCTTGAGTTCACAGCTGTTGGTGTTCTTCGGTCTCATCCTTTCATACACCAAATGACCCAAATACATTCGCATTTAGGAATACTGGTTGAGCATACTGTATATGTATTTAGAGAGTGCTCTATTTTCTTATGGCACAAAATGGCCTTGCTCAAATTAATTTCATTTGAACGTACCCGTAATCATACATCAAAAGGAAAAAAAAAAAACAAAAAAAGAAAGAACAAAAAACAGGCTATATAAAGTGGGCTTTAATTAAGTTGCCTTCAATAAGAAATACTACATCCCCGAGAATCTGGTGCCCACCATTGATAAGCTAACCAAAAGTTGAGGTGTTCATTTACATGACTTCACGAGCGATCCAAATATAGTTGTGCATCTCTTTTTGTGAGGCTATTCAAGAGAGCCACACATGACACATCTCACTTAGTGGTGACACACTTTTGCGTGAAGTTATTGTATTGTAATTGGATAATGGATCCGAGCTATTTTGGCACTATGAGCGCGAAGGAAAAAGTTTTTGATGCCTTTGAATTTTTCCTTTCTGTTTTCAGGAAAAAGTGACATATATACTTTGTAATGATGTTAGACAGTTATGACTTAGAGTTGGCCAAGCTGAGGTAGATGTCAGATTTTCTAGATAGGGTATAATGGATGCATAAGATCCTGCTACCAAACCATTATTTTGGAAACAACAGAATAGAGGGTATTTAGTTATTATATACGATTGTTTGGCATAGCAACTCTATGGAATGCATATTATCTGAGAACAGTAGTCTGGACACAACATCTGCTGATTTTAAAGTGCTCTTAAACTTATGACAACCTGTTGACTGCATATTGCATGCGAACAAAGACATACATGGGCAACGTTTGATTACAGTAGTGCATAGAGTTATAAAAAGGTAAGCTGCACCAAGTGCTGTGGCATTGTAAATCAACAAAACGCGTCTACACTTAAGTGTTGCAAAAGGGGTATTGTTACGTAGAAACCATCCTTCAATTGGACTACAACAACATGGCAACCATCAGAAAACCATAGACTATATATATATTGCAGTCCGTTTCTTTAAACTATTCCCACAATTTCGTTTCTTGTTCTTCCTCAAATACGTACAAAACATAAGAAAATTTCGGGGAATGTGAAATATTTATGCAGAACAGCTAACTTGTTGCTTAGGTAATAACTTGTTCACAAAAGATGGGTGCAGTACTAGTCAACAGATTGCATGATAACTTACTGTTCGGCACAACTTAAGGGCCGGTGACGACTTTCTATAGAACCCCACTGTCTCTTTGCTGTCAGTGAATATGTTATATATATGATGTACTATTCAGAAGAATATGAATAGGTTTCGCTTTGGCATAGGTTAAGAACAAACTGTTCATCAACGTGCACGTAATTATGAAGCTGCTGTTAAGGAACCAACAAAAAAAAAACAAACAAAACATTTATCAGCAAAAGACGTTTTTTGCCTTCTTTTGGGTTCATGCAAGGAACTTGATCTTCATTAATCATCACCAGTGACCATCAATTGAGATGGCTGTTTGATATATAGGAAGCTAAAAATTTGTCAAGTTTTCGGCCTTAATTCACTTTTTTGACTTGCGTAATGTTCGCCTTTTGGCGAGGCTGTCATGATGGACCTTTTCCGCCATCCTCTATATCCACCGTATGGGGCCTGAACTCAAAGAAAAAGAAATTACAGAGAGACAATGTCTCGTGTCAGCCCTTTTTTTTGAGGTGGTGCGTCAGTTAGTCTAATAAATCCATTGCTGTGATGAACTCCTTTACCTTTCCTCCAAATTAACCATGCGCATGCCTTGCCACTGCAAGAAAGAGAAGCAGAAACGCTAAGATCAATTTAACTTGTTTTATCCCATTAAAAATGCTTCTTATAAATCAAAGTATTCCTCGTCAAAACCATTCTTCTATTACATTTTTTTTTGTAATCAAAACCTCCGTGGTGAGTCATTGCAGAGTCCCCACATCAAGGGATTTCGACCCTTCATACAACCAAGTTAGATTTATTAAATGTTCATGAGTAATGGGATAGCCTAGAATCAATTTAAAAGTGGCTCAACGAACTAAATGGTGCGCAAAGTGGATTGCACCTCCATTGACATGTTGCTTTTCACTTCTAGTTTTTCGAGTCTCTTCCGAATCCCAGAAAAATATGGCCCTCGAGCATAATGAAGTGCATCTCTTTGGAAGAAAGGGTAAGCCATTTTCAGTTTGCATTAATCTTTACCAAAAAAACAATACCTTAGAATAAAATTCTAGAGAAAAAATAATTCAAATCAAACATTATGAAATAGAATCAAATCCTAAAATGAATTTCACATTATTTTAGAGAAATCGGCCAATCCCTTAATATTTAATAAATTTTTTTCAAAAAATAGTATAATTAGTTTTTTTATTTTCTTATTTTACATGAAAAACTGGAATTGTTTTGGAATTGCAAATAAATCAATAATCTAGATATAGACTAGTAGCACGAGGAACACATAGGCCTGAGGATGGATGCTCCTCATTTGTTTTATTTTTCTTGTTTTTGTTTTCATTGAATGGATGATTCTTTTGTATATCTATAACGGCCTACGTACATTCCAAACCCAAAGCCATGCTCCTAAGCTAGATCATAAATTATAAGAAAATTTTATCTTTTTTATTTTTTCGAGTGGGCCTCTCTTTATTAACTTACCAAATAGCCATCCTATTCTGGGGACCCACAGAAACGGACGACACGGCACGTCTACTCTACAGCTGTCTAAGTATTTTTCTATTCCAAAATTCTTTCGACAATTATAAAAGAAAAGGCTCCCAAACATTAAAAAAAAAAAATTACCATAATTTTTATATTTATACCTCAAATATTATATTCATAAACTGTCCTTAATATTTTTAATATTTTTAAAATTTTATCTCAAATTAAATAGAAATTAAAAATTTTAAAATAAATAACAAGTATATCTTGTTATTTGACTTTTCTAAAAAATATAATCAATATGTATTTTAAACGTCAATGTCCAATTTGACAGAAAAAAATAAATACAGTATGTAATACTTTCAAAATATTTTCTCAAAAAGAATAAAAAATAAAAGGACAAGATATTTTGATAATTCCACGGAAAAAAGAAAAGATCCGGATAATATGCCTCGTGATTGAGGACAGTTGGATTACTAATCACGAGGGTGAAAGGGATGGTCTGGGGTCCGCGATCTCTCTCTTTCTCTTGTCCCTTCCCCCAACCAATGGCTCAAGACTCAATTTACCAATGCATAGATAAATGCATGGAAGATTATGGGAAAGAATTAAACTGACTATAATCCCTTGATATACAATTTACAAGCATTCTCTTAGGGGCATACGAAGGCCCAGGATATAACTTTTGGAACGACCAAATTGTGATATGGTAACATTTTGGGAGTTAATATAAACAAATTTTAAAAAATAAAGTCTAACTTTTTTTTTTAAAAAAAAATCTTAACTTTTGTGGTGTTTGGGCGCCACGGCCCCCCTAACCTCCTCCTTGGCTTGCCTCATACTTCATTTTGATCTCAATTTAAAGTTGCTTTTATTAGTACGTTGTTTTAAAAAAAAAAAGAGATGAAATTCCAAAATTGTTGTGTGTCATACAAATTATGGCAAGTAAAATTTAAAATATTTTATTTGTCAATAGGAGAAATAGTTGAATGCAATTTGTACACCTAATTTAAAGTACTTAAGGGGGGAACACATGAACAGATGAAATTCGAAAAATTTCTCCATTCAAATATTCATCATGCCAAACATAATTCTGAAAAATTTGAATCTATAAATTTTCAAATTTTACACGAAATCAATCGCCCAACAATAAAAATTTTTTTTTATTTTAATTCTAAAATTAAAATAATAATAAAAATTCAAAATCATCTCATTCTATCAAAATAAACATAAAATTCAATTAAATCATCTCTATCTTCACTTTTTACTAATTTTTAAAACTCTAAAAAAAATTGACATCTCGCAAACATACTTCAAATTTTTTACTTTTTTTCACATAATATAATAAAATTCCAATCTACCTCAAATTTCACAACAATAATAAAACTTTTAAATGCAAACATAAGTCTATAAGATGATTAGAATCTCGACCAATAGCATGGAGAGTATATTTAATTATACATTCAAAAACCTTTGAAAAAAATAAGCTACCTTCAAATTTATTATAAAAAATACAATTTATTTAAATATAATATCAAGTTGATCCGAGTAACACATTTCCATCAACCTAAGTTTATCATTTTGGATTTAATAGATTTATTTGAAGAATTTTATTTGCAAAATGTCAAAACAGAGATGGATAGCTTTGCTAGTGAACATGCCTTGTACTTCATCCTTCAGTATTTTAGCAATAAAACAAATCCAACAAAATTCTTTATAAAATGAAGAATAGAGAAACTATTTATAAGGAAAATTTAATTTATTGAATGGCAACATGTATCATGCCCTAAAACAACGTTCCTTTCAAACTTTTTACTCGGACAGCGACGTTTTCTGAAATTCCAGCAATTCTTGAAAACTCGCTTTGGATTTAAATCTTCGAGTATTTAGAGATGTTTTTATTATCCCCAACAATGAGTTACTTTTATTTTAAAGTCTACATTATTTTTAGTCAAATAAATATTTTGTTCAAGTTTCGATCATTTCGTGTCTTTCCTTTTCCTTTTGTACCATTGGTGCTATATATTATTAGTAAGTTGCATTAATTACTTGAATTAACTTCATTTATCTTAAAGAACCTGAATTTATTTATAAAATATTTTATGAATTAGATATTTAACTAGAATTATATACAGAGCCAAAAACTTATCATATGATATTTTCTATAATTAAGACAATATAATCTCTCTTTTTTCTTACATAATATTTAAAACATTTGTGTATGATATTAATTTTTATTTAGGCATTTAAGTTACATCCATTGCATTTGGGAAAAAAAAATGGTTGTCTACTATATTTCTAAATTTTTAAGATGTTCCTCACATTAAAGTTTAAGTAGTGTTATAAAAATGAAAAAAGCAATCTAAAGCAACAAAGGAATAAAAAATTATGCAAGAGCCCGCTAAAAGCTGACGGTTTTACTCTGAGAGAGAGAGAGAGAGACCATGTCCGCTCTCCTTTTTTTTTCCTCTTTGCACATACTTTGACTGAGCGGCACCAGGCTTCTAACCATCTCCGCTTCTTTCACATTTTGACCCACCATTCCTCTCACCGTATTTCCTTTTTCCTTTTCGCTTTTTTTTTTTAAAATGTTTGTTTATTTGTTAAAATATAAACTGTTCCTCATTCTCTGTTATCTTGCTTTAAGTTTGTCAGTTTGTGTCTGACCAAGCAATGGCGAAGGAGCCACTGCGACTTCCTTCTCTGCTGCTTCCTCCACTTCTTCTGCAATGGCGTCGTTTTGCTGAAGTTGCTCCGCCATTCTCGAAACTCGCCTTCTTCTTTTCTTTTTCTTCTCCACTCACATTGTGATCTCTCCGATCCGTTTTGTACTTCAAAGTCCAGGTGGTTCTTCTCTTTATTTATTTTCCTTCCGTTTTCTTAGTTCGAAGTTTTCTTCACTGTTTTCCAGGTACAAATGCCATTTTTTGGTTTCACTTCAAGTTGCATTTTGCTAATTTCATTTTTCTGGTTCTCACTGTATGTGCGTGATGCATCTTGTGCTGTCTCTCTTGCTTTTACGATGTAGAACAGTGTTTTTTTGTTCTTGCATATGTAGAACAGTGTTGGTTGCGGAGAAAGTGATAGATAGGAAAATAAATTTACTTACCTACTTTTTTTCCTCTAAGGTAGACTATTGGGCTTGCTTGCTTGGGTTTTTCATACAAATTAGATATTTCATAATCTGACTTTCTCTTTTCTTTCGATTTCTAAGAAACAAAAAAAATGACGGAGATGTACATTCTTTCTTAAAAGGTCTTCATCTGTTCCTTAAACTATTTCCGACAATGTATTATCATAGTGAGCCTTACAAGTCAAATCTTTGGCCCTTCTGATCACAAAATCTGGACAATAATCGTTAACAAAAAAAATAGGCCTTCAACGGTGTCTCTAGTTTCATTACATCTTCGAAGTGAGAAGTCTGTAATGTCATTGTTTCTTTCACGAGAAAAATATAACCTTCCTCTTGATGCGGCCTGGCCAATGGTCAAGTAGTAAATGCAGTAGTTAAGGATAGAAGGGGAAAAAAAATTAATTTGCAAGAATATACGATTCTGGAGTAACTTCGCAGATAGTGTAACTTTCCTTTGTTGTTGCTTTTTCTGCATTCGCTTTCATACTTCTGTACATTCCAAGAATCAGCCTTTTGAAGCGTATTTACGGTTTTAAACATCTCTAGGTACTGAAGTAGCTTTGGTATATGCCTGTACGAGGGAAATAAAGGCCAATTCAATCAGATGGAGCAATACGAAATTCTGGAGCAAATTGGGAAAGGAGCTTTCGGTGCTGCTCTTCTCGTGAGGCACAAGCATGAAAAGAAGAAGTGAGAATGAAAATCAAACTCCTTGTATTTATATTGTGTTTTCTTGCCATTTAAAACTGCACGATTTAGAAGAATATAGTGTATAATATCAAAAATGATCTGTAAAGGTGCTTTGCCTTCTAATTTTGATTTTCGTTTTTTTTTTTTTTTTTTCCATTGAATATAAATTTAGGTACGTGCTGAAAAAGATTCGTCTTGCCCGTCAAACCGATAGATCTCGTAGATCCGCACACCAGGAGGTTGGTACTGTTTCTTTTTTTGGTAATTGTCTTGAGGAACTGATTGAATATCTTGTGAACAGTTGGTAATTGTCCCCTTAGTGTCTTTCCTAATCTTTCATATGCCACATTAATTTTGGTTGTTTTCTCATTACTAGTATTCATAAAAATAAGTTGAGGGGGAAAATTAACCACAGGGAATTAGTAGGGAATTTGATATGTGGTTCATATATCTAGTGAAAATGGTGAGTCAGCTGATATCTGAATGCAAAATATTTTAGCTGCTGTTGATGCACACGGTACTAGCTGAAATTTATAATTTTCAGTCCTTGAAATGGATAGTTTGCAGCTGCAGTACATGTTAGGAACTGAATGTTGGACTGAGTTGTAGTAGAACACATTTTTCCTGGTTGGGCTGCAGTTGAACCTTTGATGCGGAATTATTTTGGATGTAGATTTTGGGTCATCTTCTGATTAACCACTTTCCTGGTTTGTGTAGATGGAGCTTATTTCTAAACTACGAAATCCATTTATTGTGGAATACAAGGATTCCTGGGTAGAGAAGGTGTGTTTGTGTGCATAATTATCTTTTTCTATCGAGCTCTTGCTGTGTGGCATCCTTTTTCCATCTTTCTGCCTTCATTGGTTGGAAGGACATTTGTTTCTGGTATGCTCTTGTTTGTCCTTTTCCCCTAGTAACACTCTCCTGTTCGCAACTGTTAAAAAGAGCCTCTTTTGCACTTTTAAATTTATATAGAATGTTCCAGGTACTATGACATTAGGGAAGATGTCTTAATCCTGGCATATAGTAGATACCCTCTTTAAATTTTGGGTTATTCCCTCGCTAAAGTTTTTTTTTTTTTTTGATAAGTAAGTCAATCTTTATTAAAGAAGAAGGAAAGTGGAAAAAAAAAATGACAAGTGACAAGTTTCTGAGATATTTTTGAAATTGGAAGCTTCCTGTATAACATGTGAAACTATGGACGTGCCATCTTAGACGCTATGATCCAGCCTAATTATGCAGTACCATTTAGAAGTTCTTTAAAGACCTGAAAAATGAGATTTTAACAACAATGATAAATTAAAAGGAAAAAAAACTTGAGTCGGACAATGTATAGCTGAGTTGAGTTGAGTCAGAAATCATATCATTGTCATTGCACTACTTCAAATTCCAATTCTGTAGCCGTCAATGGCTTACCATTGGACATGCCTTAAAATGAAGCACATATTTTCATATCTTTTGGGGCCTTGTCTGCAGATTTGATGGATTGTATCAAGTCAGTAGTAAACATATTTGAACCCAAAAGAGTATCATATTATTGCACAATGCTTTTAGTTTATCCAAGGAAATCTTCATGACCACATGCAAAATTCCTTATTTTGCTTGTTTATAACTTTGTCTTGGTTATCACATTTCATTCTGTTTGGTTATCGTATTCTGCAACCTGACTAACTTTCTGTATCCTTGAATTGCTTAATCTTGATGCCTTTCTTTCTCAGGGTTGTTATGTATGCATTATTATTGGTTATTGTGAAGGAGGCGACATGTGAGTTTTCTTGCCTTTTGAACTAAATCTTGAGATGAATGATTTTTCTCCATCTTAAAGCCTTGCATAACCTCAGACCCTCTGTGCTTGTTTCGTGTGTGGTACAGGGCAGAAGCTATAAAAAAGGCAAATGGAGCTCTTTTCTCTGAAGAGGTTTTTGTTCACTTTATTAACGTTTCTCTTGTCTGTCTCCTCTTGGCACAAAATTTGATATCATTTTTACATCCCTTGGACAGTATTCAACTATAATGCGCTTAAATGTTTTACAATTCTGAGTCTTTGCATCTGATCGCTAAAAGATCTACTTTCCCATCAGAAACTCTGTAAGTGGCTAGTTCAACTTCTGATGGCACTCGAATACTTGCACATGAATCATATTCTTCATCGTGATGTGAAGGTTAGTGGTCTTGCCATCTCCATCCATATTCTCTGAGGCTGTTTTGTACTGATAGTGTTCCATGATACCACCAGTGCTCAAATATATTCTTGACAAAAGATCAAGATATCCGTCTTGGTAAGTTATCTAGTGATTTCTACACTTCATCAAAATGGAAATCATTGGTTTACTAACAAGAAATCACTAATGGGGCAGGTGATTTTGGACTTGCGAAGATGTTGACATCAGACGATCTTGCTTCCTCTGTAAGTAATGTGATCCAGACATTGATATAGTAATCTGCAATATCTTATGATTATCAGTCCTAACAATTTTTGCCTCATGACTCAGGTTGTGGGAACTCCAAGCTATATGTGTCCTGAGCTTCTTGCTGATATACCTTATGGTTCAAAGTCAGATATTTGGTCTTTGGGTAAGCATAGATTGTGCATGTGTGTCTTGCTTAATTTTGTGGTTATTTAGCTGAAGTTTTTTGTCTATCTTGAATTTCTGTCATCCAGGGTGCTGTATATATGAAATGAGTGCTCATAAGGCTGCATTCAAAGCATTTGTAAGTTGCTGGGCCTTCTCTTTTCATTTCTAGGCATATGGAGATAGATTGTTGTGTTACCTTTCCTCTATGTGAGTTTCATGGAAAAGACCGCGGGGAATCTGGTGGCATCACATGTTCTATATCTATTTGCTAATGGTGTACAGGTGTAATTAGAATGCTCGGATAGTTTTAAATCTCTCTATCATGCGTGTGACTTGTGAAGCTATTGGGTTCTAATAGTCGAATTTCAGTAAGCCTAGTACAAGGAAACAGGCATATTTAAGATAATGAGTGTGAGTATACAAATGCCTGCACAATCATTCATGCTCACCTTCTGTAGATAATAATCGATGTTTAGTTGGCTCCATGGTTGTTTTTTTGTATATGTATGGAACTACTCCCATGTTCCTTAACTATGAATAAGCACCATAAAATCATTTTTATCAGGTAAACCATTCTGCATGGATTATGCTGCTAGGCTTCCCTGCAACTTTTATGCTTTGAAGCTTTCTCCAGGATGTTTAGTGATTGGTACTGTTACTGATTTTTCAGTTTGCTTTCTTTTTTTGAGCAGGACATTCAAGCACTGATCAACAAAATTAATAAGTCTATAGTGTCTCCACTTCCAACGAAGTATTCTGGTGCATTGTAAGTCTTACCTGTATTTCTTGGTTAAAGTAGTTGTTATTCCACAAAATCAAGTACCTTTACCCTCACAAGAGAGACATATGGCAGTGAAGTAGGTCAAGATGAGATGATAGAACAGCAGACACATAGTTGGATAGTCAGATTATTGTTACTTATGAGCTTAGGTTACACTTGTGACATAGATAAAAATTCCATTTTCCATGTATCTTCATTTCTTCTTGTTAGTCAGTTATGGCAATCTAACCATATTGCTTGTGTCTGTTTTCAGCCGGAGTCTTGTTAAAAGCATGTTGCGGAAAAACCCAGAACTTAGGCCAAGTGTATGTATAATTCTTCTCTAACCTATATTTTAGGTGAATAAGCATCTCTATAAGTGTAGGATGTCGGACCCCCATGGTTGACTATCTACAAAGTTCACTCCAAATGACAGGGCCATTTTGGCATTTCTTTTTCTTAATCCTTGGCATTTGGCCTTCACGCTGCACTGATAAACACCTTGAAGGTTTTGGGGGACTTCACTACTATTAAAGGATTAGAAATAATTGTTATGTTTGCTTCTATATTTTAAATTTTTGGTAAATCGAAGGGAAATATAAGAAAGGAAAAATTAGGACTTTCTTAAGTCATCTATGACTATAATTAGTTTCTTTTTTCATATTATGCTCTTATGTGCTTTATTTGAATCCTATGTACTTATTGATCTGAAAAAAGTTAAATTGTGCATTTAGAGATTTTGAAAATTCATCTTCTCCTTCATATTACTTTTTTTTTTTTTTTTTTCAGGTGTATTTGGTAGCTCGTCATGTGTTTTGAGTTGTTCATGGGATTGATGACTTTTATTCATTGTAGGAAAACAAGTTTTAATTAGCATAATTCATGTTACCTTTTGCTTTCTTTTCTGTTACATCTTAAATTAAGTTGATGAGATAGATTTTTGTATGTGGTTGACTATTTGCTAAAATTATTTTCGTAGTCATGCTTGGCTGCTAGAAAATAAAGAGATTCCAGAACAAGAAAATAAAGTTACTTTTCCTGCTAGACAAGTATTTGAAAAAGGATGTGCAAAAAGGCATGTCCTCTGCCATTGAAGAAGTTTCAGAAAATATAAATGGAGCCATGAAAGTTTTTATTCAGTGATACGATGGCTAGACTATTGTGTTGATGCTGATACCAATGGTCGTTGAAAGATTTTGCTTGTACACAGTTGCGTGAATGTATATATTTGTAGTATGTTTGTGGCATTGCACTTGCACATTTCCTGTCATTTAAAGTGCATCTATTCTGGCAGGCTGCGGAGCTGCTTGGGCACCCACACCTTCAGCCTTATGTTCTGAAGGTTCATCTCAAGATCAATAGCCCCAGACGCAATAGTTTACCTGTCTTCTGGCCTGAACCCACTTACATGAAGAAAACCAGGTTTTCAGAGCCAAAGGATGTTCCTCTTGCTAAATACATGAGGAAGCGTCCTTCATTCAGCAATGATAGGACCTTGAATCCAAGCATATCTGGAGCTGAGCAAGATTCTGTGTGTTCTACCCAAGAAATTCATGATAACCCAAGTTGTTTAAATGAAAGGTTACAAGAGCTGTCTGTTGGAGGCATCCATGAAGAGAAAGCCATTTCGAAGACTATTTTGACCACAGATGTTGCTAAATCGTTGAAACGGATTCCAGCAAAAGCTTCTGGTCCGCCTAAAAGAAGTGAATCAGTAAGATCTGTTGCAGTCACTCTCTCCCTCTATAGAGTCTCTATACTCACATGCATGTAATGATGGTTGACATGCCAATAAAACTAGACATGCAAGTTTGGCGGACTGACAAGCTCAGATTAGGCTATGATGTCTCAAAGATGCTCTTGCATTGGACAATTGCTGGACGTTTTCAACTGGAATTTTGCTTGTCCTATCGTTCTTGATTTTTTTTTTTTTTTTTTTTGCAGTTTCCTGCTTCATGCTCTCCAAGAAAATCTGTCACTAGAACTAGAAGGGCATCTTTGCCCTTGACAACAAGAGGTGCAAGTCATCAGTCCCCTTGCAGGCCCAATATTGGCATCCTTCACCATTTAAAATCCCCAGATGTTTCTGTCAATTCCCCCCGAATTGACAGGATCGCTGAATTCCCCTTAGCCTCATATGAAGACCCATTCTTTTGCATTGGTAAAACTTCATCACCCTTGGCACAAGGATCCTCCGGCTCCCCGCCATACATTGACCATTCCATTACCAAAGACAGATGTACAGTCCTGACAGATAGAGCTTCTGCCAAAGCCAGTTCCCCTGATGCATGGCAGGGCATTAATCCCAGCATGTTCCGGGCATATGGACAGGAAAGAAGTGATGAGTGCTCTGAGCTAAATGCAACTGCTGGGGCATCAAGCCGCAATTCGTCAGACTCCCGTGGTCGCCGATTCGACACCTCATCATTCCAGCAAAGAGCTGAAGCTTTGGAAGGGCTGCTTGAATTTAGTGCAAGGTTGCTGCAACAGGAAAGGTATGATGAGCTCGGGGTGTTGCTAAAGCCATTTGGTCCTGGAAAGGTCTCCCCTAGGGAAACTGCCATCTGGTTGAGTAAGAGCTTCAAGGAAAATACTCCGAAGGAGGAAGGTTAGCAACAATGAAATGCTGCCACGTGGAACTTAAATTTAGCTGTAACATTTTATAGAGTCGGTTCTGCTTGTTTTTGACATATCCAAGGCACTACGAGGTTAGGCAGAGATGCTGACACAGTAGGGTTTTTGCTAGATTTACGAGTCTTCCATGTCAATTCATGATGTTCTCTGAGATGGGCAATTCAGTACCATCTGTAATGGATTTGTATTGAGGAAATAGAAGTGCAAACTGTTTCCAGGTACAATGGCCGTCTCTAGTCGAGTCAACTGGATATTTAAAAGTTAATGGCTAGGATTTCTTCAAGGAAATCTAAAGGGACATATTCTTTCCCCTTAGTATTATCCCATAAGAAGGTGGTTCGGTCACAAGGACATGAGAAAGACAGAAGACAAGCATGGAAGTTGGAAGTAATCTGTCACTGCATAGATAATTAGTTTTCTTATAAAGTAGTATAATTTTGATGAATTAAATGCCCCATTTTTGGGCAATAGCAAGATGTCTCATTCTAAACAAAGAAATCTCCCGAAGTTTACTAGATCCTGTAAATCTGCAATTTTCAGCTCATCAATGTATTACAAAAAAGCCTCCAGGAGGCAAAATCCACACAAGGTTGAATCCCACGCTCCTTGTAGTTTCATTGCAATTTCTATCTTTTTCTTTCAGTTGGTGCCTTGTAGCCTAGTAGAAACTCCAATGTGGCTGCATTCATTTATGAAGGAAATAAGAAACCAGAGGAACGAACAACATATGCCTCAAGAGATCTGGTTAGGGTACTTACCTCAAATGCTTCGAGAGATTTGTAGTGTCTTGAATTATTACTCCTCTTGGCAGTTGCATCGCCCTTGCAGTGGGAAGATCCCGTTGGACTATAGGGCTGGATAAACCTCGGGTCATGGTTTTCATGACCAACCCGTTTCGCACTTGAGGATGAGTGTTGCGGTTGATTATCCGGCTGGAAACTCGTTCCGTTAGCTGAATCTGTTTGATTACTTCTCGGCTTCAATCTGGAATCTGGTCGTTGCTTTGGTTCACTCTGTGCCCTGTGTTTAGCCCTTGAAGATTCCGTCCTGCCCATGTAGTTTGGTGCGAATGGACAGCCATAAGACATGTTGCCTAAAGAATCAGGCCGCAGAAAAGTGGCATAGGCTTTGGTTGGGTTCTGTTCAGACGTTGCTGCTAGAAAACGTTGGGGGCTGTTACGTGCGGTAGCGCAATCCTCCTCGTATTCACGTTCTCGGCCTGAGATCGAGAGATTTTCTGAATGGTATGCTGTAAATCCACGCTCTATCCTCTCAATTTGTGAATAATTCAAACGATCACTAATGCTTTTCGAGACTCCCCGTCTTCCATGGAGATTCCTATCCATTTTATGCTGCATTAAGACGGCATTACTATGAGTTAGCAACTGAATAATTCAGATCACAACATTCTGAAACACGGTAGCAGCTAGCTAATGGCTTTCAAGGACCTTAACACCTGTTTGCTTTGCAGGAAAGGACCAATAATTTTGCACTTGAATGCACACAAAATGAGACTTACTGGGTACATTCTCTTGAACCCGTCATCCCGAGTGAAATTCTTATTGAAGGATGGTAGGCATGTGACAACATGATGTGCTTCCTCTGCCATCTGGATTCTCTGAGCCCGTGCTCGAACTTGAATAGCGATCAGTGCATGCATGCGTCGGAGAGTGGCAGCCGTTTGTTTCCTTACCAGGTGACCCCTGACCGCTGCTTGGAGCTTGACTAGTCCCTTCAAAGCATACAGTGCTTTTCTTGCCTGAAACAACACAGACAAATGGTAAAAATTAACATAGTGATCTTATTATGCTATCAAATTAGTTCAGTCCACTTTCTTTTAGGCTGTTTAAAATGGTCTGAGAACGTAAAGTTATTAACAATTTTAAGGCGTTGGTCTTTCTTTTGACATGAAAACTAGGATGGAAGTTCGCACCAGATAAGAACGATAGGCAGCTTGAATCTTTGTGGCAGCTGCATTTTCAGCTCGATTCTGCTGAATTTCTTTCTCTGCACGTGCCCGGAATGCGAGTCTGCTGATGTCAATCGAGTCAAGTGACATAGAAGATCTATGTGTTATCTGTTTGCGAGCTGCTTTTCTGAAACTCCATCTTCGCTTTACTCTGGGAGTCCCCAGTTGACTCCCCGTTTTGTTAGTACTTGGATACTCAGCAGAAAAGGATGTTGCATTCTTCTTGTGTTTCTCCTCCCTCCTCCCAGACAAAAAGTTTCTAATCCATTCGCTTGCTTTTCCCATCTCTTTCACCCCCTCTAAAGTCGAGTTGCTAAAAAAGACGGGAAGACATAACTTAGCTATGTAACTGACATTGAAGAACTTCGGATTTAGACCTCTTTATCTGGTATTCTGCTAATCTCTTTGTTTATACAATTGGCTAGGCTAGTTGACTTGGGGATATTCAAATTATAAATTAGAATATCCAAATTATAAATTAGAGGAATGATTAATATGGCTTTCTGTCGTGGAGTTGTGGCAAAAAAAGTTAAATTTTTTTTTTATTAACTATGGCCTGCAATATCCCTGATTAAGCAATTTGCCACCCTAAAGACTCATTTCTCTGTATGCAGCTTCGTCAACTGCTTCCTCTGTTTCTCGCTCTTCTTATTGACGCCTCAATAAGGTGGCAAGGGCCGTGTGTATCTTCTGAGTGAAATCCTTGAAAGAACCAGTCAACTTCTCGACGCCATGGGATGCAAATTCTTCACCGTTGAAACTACCAATCACTACATGCTCTAGTTTTGTTTCCTTTCGAGGTCTTATGGGGCGCCAAGGGCTGTTTGTTGTGGTTCACTCTTTGTATTAAGTACTACGTAACTGTACCGTTCTTGCCTCTTACGAGGCCTCATCTGGGTGTGAAGGGCCAAAATCCAATCCTCTAAAAGTGCATATATCTTGATTTATTGCTTCGCTTGTAACTCCAATCAAAATATGAATTGTTTCACAAGATGACATACTGAAAGGAGTTGATTATCTATAATTAATGTCCTTCCTTTGTGTTGTGACCATAAGGGCTGGCACCCCTTACAGGTGTCGGATTAAGCTATAGCTATCGCATTTAAGAAGGGAGACCTCACCACAACCATACACCATATTTAAGAAAGGGGATCTCACCGCAACTTTACGAAAGTGCAACAAAGAAATACGGTTGGAGGATTCGATCTAAGGATCTCCATCTCAACCCTCACTACAAGGTGACCATATTACCGGTTAAACTACCGCTTCCGTGGTTACTGTTGTTATTCTTTATCACATTACACATGATTCTAAAGTTGTATAATAGTACTCTTTCAGAAACAAAAGAGAGTTTTTGGGAGGAGGATGAGGAGGGGTTTTTTTCTTCTCCTTGGATGTGGCGCTGAGAGGGTTGGGGTTGTGTGGTGTATTGGGCAGGAGAGTGAAGGCTTTGGGCTTAAGCTTGTCTATTTTGTTTTTTGTTTGTCATGATTAGGCTTTGTTTCCTGTGGGGAGAATCTACTCAATAGGCTCCTGCCATAGAACCTCTAATTAAGCCCATTAGTCCACTTCACAATATCCGGAAGAAAACCACATTTTTTTTAGGGGCAAATGGGGGAAGGGGGCTGGAAGAAAACCACTTACCAATCTGACTCGAACCCCTTCCTTAGCCCTCTTGCACAATCGATCCAACCTACAGTACTAAACCCTTCACACTATGGACTTTCAGTTTCAATGAGAAAAATAAATGAAAAAAAAAACTATGATTGAGAGTCCGAATAGACAACTCAAGAGGGTTGAATTGAGTTTTATTAAAACTCTTATGAATATAGCATGCAAAAATTTAATATGACAGTGCTTCGAGAGAATATGCAAGTTAGAGCACAGTTCTCAAAACTTTTATCAATAATAAAGGCAAGTGATAGATATCTCCTTTTTACTTGATTAAGAAATAAGCCGGTTTAAAAAGAGAGAGATCAAAAGAGATATAGAGAGAGATGAATCAAAAATAAAAGCCTTGATCTATTTTCAAGATAAAAATAGAGTTTCGGTTATAAAAGCAACCATAACACAAATAAATAGCTCAACTAAATAAAGAGTAAGGTTGAGAGATACGACTAGGGCTGTTCACTGTGCAGGTCGGTTCGGGTTGGGTCCATACGGGTCAGGTTTCAGTTACTGCCTGACCCGAAAAATCAACCCGAAATAACTGCTTATTTGACCCGTCCGAACTTGATCCGTACGGGTCAAGTCGAATCAGGGTTTTTTTTTCCCTCTTCCTCCTATGTTGTACCCATCTAACGTTTCTGTGCTAATATGTAAGCCATTTCTATAAAGCTGTATCAATGAGCTTTTTTGCATTATGTTGACTCCACTCATCTTCGAAGAGGGTATACAGACAACAAATACTTGATCATGTATGCATCTCTCTTTCCATTTGACATTTTCTCAACTATTTAACGAAGCAAACAAAATCTGCAATTAGTTGAAGTTACGCTCAAACAACTATCTGAAGTAATGGTGTTCTGTATCTATCTTCTTCTGTTTTTAAAGCCTAAATAATGACATTGCTTCAATATGGCAGTGTTTCCCCCCATATCTGGTACTACAACTATCCATTAATCTACTAAATATCTCCATGGGAAATGAATGAGCCGTAGAGCCTTTTTTTCTCCAGCTTCACTGCCCTGCTAAAGATAATTTAAACAGTACCATGACTACACGTTGGAACGCCATTTGGACAATATTTGTGAAGGGACAAAAATTCAATTGCACGAAGCTGTTGCTCAACAAGCTCCTTGATCTTAAGCGTGTCAGTGATAATTGATTCCTTCATTCCTATCAATTATCATTCATCTTCTTCATCAACGACAGTGGGAGTTAAGTTTTCATCTAACACTTGAAAATGTAAATAAACAATGAAAATGGAAATAAATTAGAAACAAATTTAACATCAATATTATCCAAATGCAATAAAATCACATCACATAGTTACCTGGCTCAACTTCAAAGCTCTCAACATTATCAATGTCTCACGAAGATCAATTCGAATTGGATCAGACCTCAACCAATTTTGTGCACAAACAAGAGCCTCAACTGTTCTAGGTGCCAACGAACTCCGAAATGGATCAAGCACTCTACCCCCAGTGCTAAAGGCTGACTCAGAGGAAACTGTAGAAACTGGAATGGCCAACACATCCCGTGCAACCCTCGCAAGAATAGGATACTTGGATTCATTTACTTTCCACCAAGTCAAGATGTCAAAATCTTGAGTTCTAGATTCACACACATCTGACAAATACTGATCTACTTCTGACTTATTATTAACAGCACGTTCATCTGCATTTTGCTCATACTCCTCAAAAAATGCCACATCAAGATTATCATTACGAAGTCAGATGTGGAAGTTTCAATATTCACACGAGGAGTTTGATTACGTGAAGCAACCGTACTTGAAGTCCCATATAGATCATTATATTCAACAAACAACAAATACAACAAGCTTCTGGTGCTCCCAATCATTACGGATGCTTGAGACTCCTCGTACATTTTTTTAAACCACCAATGCAAAACTTTCAACTTGCACCTAGGATCAAGAACTGATGCAACAAAAATTAAAAAGTTAACTTTTTCAATCTTCCCCCAATACTTATCAAACTTTAACTTCATGCTCGTCACCATAGCACTAACAAGAACATTATTAGACTGGCTCATTTTCATCAAGTTTGATTGAATGCCACAAATCTGACTATAACAGGTATTTGATGTGACATACAAAGAACCAGAAACCTTCACAGTGGCATCAAAAAACACTTTCAGAAACTTCACAAACACCTTAATTGTTTCCCAATCCTCAGATCCCGGTGGTCCATGTGTGCCCCGTCACTAAAATGACGGATATATGGCCATCATCTTCCGCCATCTGCATAAAGGCATTCTGAAACTTCTCAGCCGACTCTAACATAAGGTAAGTTGAGTTCCATCTAGTTGGAACATCAAGACAAACTAACTTCTTACACGCAATCTTTGCCATCTCAGCGCACTTCTTAAATTTTCATTCTTGCAAGGAGAGGACCTCACATATCGCACTGCATTTCGAACCCTCACAATTGAATCATCATAATCTTTCAAACCTTCATTCACAATCAAATTCAATATATGTGCACAACACCTCATGTGGAGATACTTACCATCCAATATATGTCCTTTCAAATATTTCTTCAAAAATTCAATTGCAACGTCATTTGAAGAAGCATTATCAACCGTCACAGTAAAAATATCACTAATTCCCCAATCCAACAAACAAGATTCCACATGTTTTGCAATGGTGTCACCTTTGTGATTAGGAATCAAACAAAAGTTAATGATCATTTTCTGAAGTTTCCAACAACTATCAATAAAATGTGCCGTGAGACACATATAGTTGAGATTTTGCACGGAGGTCCATGTATCAGTGGTCAAACAAACACGTTGACAAGTAGACTTGAATACCTTCTTCAACTCCTCCTTCTTTCTCATATAAAGTTTCATACAATCTCTTGCTACGGTGATACGAAGAAGGGACTTGAAACCGTGGTTCAAAAGCTCTACACACTTTTATGAAGCCTTGACCTTCCACAACCCTAAACGACATTTCATCATATAATCATTTCTGCAATTGCCAACCGTATATTTTTAGGATTATATTTATGAACCCTTAAATTGGCAACATCATGATCTCCAACTTCTTCTGATTGATACTTATCCACTGATTCATTGCTAAATGGGTACTTGGGACATGTATGTAACACATGGTTCAACATATTAAATGTCCCATGCCGTTTAGAGTGGCAATGGTACTGCTTGCTACAATAGTTACATTTAGCAAGTGGGTCACTTGGATCACAACCATCTAATCTTGTGAAATGGTCCCAAACTACTGACCCCTCCTTATTCCCCTTATGTTTGCGAGAAGGATTACTCGAGGCCGAAGGCCCCTCGTCTACATCTATGGTCTCATCATCAGTATTAATGGATGAAATAGATTGATGTGATGAAGAATCATTAGTATCCATCTAAAACAAACAAACATAATAATTAGTTACTATATAGACAAACAAACATATCATCATATCTTCATCACCCAACAGAACCAACAACTCCAATATATAAGCTCTAACCTCCAATCTCTAATATATCCGTTTCTAAATTTCTAATAGGATTTTAGCTTAAAATTACCTGAATAAGCCCAAGCTCCACCACCACCAAGCAAAATTTGAGAATGCGAGATGTCTGGGACAGTAGAATCACTGCAGTGTACTGTTTTCTACAGGGAAAAGGCAGTATCCGTTGTAGTGCCAACTGTACTATTAGTGATGATAACAATGTTCTTACTTTGGATTGCCCTTCAGCTATGACCTGCATCAGCGAACAAATCACACATTAGTTTTCGAGTAAATTCAAGAAAGGACGAAGTAAAACATACTGCACCAATATTAAATGACCACACAACTAAAATCATGATAAATGCACTGAATGAGCATAATGGCAATATAAATAAAATCTATATCCATTTCCTGTGATGGTTTCGGCCTACCACTTTCGCAAGCCAAACCGAAAGTACTTACATACTTCATAATTCCACTACAACTTTGGTTTTTCTTTACTTTAGTAAGCTAGAGTTCCATTACAAAGTTCAAAGAGCAACTCGGTCCAGCAAAACCCAAGCGCCAACTCTCTCTTATCAAGTAACTAAAAGGAAAATCAGGCTTGCCAAAAACCCAAACCAAATTTTTCCTGCAAAATTACGAGAAATGAGTAAGAAACAAAGAAATCACTTGCTGAAAAAAAGAGAAAAAGAAAAAAAGCTTTTTTTTCTTCCAAACAAATCACACTGGCATACATTAACCAAAAAGCAAAGAAAGAAAATACTGGGGCATATTCGACTCTCAATGGCAAACATGGATATGGTTTGCAAAATCAGATCCCAGTAGCAATTTGCATTTTCACACCTATCTCACTTAATCACTTTAGTTAACCATATCACTAGACATAGAATAAAAGAAAAAAGAAGCAGTGTGGGTTCATCTGCAGACCTCATAAAAGAAGAGGCGTAATGGAGAAGTGGACTTACCAGAGAAGAAGAAAAAGTGGGCTACCGACTGGGAGGTGACGGCGACGGTTGGAGAAGGAAGAGTCGGATGGTCTGAGAAGTGAGAAGGAGATCAGGAATTGCAAATTAAGCCTCGGGTGGGTCGGTTCGATTGAGGCCCGACCGAATATAGGGCGTGTCCAGTGTTTTGGCCCGCCCAGGCCCGCCTAGCCCGACTATTCGGTTGGGTGTGGGTCGGGTCGGATGCACAGTGAACATCCCTAGATACAACATTGAAATTTTTAGGTAGTTTGACCTAAATCTAGCCTCGTCCATCACCAATAATCCTCCCTTGGGTTACACTATACTTTGCGGTGCTAGAGAACTTTATAAGTATTTTTCTAGGCACAACACTTACAATCTAAGTATTTTTGTGGGCTCTGAACTCACTCCCAACACTCACAACTTAAACTAAGGCTATCCTCAATCTTACGGTAAGTTACTAGCTAGTGTTTTCCCCAACACTCACAAATCTTAGGGAAACCTGTCGGGACGATTCTAATCCTTCCCCAAAAGGTATTTTTAGATGGAATCTTGATCTTTTGGGACAGAATTTTTATCTAAAATAATCAAATTTGTTTTAGTGATTATGAAATCCATTGGGTTTAATGATCTGCATGGTAGCCATTCAACGCAGAGACCATAGGGTTGTGTAACCCAATTTTTTCAAAGCTCTAGGTGGAAGAGATAAGAGCCATATTTAATTATACCAACAACTCTCTTTGTCTAAAAAACTCCAAATTAAGAAGCTTCTTAGAACATTTCTTATCCTGAATAGACTAACCTTAACCCCACAGGTTACTGGTTAATTTCAACAAAGAAATTATATATCAGGAAGCAAAAGTAAAGAGAAAAATTAATCAAGAAAGCTTCTCCAGAAACTCATGCATTTTTTTATTATTTATACTTTCTTTCTCTTTCACTTCATACATACCCGCCTAGTTTGACTTATTCCTTTCCCGTTTGAAAATCCACCCCAAGTTCTTTTAACGATGAATTTTTAGTTTGTTAAGTGCGCGTAACAATAAAAAATTAAACAGATTAGGTGATAGGTTTAAGCGGCTAACAATTATATTTAGTTTGTTTTGTCTATGCAATTGTAAAATATTAAATAAATTGGATTGTAGTTTTAAACGGCTAACAATGGATATTAATCTCTTTTAATTTAGGAGAGTTTATAGTACTTTTTGTTTGAATTAATTGGTAAGATTTTATAAATGGCCACAAAAAGTAAAGAGTTAATTCTTCCTTGATCAAGGCCATTTAATAGGTGTCATTTTAGAATAACGAATTTATTAAAAATCTATATAAATAAATAAATTAGGTATCTTTTAAGTTAAATTTTTAGTCTTTGGGTAATATTAAGCATTTTTGAGATAAGTACCCATATTGTCCCGTGATTTATGATCACTTTGAAAAATCACTCCATGTACTTCTAAAATCATATAAAAATAGTCCCTTAACTTCCAGCCTTTTAATAATTGGTATTTCCTTCACTTGCTTGTTAGAAAAAGCAACGAAAGCTGTTATGTATCACTCTAGCCAACCAACCGTTGAATTACAAGTGGCCCTCTATCACACAACTAATATTTTCATGATTAATATTGTTTTTAACGGACAAGTGACAGAAGGACCAATTATGAAAGGGTTGGAAGTTCAGGGACTTCTTTTATACTTTCAAAAGTATAGGAATTGCTTAGTCAAACATGTAAATCATAGGGACAATCAGAGGTTTTTCCCAACATTCTTTTACTATATAAGACCTAGTACAGAAAATTTAAAATTTGGGGACCTTCCTTTTGGGCGCCTAAGGGCTAGGCAGAGCCAACCCTAAGAGGATTCATTTTCTTAGTCTTCCTCATATAGAGTTTAAAATCCTTCACATAATTTGAAGGATTGCGAAAGGACTAAAATCTTGATGAATTTTAAATTTAAGGTCAACCAATTTGATAAGTTTTAAAATTAGAGTCTTATTTGATTTTCGTGCAAATCAAGGGACGAACTTTGTATTTATCCCTAGTATTTATACTTGCCTTTCATGTGTTTTCATTTATCCAAAAAAAAAAAATCTATTTACTATTTTCTTGTGAACTTTGTAAAAATGAATTATTTAGAGTACTTTTCTGTTCTATAAGTTGTGGAATCCATTGGGTTTTATGATCTTCTTCGTAGCTGATCTTCATTAACGCAGAGACCACGAGGTTGTGTAACCCAATTTATTAACGCTCTGGGTGAAAGAGATAGGAGACATTAAATTATACCAATGACTCTCGGCCGGTATAAAATACTCAAAATTAAGAAGCCTCTTGGAACCTTTCTTATCATGAATAGACCAACCATGACCTCACAGGTTACTTGTTAATTTCTACAAAGAAATATATCAGGAAGCAAAAATTAAAGAGAAAGATTAATCAAGAAATTAAGCTTCATGAGAAACTCAGCACTTTTTTTTTTTTTTTTTTTTTGTTTTTATTTATACGTTCTTTCTCTTTCACTTTCATGTATAACCCGCCTGGTTTGACTTATTCCTTTCATGTTTGAAAATCCACCCCAAATTATATTTCATCTCTGTGTTTTGTGTGGCTATTGTTTTATTTGCCCACTTTGGTAGAATGTTGACTTTAGAACCCAAACGAGCGTATAATTTGGTGCTTTTCTAGAACCTCTTACTTCTTCCATAACAGGCCGGCAATTGAGGTTTAGTTGTCCACTTTGGTGGTATTCCGTGTGTACATTTGTTGTAGAGAAGGGCATGGACCAATTCGCAGGTGCAATCTTGTAGTGGTTCTCCACATATATACATTTATTGTTTCTTTCCTTATCTAGAAGTTACATGGTCACTTTTCCTTTTTTTAAAACATGGATTACCCTTACCCCTTTCTGAAGTTATGAATCCTTTGAATTCCTAAAACATAGCTTTCGGAGTCAGTTTATGTCTTAAAAGACTTTGTTCTTCTAGATACAGAACAAACCTCTAGAGGAGCAAGACTAATGAAACTTATAAAACTTAATTTTGTACATAAAATTTAGGAAAAATATCATTTGCACCTCCGAGTTAAAACACTAATATTACTTTCGGGGTCCAAATTACTACTAAGTTAGTCAAGTTAAGTTCTCAAACTACAAAACTTCATTAATTATCTGTTGTCTTCAAAAATATGTTTAAAATGAAATGGTTGATCTTGGACGTTAAACATTAGAAACTTGTTCCAATATGAGATATCTCGTGAAGGCAATATCTGAGTAAAGAAAGAAGAAGATCAAAGATCTTTTGTTGAGATTTCTTGAAGGAGAGGACGTGAGCAGGCCGGGAAGAAGAAGAAGAAGAAAGATCTTCTGAGATCTCTTCAAGTCACATGTGAGCAGACGAAAGAAGAAAAATCAAAGGAACGAGGATAGTGAGGATCATGAAATCAATGCCACGTCTCCTCACGTTATTTGTTTGGTACAAGTTTTGAAACTCCATAATAGACCAGCAGACTACGACCGCCATCTCTCCATTAATGACTTTTTCAGCGGCTGTCAATCAAACTACCTAGTGCCTTCTGTGAAGTCGCTGCCCGACCAAACTCGGGGAAAAATTTCGGAGTTTCTCCAGTTATAATAAGCGAGATAAAATGTACTTTTTCCTTGATGTTCGTTATGTCCTCATCATAGAGTCGAAAAATTATTGACACGTTAATGAGATTTATTCTATTTATTAATATAAAAAATTATATATATAATTAACTAAAGAGCAGATAGGGAAAAAAAGTTTTTTTATTGAGCGAAATAATTTGGATTGTAAAACAAGGTAACAGACCATGACTTGCCATGGATATGGTTAAAAAGTCAGCAGAAGGTTCGATGAAGAAAAATTCAGATTTTGATATCTTTATATAACCCTGCATTATGTGCAAGCAGCACACCGCCTCAGACATTACCATCTCTTTCAAATCTCTCTCTCTCTCTCTCTCTCTCTCTGTGAAAGAAATGGCTTCCCATAATTTGGTGGCTTTCCTAGCTATGGTTCTGGTACTGCTACACATGACTTCCCTAGCGTCAAGTGATACGTCTCCTCTTGATGATTTTCTTGGTACTTTATCCTTTTTCTGTAATTTTTACCTCAACTTCTCAGTGATTTACTCAACGGCCTTCTCTAACATGCGCATATACACGACATCGCGCATTGGTCTTAGCCGAAAGACCAGAAAAATACTCGAGAAACGCATATATTATTGCTTTTGTTTCTCTTCAGACGTTGGTTCTTTACTTGTTTTAATTTATTTCTTTTTTGTGGGGGGTTTCAATTTCAGGAAAGGTGTGTGAAGAGGTGGAATGTGGAAGGGGAAATTGCACAGTTGACATAAGTGCGCCACTGGGCTTCGTGTGTCAATGTGATTCTGGTTGGCAGCAAACCGGTAACAGCTCAGACGATGTCACTTTCCTTCCCTGCGTGATACCCAACTGTAAGCCATCTCTTCTCTTTACGCTTTTATCACTTTTATGATCAAATTGAATATTCTGGGTTTCTCTAGTTATGTACTATAACTGCGCCTTCCATGGCGCTAATATGTACGAGGAAAAATCTACCATAAGCAGGCCATAGGGTGTTGACTTTGAGATGCCATATACAACTAGCTAGTGTGGTTTTGAAGGTGGTTTGTGCGTTATGTAAATAGTATGCATACACCAGTTGGGGTTATATCCGTTGGATATGAGGTCAGCCCCATCAAACATGAAAAGGGTTTCGGAAAAGAGTTGGTTCACTGTTTGATTTTAAGCTGGTGAGGGAGAAAGCAGCAGTACTTAGTACTTCTTAACAGCTGAATTAATAAGTGATTGCAGTCACCTACATGGTCGAAAAGATGAAGTGCTCAATTCTTCATTATTTTTCCTCTTTTTCTCTTCCCCTGCTAATCACCTGCAAATTCAGCTCTATAAGGGGATTAGTGGTCCAACATTTTGAACGGTTGAAAGTTGTTATATCTTTGATTTGGCTCAAAATTTGCCTTCGTTAATTATTTTCCACGATGTTGCAGGTACTCTTAATTATGGCTGCCAGCCGGCCCCTCCTCCAGTGCAAGAAAAGGAAATTCCTCGCAACCTCTCTTTCTTTGACCGTAAGCACCCATTAATCCAATCGTCATGACCCAGATCATTAATGTTACTTTTATAGTTTCTAGATGATTTGACTAAATAACTTCCTTATTTATGTATTTCTTTATTCAAATTTTTTTTTTTGGGTTTCTAATCTATTTATTTATTCATTCATTTGATTCTGCAGCCTGCTACTGGGTCTATTGCGGACAAGGGAAATGCACAAAGAACCACACATACACACACACTTGCCAATGCGATTCGGGTTACTTTAATCTCCTAAACATTTCAGCCTTCCCATGCTACAGTGAATGTAAGAACTCTGAACTCCTTTTTTTTTTAATAGAATATGGAATAGAAAAAGACCAACAAGCGGGCGCGGTAGGTAGACGAAGCTAACTGGAGATTGGTGTTTTGTATATTAAGGTACACTTGGATCTGACTGCTCAAGGCTTGGGATTACAGTTGCCAAAACTACTACTTCGACTAATGGGTCTTCAAATGGCCAGGGTGAGTATCTTGATCATCACGCCAAAAGCATTTTTTAGTGACATGATTTCCTCTTCACATGACTGTGCTCTATGTCTAAGAGAGTATTTAATTTATTATGGTACCCATCGATTTCAACACTGTAGTTTCGAGATCCAGATCCAGAGCAGTGTCAGAGCTGATTATTCAAATAATAAATTAATTATTATTATAATAATAAGACTAGAAAATAATAATTTGTATAAAAAATTCCCGAGGTTAGGTAGGTCAAACCTGCTGCCTGAGCCGCCTCTTTTTCCTTTGCAAGATCAAAATATTTGCCTAAAACTCTGAAAGTCCTGATGGGTTTAAAAGACTTGTTCATGAAGGGACATATGACGTTATATGGAAGGTATATACTTAATTCATAAGCCTAGATTGATACGCAATTGACTTAAAAGGCATCTTATTTGTTGGTTTGTGTGTCCAAAACCTCCTAGTTTAATACTGCGAAGATAATATGGGCACTGTAACATAAAAATTCCCTCAATCTACATATATATATATATATAGATATAATATGGAAAAGGGTATAGCAAAATAAATAAGTTACAAAACCTTTCCGTCATCCCTATATATATATATATATTCTAAATAGATAATTATTCTTTTCACATTCTGTAGTGGAACTGTTTCCTCTTTTCATATACATGCAATTTAGAAGGAGGTCCAAGGTTACGGTTTCGGGATTTGACCCTTTGACCAGCACCTCCTCAGAGGGAAAAATTGCAGTAGACAGCAGTAGTTGTTTTGGTTCTATACTTTCTGTACCCTGCCATGCGTATATGACTATGAACCAACAGTATTAAGGACTTGAAACCTAAGAGACGCATATCTGACGCTTCTTTATTTGTCTTTGGGTCTCCAGCTTCATCATTTGATCTGCCAGGGAAGATTCATTGGGTGGCTATATTCATGATAGCCTTGGGCATGGTTCTGTAGAGGTTCCGAAATGTTGCGTGAAGAGTGCTACATGCATGGCTTGACATCTGATCAACTACGGCTTCTAGCTTAGCTTCTGATCTCGTACGACTTTTGGCATACTTATATACACACGTAGGCAGATTCATTGTGGCGCCTTGTTGATTTCATTATTGTCTCCTGGATTCTTATGTAAAAAGTTTGTATCTGTTAATTGAACACATGATGCAGTCATGGGTTGATTGCTGCATGTCTCTTTATAATTTACGAGTGTTGATTGTTGTGTTGTCTATATACAAATCCATACTCATGAGCATGCGTTGGTACGTATTTATTTGTTTAAACGAAATTAAGCTCATTAGTACAGTACCAAAATAGACGGATCTTGAAAGCTGGGAAGAACGAGTTCCCAAGATATTCATTTCTGGGAGAAAATATAACATTTACTTTGCGGTAACATTCTCTGTTATAAATTCTATTAATATTCTTTCAGCGAAATAAAAAGCGTTCCCATATTTTGCAATAATTCTCTTGTTTCTTTCGGAATCCCGCGTGCATTATTAGAACGTTTGAATTGAATACATGTCAACGACAGGGACGAAACTACCCAGAACCACGCCGCCCCGCCCCCCTCTTCAACCCCAAAACTTTTTGTTAATTTTTTTATACATGGTGAAATTTTCAAATTTTTGCAATTTTTTTTTATAACAAGGACAAAATTGGCAGTAAATTTTTGTAACGGCCCCTCAAAATTTTTGAAAAAATAAACATGAAAGAATGAAAGAGTATAAGAGAGGGAATAACTACTTAATAAGTGGGCCCTTCAATTTTTTAAAGAAAAAAAATACTAAATAATTTATCTTTTTTAATTTTCTCTCTCCCTCCCTTTTTCTAAAGCTCTTCTTTTCCCATCTCTTTTCTAGATTGTTTCTTTCTCTCTCTCTCTCTTTTTTTTTTTCCTTAAAGTGCCTATTTTACCCTTTTTTTATGATCTCTTTTTTTTCTAAAATTCATTTTTTCTTTCTCTCTCACTTCTACCTCTCAATAGTCTCTCTAGATTTTTCAAATTTTCTCTTAATGACCTCTTCTCTCTCTCTCTCTCTCTCTCCCACTATTTTATCTCATATACAAAAATAACAAAATTCATACTCAACTCTTGAAATACAACAAAAAAAGTCATCTTCAAAGTTAGAATTCTAAATGTTATTACATTTAATTATTATTGTTTTTTTTTTTTTTGAAAACATACTCATTTCATTATTATTGTTTAATTAAAATATTATTGCTCTATTATTTGTGTGTACCTATGTTATTTTGATTATATTTTAACATTACTTTGTGCCTTTGTCAATATTCATGAGCCAATTATTCTGAAGATTTTAAATTTTGATTACATTCGGCCACATAAGGTTTAAATATTAATATAATAATTGATGACTTTTACTCGAATATCCAATTCAATTAGCATAATTGATGAAAATTTGGCTTTAACAATTAATTTAAAGTTTTATAATTTTTTTTTCTTTTTTAAGTTTTAGAATATGTTATCACATTTAGACTATGCTTATTTTTAGGCTTAATATTCCTGTTGGTCCCTGGAGTTTAATCTTTTTTCAATTTGGTCTTCAGGGTTCAATTCGTTCCACACTAATCCCTGGACTCTTTCACATTTTGCATCCAGTTCATCCGTCAAGTCAGGCCTAGAGCTTTAACGGAGAATTCAAACGTTGCAGACGGAATCCACCTCAAGTGCGATGAAATAGCGACACGGGTCCCCTATTTTTTTCCATTTTCCACAAAACCACAAAAAAAGCCATGTCGTTAAAATTAAAAGTCACGTCTGTAAAATTAATGGGCAAAGTTGTAAATTTCTACTGCTGCCCATGAGACCCACGAAATAGAAAAATCCCCAAAACCTAACCTAATCCCCAAAATGAAATCCCAGCAAGATCCTAAAGCTTCACTTAACGCAGGGGTAGTCATTGCAGGACACATTGTACCGAGGAACAATCTGTTTATCAAAATTTACACCCAGATACTCGTGAACATCAACCAAGCGACCAACATCGAATTTCATCCTATGCATCAAAAACTCGATCTTCTTCTCAATGTCCTCTATCTCATCTCATATAGAATCAAAGCCTTGGCTCTTTCCATAACACCTTAAACGCTTCGCTACGAATCAACCCAAGTTTGCATAAGCAGTCAACTCTTACTTTTACTTGAAACCCAACTATAAATGCTACTTCAATAAAAATATTCTCCTTGATCGGCTCCCGACATTTCAAAGTCTTCAGCAACTCCAAACACTGCGAAAGTTCCCCCAATTCCATACTAAGAACTCTGGGTTCCCTAACAATCTCTTTCCTAACTAAATCCTCCCCAAACCCCATATCTCCGAACTCAAGAAGCAGAGGCTTTAACCTATCTTCGACCCCAAATCTCAATACACCAGGACACGAACAAAAGAACCGATCAATTGCATTCCTTGGAATCCCAATTTCCATCAAAAAGGCTAAACTCCTCAAGACCTTCACCCTGCTGGAAAATCCATCTGGGTCTAACTGGAACCTCCGTGAAAGTTCCAGCACATTCCTTATCATCACTGGGGAAGCACTCGAGAGCTCCGACATTGGAAACCCCTTTCCCATTTCTTGAGGAACTCGCGGGTCTCATGGGCAGCAGTAGAGATTTACAACTTTGCCCATCAATTTTACCGACGTGGCTTTTAATTTTAAAGACATGGCTTTTTTTGTGGTGCAGTGGAAAATGGAAAAAAATAGGGGACACGTGTCGCTATTTTATCGCACTTGAGTGGACTCCATCTGCAGTTCGAATTCTCCATTAAACCTCTGGGCTGACTTGACAGATGAATTAGATGCAAAATGTGAAAGAACCCAAAGATTAGTGTAGAACGAATTGAACCCTAAGAATTAAATTGAGAAAATATTAAATTTTAGGGACCAACAGGAATATTAAGATTTATTTTTATTATAATGAAAATTTGAAAGCTCTAAAATTATTCAAAATACACGTAAGATAGCCTTAACACTCAATTAGAAAAAAAAAATTTCAACAAAAACTATGTTTGGTCTCCTTAAAAACAAATCCCGACTTCGTCCGTGAATATATGAAAAATAATCAAAAAATAAAAAAGAAACTCGTACGGACAAACTCTGAATCGTGGAGTTAATACTGCATCGATCACATGGTTTAATTATTTCCTCTTAATTAGCTAAAAAGATAGGGGGATCACTGACAATATATATTCTCCTTTTCGGAATTGATCATTCTCTAATGATATTCCACCTCTCTTAAGCAATATGCTCAGTGACGGCATGGTTTGTTGCTATTTGTTTATTAGTTTTTTCATATAGATTAGGGTTAAAATTGCTATTTCAGTCTTCTTAGTGTTAAGGTGGAAGCATAAAAGGTCACCGGTTTTTAAAGTTTGATTATACAGTGAACACCTAAGTTATGAATTTTTATCACTATGGTCCTTCCGTTAGCAAGGCCCCCGTCCATCTAGCGAATGGAGATCCACGCCAGATTAACCAATAGCACGCAGACATGCACGCAGCACGTAAGTAGGCTGAGTTGGCATGACAGTCATGCCACTGTCTGCAATAGGTATCACGTCATAAAAAAAAAATTGTCACCAATCCCTTTAAAAAAAAACCCCATGGTTTGTGTAGCGCCATTTTTTTTTATGGTGTGGCACCTATCGTACACTGTAGCAGGAGCGGCTTGTAAGTTAATCGGGGACTTAGGCTAAACTCTAAAATAGGCCTTTTTATAATAATTTATAAAATAATATATTTTAAAAAATAAAATATTAATAAAAATTAGTTAAAATTATTCTTATAGCTTTTTGAAATACAAAATTATCTATCAGAGTGTTATATTCTAGATTTATTAATATATCATTTTCAATTGATAATATTACTAATTCATTTAATTTTTTTTGGGTTATACTCGATCTTAAGTAAAATTTTATTAATTTTAATGATAATTAAAATAAATACAATGTAAAATAAAATTAAAGTAACAAGTTTAGAATAATAGCACTTACATAAGAGTTGAGAAGCATTAAAAAATGATAAGAATAAAAAAAAATGGTTGAGAGAGGATTTTTGGATATTTTCAGTACTTAATAGATATTGTCTCAAGTATGTTTAAATCCTTTTAAAGATAATTTTTAATTGTTAGTTAAGGTTTAAATAGCTAACAATATATAAGGTAAAAAATTTAAATAAATAAAGAGATTGCAGTTAATATCTTTAAATAAGAAGATTTTATGGGGTTGAAGAAAGACTTTGTAAATACCACAAAAAAAAGTGAAAAGTGAATGAATGCGCCTTCAATCAAGGAGATTTGATAGGCCTATTCAATTAATATGCTCTTTTAAGTTAAGTTTTTGAGGCCTTAATATTATATTTTCTTTAAATATATAGAAAATTTTAAATTGGGGCCTTTTAAATTTGAAAAAAATTTAATACTCCTTCAGTTAAGGAGATTTAATAGGCCTCTTTAGTTATATACACTCTTTAAGTTTAAGTTTTTTAGGCCTTAATATTAAATTTTTAAAAAATATATTATTAAAAAAATTTAAATTTGAGGCCTCTAAATTTAGAGGCCTTAGGCAACCGCCTATGCTGCCTATAACTAGAGCCGGCTTTGCACTATTGCAGGAGTGTCACTGCAGCTCAGCCAAAATATCGTGTGCTTGCGTGCTTTTTTGGTGCCTTGGTAAATTGTAGTCCACTAAGTTCTATCTCTTTTTTTCTTAGCATGGACTTTGGAAATTCAATGGAGCTATGATTTCTGTTCTTGCTTTTTGTTTTTTGCTATGGTGTGATTTTTTTTTTCATGTTTTGTAGCTTTTGGTTCCTGTCTGCTGGTGTTGGTTAATTTGTTTCGTGTGTCTGTGTGTTTGTAATTTATGTCTGATGCTTTCTTCAATATATACAAGCTCGTTTCAACCAAAAAACAAAATAGCAAGGCAATGAATTAGGTTAAAGAAAAAGAAAGAAGTATCAGGATCCTTTATAATTGTCTGTCTAAATTACATAAAACAATTTAAAGAAAAATAGCTATAGGAAGCAAGCGTTTCATGCATATTACATGAATTTCAGATAGAATGAGAAGTACTCTATCATTTTGATAAAAAAAAAAAAAAAAAAATGTATATTACATGATGTAGGAGTCCCGTGTATGAAGCTCCGTACGTGTAGCATTAAACATTAGAGAATCTAGTTTTATCTCTCTTTGCGAATTATACCATATGTAAATCGAATAGAAAATTCCAAAAGATCTCAATCCAAAATAATAACGAGATGGATGTGAGTCAAAATACAAGACTAATGTTGCAAGGCACTCCTACATGGATATAATAAATTCTATCTTCAAAATTTTGCGGGTAGGGAGGATTGTTTTGGGGTCAAAATCGAATAGACTGAAATTCCAAGTGTCCTGGCTCCCAAGACTTTTCTAATAATCCCTGTGATCAACTAGGTTTTGTTTTGTTTATTGTCATGATCATTACAGTAGGAGGATGCATAACAAAGTGGAACAACCAAAGTTCAAGACAACAACTATTTTGTAAGCTGCACTCTTTAGTGATCATGGACTACTTATGTACAATTAAGAACCAAAAAATAAACATTTTTTTGGGGTAAAAAAGAAAAGAAAAACATTTTACACTAATGTAAAATGGAAAAAAGAAGGAAGAAACTTCATACCAACCAAGAGATAGAGTACACATGATTGTAGAAGAGTGCTTACAGAGTAGGGACCGTCGTATATTGTTGGCTAAGTATCTTTCCCATCAGTTACCATTTGGAGAACGCCATCTTCATCTCTGTGACTGTTCACCATGCTGCGTGATTAACTGAAATGAGATCATTTTGGGAAGCAACAGCCAACAGCAAGCCCTTACCATGAGTCAAACACTGATCATTACAATCCAGAATACTCATAATGGGCGATTGACAATAGACCTTTATTAACAAACATTGATCACATACCTTTATCGAAAGATCCGTTAAGTTGGTGGAAAGACCACTAAAAAAAAATTGACTTTTAGTGACAAAAAATTTTGTCACTGAAAGTCCAAATTTTGTAACGAGGTTTGTTAGCATATCAGCGTCACAAAATGTATTTCGTGATGAAATTCAGATTTTTTCATGAAAAGTTTTTTGCGACAGAAAATTTTCGTCACTAACTGTATTGATTGATTGGTAATTGCACCGATCAGTCAGTGAAACTGAAGTAATCGATAGGTTGGATCCGTGATCGGTCGAACTTTTATTTTGAAATGATCGATCGGGAAATAAAACAATCGATTGCCACTTTGAGGATGATCGAACGGTAAATAATGACAATCTATCAAATATATATTACTGGTTGATTGATACATATAACCGATCGAACGCTATGAAGAAGACGATTGATCGTTTCAGTACCATTGATTGGACGTGTTTGTCTAACTGATCGATCACTTGAGTTGGACGATCGATCATTGTATCAAGAGCTTTAGTGATGAAATTTGTGACGAAAAATATTTTCGTCACAAAAGTCTATTTTTAGTTACGAAAATAGCATTTCATCACTAAAAATATTTCATCACGATAATTTCGTCACTAAATGTCAAATTTCTAGTAGTGCAAAAAGGACACAATGCTTAAATGTTCTGATATTTTCAATTGTTGAAGAGATGCAAGGGTGCGTATATTGCCAGGCTGGACCTGCATTTTCTTGCAGTGGCTTATCCGAAACACTCAGTCTGAAGGGAGCAACCCTCCATGCGAGAAGGAATCAAAATTCGGGCAATTGGCAATAAAAATATGATACAGATGACTGAAAGGAAGGTCGTTTGGTAACTTCCCCCAATAACTTTGGACAATTAATTTGGATGTAAAGGTCGCGTACGTTTGGAAATTCTTTACAAGGATACCAGTTCTCCCATTCTAGCATATATTCTCGAAAAGCAAACTCTCTGATAATCTGATTTAGATTATTTGTTATTTTGAACATTGGTTGTATTAGGATCCTTGTATATAGGATCTCTATCCTTTGTAACCGTTGTCTATATAATATTTCAAATTCTTCACCTAAATAAAAAGGCAATACTTTTATATATATATATATATACACCTATGGGCAGATTCATTTTGGCTCATTGTTTGTTTCATTAGTCTCCTGGATTCTTATGTACAAAATTTGTATCACTTAACTAAACACAGTCGTGGAGGATGATTGCTGCACGTCTTCGCACTACATACAAAACAATAAATGTTACGAGTGCTGGTTGTTGTTTTGTCTATAAATCCCTACCGAGCATGCGTTGGGAATTTATTTGTTTAAACGAAATTAAGCTAATTACAGTACGAAAATCGACAGATCTTGAAAGGAAAAAAAGGGAATTCAAGAAATTCATTGCAGCTGGGAGAAAATATAAGGGTACCATTTTCTCATAGTTTGCAATTCTGTTCCATTATTTTTGTTTCTTTTGGAAACCGAGTGCATCAGATTCAAAAGGAAGCCTACACCGGGAATGTTCCTTCTTTAAAAAATTGTAAGATTTTTAGAATTTTTTATGGAATTGTGAATATTTATATAGATTGAAATTTTATAGGTTTTTGTGTAAAAATTATTGAAAAGTTTTAGAGATATTTAAGTTTTATTAAAGCTTATAAAAATGTGTAAAAATAGATAATTTGATGTAATTTTTTAATAAAAAAAATTGGAGTTTGGTGAAAATATATGGAGAGAAAAGATTTGTTAGAATTTTTTAAAAAAATATATTAGAATTTGTGAAAAATTATTGAAATTTGTATTAAATGTATTAGGCTGAGTTTGGATCAGAGTGCAGATTTTGTTAAGATTGATAAAAAAGTTGTTGAAGTTTATAAAAAATTATTAGAGATAGTAAAAAAAACGTTATAATTTGTAAAAAAATAATATTAATGTTTGTATAAATTTTTTTGATATTTTAAATGTTACTTTTATAAATTTATTGTATCCATTGCGTGTTAGAATATTTTTACAAAAGTCACAGGCCCAGTATAATTTGTTTTAAAAAAAAAAAATTCGCAGCCAGTGGACGTTATAGAAAGCTGTGGTTTAAGTTGCGTGAAATCCCCGCGCGTCAACAACCCCCCCCCCCGCGGGCCTTTTATTTGTCTTTGGACTAGTTGCTGATTATGTGCGCAGTGCCCCGGAGAGAATTGGGTTGAAAGTTAGATCCTGTTCCGATCTGCGGCCACAAAAGGTACTCTTTTTGGATTTCATTGTCGTATTCCTCCAATTCTTAGAAAAAAAGTTTTTGTGTCTGATTTATGCGGTTCGGACGATTCATATTCTCTAGAGACACACTGAACTGAATGGAATTTTCCTGCGGCGTCTTATTCGGTAGGATTCAAAAGCCCTTATTTTTCATGAACGGGAAGGATGACCTTCTTCTTTGTTCTGTTTTGATTAGTTTGCTATTAGGATTGGTTTTTCTCTGCGCTTTATGACTACAATTTGGGACTGTCTAAACAATTGTTTGGTCCCTGTAGCTAAAGAAATGTATTATGGAGACAGAAAAAGGTCGACCACTTCCCCTCCACCGCGCAAGGCGTCTGTACTGTGCATTGGGGCCTATCCTCCCCCGCACGAGGTAGAGGCCTCCGCGTGCAAGAGGAAAGGGCGGATCCGCCTCTTTCCCAGAGCTGTAGATGATGGATCGACCCCTTTCCTACACCGTAGCCGGTTGATCCAACATTTAAGTGCTACTCTAGCAAAAACGAAAAAAACATCTGAAAACAAAAGGGCAAATTGATAATTCCTCTCAGGGCCAACCCCGGGGTGGTGGATGGATGTTTGGAAGTGTTTGTAATTGTCGATGCTTTGTTTTCCATCAAAAGGTTCCATTATAACACAACAACAGTTAGAAACCGGAGTCTTTACTGACAAGGTATTAAACAAAGTGTTTTGTTAAGCTGAGTTGTAATATATAAGGCTTAGCTGGAACTTTATTGATGAGCTGGAGGTTTGGGGGTTAAGTTGTTAGAAATTAGTTTTGCAAGTCAGTTAAGCTCAAGTAATGTCATTCGCATAGTTTATCCTCAGCTTCTTGCTTTCTTTGTCTCTCCTCTGCAATTCAATATTTGACACGAGGGATATTATTATTAACTAGGTTACTGTGTTTACTTTCCTTTATTTTCAATAATAGGAGGTCAAAATTTCTCGGTGGCCATACATGGAGACCATTGCCATTGCCATTGCCATAACGCTGTTTTCATAAACTTTTGTTTATAAGATGTGTAGTAGTTGTACTTACCCAAAAAGTGGATTTCTGGTAGCTATTTAGACCTTGGAGTTGAATCTGCTGGAGGCTCTTCTTTTATATTTGGTTGAATCTGATAAAAGTCTGAACACAGGAAAATATATCTGAAGAGGATAAATTGTGACCTTGCTGTGAGGTGTGTATTCTCTATACCATGCTTAAGGTCCCAGAACATCAGGTTGCTGGCCATCAAGCCCTTGATGGGAAGCTCGGTCCTTTGATAGATGATGCAGGGCGCTTCTACAAGCCTCTACAAAAGGATGGACGTGGGTCCAACGAGGTGGACTTTTATACTTCATTCTCTTCTAACACTAAGATTCCAGATCATATCCGGAGATTTTTCCCCATTTTTTATGGGACTCAACTTATAGAAGCCTCTGATGGGTCTGGCCTTCTTCCTCATCTTGTGTTGCAAGACTTTGTCTCGAGTCATCTTAATCCGTCTCTCATAGACGTTAAGATTGGATCCAGAACATGGTACCCTCAAGCATCAGAGGACTATATCCAAAGGTGCTTTAAGAAAGACCGAGAAACAACAAGCGCTGCATTGGGGTTTAGGATATCTGGGTTGCAATTACATGAGAGCAAACAATCTGGATTCTGGAAGCCGGATAGGAAGCTTGTCCTGAAATTTTCTGCTGAGGATGTTAGGTTAGTTCTGAGGAAGTTTGTTTCTTCTAACTCATCTGCAGATTCAGGCGTCGAACCTGATAGCCTGTTTGCATCAACTGTTTATGGTGGTTCTGCTGGAATTTTGGCACAATTAGTAGAGCTCAAAGAATGGTTTAAGGATCAAACCATTTATCACTTCACTTCTTGTTCGGTTCTTATGGTATATGTTAAGGAAGCAGTGGTTAAAGGAGCGAGTTCCTGTGTTGAAGTTAAGCTTGTTGATTTTGCACATGTCATGGAAGGCAAGGGTGTTATTGATCATAACTTCTTGGGTGGGCTTTGCTCTTTGATAAAGTTTATCTCAGAGATTCTGACCAGCACAGATGAGAATGCGACTTCCTTTCAACAGCCAAACAATGACCATGCTTGTACCAATTGTGCCTCTTAAAATTCAACAGGATGTCTTCAATGTGTACTTTCTCACCTCACTGTGTCGCCTGTAGCCCCAGGGTCAGATACTGAAATCCAAGTACTGCTGCCTGTTATATTACATATGACTTTATTGTGTGATGTATTTTCACCTACATTGATAAGGCTTTTATTATGCATATGCTGATGTGCATGACTGCTCAGAAAGTTTATTATGTGTACTAGTTATCTTTTCTCTTCATCTGACCTTGCATTCATTCGCGTCATACTGCTAAAATCAAAGGGAACAAACGTGTGCTTGTGGTACCGTGAGACATGGAATCCAAGGAAAACTGTAATAGCACCTTGATGGAATTGGCTTCTTAGAACACTGGCATCCTGCACAAGCATCTTTTGAGTTGAGTGCAGAGCCATCAAATAGATTGTGGCAGATGGTCCAGGAGTGGATGGGGACACAATCATAAGTCACCGAAATTGGACCCTTTGATTATCCACTTTCCTGCAATAATTGAGACTCTCCATTCTGCATGCCCGCCAAGAACACTCGATGCTGTTCATAAACTGGTTCTGCTTTTTATCACTGTTATTGGGTTATGTTGTTTCAAGTTGTGTCTAAAGCAGATTCTCATCGGTTCAAATATTTCAAAAGTTGTCTTATGATCCACATTAGATAGCTAAACTTTTCAGAATGTCCGGATCAGCATAGAGTTGCAGGTATTGTTAGTGAATACATAAGATTTTGTAGATTGCTGGTAGCTAAGAGGAAATTGAGGAAAGAAGAAAAGCAGTCAGCGCAAAAGGTCATGTACAAGTGATGAAAGAATTCTGAATTCAGCAATCATGTACCCCATATGGGAATCCATAACTCTTCCAACTCGCTTCTGGTGAAGCGTCGGCGAGCCTAACCTGCTCAAGTCTACTTTCCCCCTTTGTTGGCCTCACCGCAGGCACTGAATGAATGAAATGAGTGGAGACCTTCCTTCGAACCCGGTGCTGCATTAGGTTAGCAAGCTGGGCAATAATAGCTCCTCTGCATCCCTAATCGCACTACGCATTTGCTTGCTTACTCTCCTAGTAGCGTACGTTGGGGCAAGGCAGGAGGCATTGGAAAGACTAGACCATACTAAAGTAAAGAGGCATTCGGGCAAAGACTAGAAGGCCGAGAGCAAACTCTTTCTCTGGGGTCCATGATAGAATTATCCATCACCGACCCGCAGGATAAAGAGGTTGCAACGTCGGTCCGAAGTAGTCTTGGTATTTCAAGCACAAGGATGTCTAGGCAGCCTACTCGTCCAGTAGATTGGGATAATCTTTCTTCAAAGCATGCGCTTCTTACAAAATAATCTATTCGAAATCCAGCAGTGAACTCAAAGCCTCAAATGTGACTTTAATTTCTGGCAACCTCAAGGGGTTGTGCGTACACATGTAATATAAAAGGACCAAACAAGTCAGTCATAACTTCACAAGAGCAACCAGAGATGGCTTCTCTTCCCTTTCACATTGCCAGTTTGCTTGTCATCTTTAGTTGCTTCAGAATTTCCTTGCAGGATTATGATAATCTCCATGACACTTGCCCAACGTCTAAACCAGAAGCAGGAAGACAGACCATCTTCATCAACGGCTTTACTTGCAAGAATCCAGCCAATGTCAATGCTTCTGATTTCAAGACTTCAAATCTTAACCATGCCGGCAACACAGACAACTTTTACCGTTCGTCCCTGACCATTGTCACCGCTTCAGATTTACCAGGCCTGAATACGCTTGGCCTCTCATTGGCTAGAACTGATCTAGAAGAGGATGGCTTGGTAATGCCCCACTCCCACCCAAGGGCTTCTGAGATGTTCTTCGTCAGCAGAGGTCTTGTTATAGCTGGATTTGTTGACACCAGAAACCAACTGTTCCAGAAAGTTCTTAGGGAAGGTGATGTATTTGTGTTTCCCCGGGGGCTGCTCCACTTTTGCATCAATGCTGGGTATGAGCTTGCTACCATTTTCTCAGTGCTTAGTAGCCAGAATCCAGGGCTGGTGAGCATCGCTGATGCCATGTTCGAGCCTGATTCAGATTTATCAGTCAAGCTAATGGGGCGACTCCTCTCTATCTCTGGATTCCAAAGGGAATCGCATTGAAAATGCTTCTGTCCATACATTTATCCGTATAATAATTATTATGTTGGGATATGAAGTTCTGTGTTTAACAATAAAAACCATAGCATCGGTGCTAATTAATATAAAGTCTCAGTTTCCTTGCTACTGCGATCAAGTTGATACTAGAAAATTTTTGGAAAAATTTTTAAGAAAAATATATTTTTCACCCACAAAGTATTACTTGTTTAGTACTTTGCCAAGTACACACCTAATAATTTGTGGGTTAAAAATATATTTTATCCAAAAAAAATTTCTTTTTCCCGTTTAACAGAAAAAATGTTTTATGTCCATCTTTATTTTACTTCATTCTCAATATCTCTCTCCATCACCCGTTCTTTTCCATTTGCCAGGAGTTGGTTCTCCGTAATGTTCTCAGGTTAAAAAAGGCAAAACAAAGTTTCGAAGATGGAATGAAGATAACGTCTCATTATAAATATAGGAGAACGAATTTCGGCAGATTTCTTTTTTCCCTATTCAATCCTCGATACATATTCTTCATCGGTTTCTTCCTCCCTTTCTCCCTCCGTTTCTGAAACAAATTACACTAAGCAACTTCAAACCCAACAGGTCTTAAAAACTCTATGAATTCTTCTGCAACCCAAACTGACACATTGAATCGGCTCAAACTCGAATAATTTGAACGAGCCTCCAACCGTTAATGTGGACCATCCAGTAAAGCATCACAGCTTGAAACAGCCACAGATTATAAAAATAGCAACTTGATGCAATTTCAAGCTTTGGACAACTAAGTTGGCTTCAAAGATTATGTCCCAAATGCAAAAGACAATCTATAGGCGTATGCATCCCAAATACTTGGCCATCTTAAATTTTTGATCTAATAAAATAACTATAAAATAATATCTCCCCATCAAATCATATATTTACATTACAATAAACATAGAAATAAAAATTCATTTAAACCATCTCTTTCTTCACTTTTTTACCAATTCTCATAAAAACTAAATCCACTTTTTCACCAACTCTTATAAACCATGGCCAAAATTTTGGTATGCAAACACCAATCCTCAACAGAACTTACATGTTTGAAATGCATTAGTCCATTAAACTAACAATAGATAAACGGGGTCACAAATGTCTTGGAGATGAAGTTGACATAGAAAGAACACAACCTTCCATCCATGAGGCCGTTCTATGTTTTAGATTATATCAAAAATTTAGAACAAATAAAATCAACAGTTTAAACATGCTTTCCTATCAATTGAAATGCATGTCTCATCCACTTCTAAATTTTCTCTTTCCAGGGTCAATGATTATCCTCAATCTTCTTCAAACTCTTCATGTCTGTTGTCTCCACCCTGCAGTACACGACAAATATTACGAAATTCATGTGCTTTATATATCACTGACACATGTAGAAAAGAAAATAGATCACAATCACCTAAACCATAGAAGAATGAAACAGGAAAAGTAGGTGATAACTCAACAAATTTAGCGACTAACAAGTGATAGAATGTCAGGGAGATAACGAATCCTAACTTATCCCAACATCTAATGATACAACCAAAAATGTTAGGCAAGACGTAAAGGGATCTGTCAAACTGTTGACAGATTCAAATCGACCATGATATACTCTATTCCTGAATATTTAGCCCTTTAAGAACCTTGATACCATTTTATCACTCAAACTGCATTGGCAATATGTCAAAAAACCTTTTCTTTAGTGGCCATGTTTCTAACCACTTTATGCTTTTGAAGGTTAGTGAAAACAGACATACTCAACAATTACACCAGTAAACACACACTCACGCACACACATAAACTCCATGTAGTTCCATCTTGTGCTGTTCTTGTATTTTTATCTCTCTTATTCACTTATTTTATGGAGGTTCAAGGCTGACAATTCCATCAAATAGAATACTGACAACAGTAATTTGGAATTAAACATTACATTCTATATTTTCATATGGTCTGGAACATAAAGATCTCCATCAGACACGAGAACCGATCAGAAGTAATTGAAGTGAAAAAAGCAGAAAAGGGAAATAAATAAATGTAACAAAGAAAAAGCAAGGCAGAGGGAATACAAAGAGATATGGTTGAAAACTCACGTTGTTCCAAACAGAGCAATCTTTTGAACTTTTGAGATGTCAGAACCAGTTTGATTATCCTCAATAAAAATTGTCAAGCTGATCCAAAATCATGGAGTGACATCATTCAATTATTGTTACCACAAAGCAAAATAAGGTAGGAAAAAAAAATCTCACAAGAACAGAGATTTTGCATACCTACGAACATTTTGAAATTTGACATACTTCAGAACCACTGGCTTCCCCTGCAAAAGTATTACAGTAAAGGATATATTCCAAGAGAAAATTACATACAATATTTCATTCATATATACTTGTTTAAGTGTCTTGAACATAAATTGTTTGTTAACAGGAAACACCCTTGAAGTAGCAAGCATAGGGACAAAAACCCAACCTTGAGATTATCTGGGGTTAGAACAGCCGTGTCACTTGGAGGGAAGTCACTGACATTACTGCCATTACCATTGTGTGAAGTACAATCATGAGTCAATACCAGCGTTTTGCTCACTAAATATAATATAAACTAAGTAAACATCCTCAAACTATACCCGAAGCCCATGTGCTCCTTATTTGAATAAAGTTTCACTGTCTTAGGACCTGGAAAAGTATCTTAATGTCAAAACAAAAGCCAACAACTGGAACAGTGTGAAGTACAAATTGTATGCAGGCTATATGTATCTGAAGATAACATGACTGTACTCAACATCAAGTAAGAGAATCCTGAGACAAGCAAAGGGAGGACAGCATGCAGTTATGAAAAACTATGTAAGGGAATCAAAATCAGCAACATTAAAAATCATCATGTTCAGCAACTCAGTCAATAACAAAAAGAATGTGGTGACAAACATGCTCAATAGATGATATATTCAACCTCCAGAAGGCACCCCATTGGCAATTATATTTGTCATTCTTGAAATTCTTTAGGACAGCATGTCAACCATTTTAACGCGCAAAACAAGAATGATATCCCACTCCTTTGGAGTTAAAATTTAATAAATAAAGGTCACGACCTACAGGCAGGACTTTTTTAAAAAATTCTTCACAAGATCCAGAGAGTTGTTTACAGGAGAATTATAGAAAATAAAATGTCCCTGCTCTGCTTTTCATTTAATCTAGAAGACCCCGGCATAAGCTGCGAGGCCTTTATAATCATTTTGATCATACAAAAGTTTCTAGGTTTATGAAGGAAGAGCAAGTTACGATTCTTCCATACTGTACTTTGTAAACAATAATAGGAGTCATCTGATTCATATGCCAGAACCTTGGGTCAGAGAAGTTGCAAATAAAAGTGCACAATGCTGAATAGAAGGCCCAGGGGATGAGAATTGCAAGCTCAAGAGTTAAAAGAGAGCATTGTAATAAAATGACCTTCATTTATCTACCATTGGCATCCTTATGATTAAAAGTGATGCAGTTTTTATCATTTTTTAAGGAAACCAATTCAGACCCCATCAGAATCCCTAACACCCCCAAATTGGAGGAGATGGCATTTGATGGAAAGACTGTGTAAATGTAAATGGAATTTGACTACAAACTATTATTGACTATTCACATTTACTCTAGCATATGTAAGGCATGAAATACCCGCAAGAGGCATACATAATAAACATACTTTTGTATGTATTCAAAGCGAGCAAATAAGCAAGTACCTTCCTCTTCAGGTCCTTTGATCGCAATAGAATGCAGCTTAATAACTTGAGTGAACGGAATATAAATCAAAAGCTGCTCATCTGCATCACTCTCCAGATTCAATCCATCATCCTCTCTGTAACCCTAATCCATGGAGAAACCGATTAACTATCATATTATCTTCTACCCATGTTGTAAGATAAAACCCCAAAACAAGAATTTTCCTATTTAATATCCAACGGCAAGAAAGACCATACATCTGAAGAATTTATGACACAAAGATTGATTTCTTCCCCTTTAAATTTACAAGCAGTAATGCTGAAAGTAACAACAGAAGCAGCAGCAACAGATAATTACAATTTAACCCCTCCCAGCTCGTTATCTTATAGATCACTTTTGTCAGTTTCAATTTCAATAACGTTAGCTAAGAAAAGGGAATAAATAAAAACGCCAATAGTGTCAGGCAAATTGAGAATATTTCAATTCAGGAAACAATTAATTGGAATTAATTACCTGTTTGAGAGCATTGGCAAGAGAGTGACTTGTGCTTTGGTTGAGGCATTCAACCCCAGACCAATCAATGAAGTCCACTAAATCAACCTGTGATTATCAAAATACAGTCTCAGATTCAGCGCTTTCAGCCTACCCCTACTGGTTATCTAAAAAGTATAGGAACCCAAACTTGTTTCAAAAGTCAAATACCCAATCAATTTTCCACGATTTCATAGCAACCCAAACGAAGGAAAAGAAACCGAGTCCAAACATAAACTGCAATGTATCCTCTTATTGGTTACCAAGTACTATGGGAAAAGAAAAGAACACATGGAATCTTAAAGCTGGAGCTCGAAACTGAAAAGTTCACTTTTGGGATTCCAAATCTAGTCAATAATTTTACCTCGTTTTCTCAGCAACCGAATAATTTCGGAATGCTTCTGGATATGGGATTTCAAATTTTCAAGACTATTTGTCCCACGCTTTTCCGAAAAACAAAGCCCAAAATTTTTTTTGTGGGAACTTCCGTATTAGTCTTTAAGTATTCCATCTAATTTCTCGCCAGAGAAACCAGAGGGTATGGGAAGAAAATTAGGCTACTTGAAACTAGGTTTTCAACATAATTTATAAAAAAGAAAAAATCCAGTTAGCAGATTCTGAACTCTTCCCGAACTTCTCAGAGGATAAGGAAGACGATAAACCCGGAAACTTACTTGATTTCTTTGAATTGCACTGGCCGAATCCCCAGACATGGCTTATTGTATGATGTATCAGAGCTAGAGAGAGAGAGAGAGGGGAGAGGGATTCCCGAACAAGAAAAGAACTGGGCAAAGGTTTTCTGGAGAAACTATTGATGAATCTAAGAGGGAAAAGGAATAAAGGAGACAACAAAACGACAACGTTTTTAGGTTTTGCAATGGGTCGGTTGTCCACTGGACCGCTCCGCGTGATGTTTGGTTAGAAAAAAAAAAAAAATTTAAAGGTGTGAAAAATTTAACCCCAAACATCAGGATGTCAAAATTTTCATATAAATTTTAATATATTTTCATACTAATTTTCATATTTTTTATTAAAGAAATATCAACACAATACAAATTACTACACCGTTTTACCTAAAATCTCATCTTGTAATTCGGCTTAGTGTCTATAGAAGGAATTATTTATTCCTTTTAAAATCTCATCTTGTAATTCGGATTAGTGTCTATAGAGTTAGTGGTAGGAACGGGTAAGGGCTGGAATTTTCAGGATTGAACCCTCCTAGTTCAAGTCCAATTGTAATTTCATGAGATTATATTAATGGTTCAATCTTCAAATTGGTAGTTATGCATCAATCCAAACTTTCTGCAAAGGATGGGAGCCTCGTATAGTCACCTTAGAACTCATTTCCACTATTTAAAAAAAGTGCTCAAGTGCTCATATTTAGATATCACAAAATGTACTAAAAAATTATCACAATCCCAAACATGGCTGATTGTATGATGTATCAGAGAGATTGGAGAGGGGAGACGGAGACGGATTCCCAAACAAGAAAAAGAACTCAGACAAAGGTTTTTCTGAAGAAACCATGGATGAATCCAAGAAGGAATAAGAATATGGGAGACGTCAAAAGGACAATCTTCTTAAGTTTTAAAGCCTGTTTGTTTTCAAAATTTTAGCCAAAATTTTATTAAAATTTTACTTTTATCAAACACACTTTATAATTTTACTTTTACTTTTGTCATACATTCACCAATTCCAATACCACCTCTTTTTTAACACCAACATAAAATTTTACAAAAATTTTAAGGGTTAATTGCACTGTAGGTCCTTGGTAGTCATGTGGTATCACTTTCTTCCCTGTAGTCACCCTTCTAGTAAAAGTTAGTCCCTCCGTCCATCAGGCGTTAACACACTAACGGAATGAGAGGCACGACGAGCCGGTCGACCGCTACAAAGGTAACTTACAGCGGTAACTTTCAGCGGTCGACCGGTTATGTAGCGGTTGACCGGCTCGTCGTGCATCTCATTCCGTTAGTGTGTTAACGCTTGATGGACGGAGGAACTAACTTTTACCTAGAAGGGTGACCACAGGGACTTGTTTGTAGAAAGTAATACCACAGGGACTAATTTATAAAAAGGTGATACCACAGAGACCTACAGTACAATTAACCCAAATTTTAAAGCCAAACGCGCTGTTAGTATTTTCTTGGGTTTGGTTGTTTACGGGACCACACTACCCAATTTAGGTGATATTTAGATAGAAAAAAATTTCATCGAATATTTTCTCTCCTTACTTTTTAACAAATCCCCATTGAGAAACTCTAAAATTTTTTTTCCTATAAACTCTTGAATGGGCAGAATTTTCCTTCATTTGAGCTTCATGATTTTCAATCTCATTTTTCAGCATTAATTCATACTTAATCGACTCGTTATTTAGCTTCTGGTGCCTCTCTCGCAGTCATCTCAGCACCCTCTTGCCATGCTCACATATGGTGGGAGCATACTATCTGAAAAACTCACATGAACGCCCAAACTGTAGTATGCAAAACACAAATGTAAGAACTTGACAATAACAAATTGATTGCATTGCTATCGTACAAGTAAAAAAGACCTCACATCTGTAAAATCTGCGTCTAAAGTTGTTTTCCATACAATGTTTTGAGAGCTGCATCTATTGCACTATAACAAGCTGCAGTTCCTTGTGTTGGGCCACTTGCAGCAGTGGCAGAACTCGCACCACTCAGTACTGGAGACGTCTCTAGCCTTGAAGCATGCACATTATATATCTAAGAGGTTTTGTTTGCATCAAACCCAAATTATATAGAGCAACTGAAAACTAATTTTAACCAAGTTCATCTTCAAAATACTAAATTACATATCTGGCAAAAAAGATTGCTTCACCCAAGTAAATAAAATGTTGCAAACGTATTATGCTTACATCAGGGTTTCAAGAGACAGATGATGTACCTGCTAGAAGCCATCTCAGGGGAAACGTTGATCTCGACCGCCGTTCATTCCACTTGGTGGAAATCGCAACAACTCCTCCCCCTTTTTGGAAGCACCTCGAGGTGGCAAGAGAAATAGCTCACTGAGCAAGTCAAAGAAGTTTAAAATCTTCGTCTCTAACCTAAAGAGAGAGGTGCAAATAAAGTAAAGAAGAAGAGAACCAAGCCAATTACATGTGTGGAAGGGTCAATTTGGGAATTCCAATGGAAAAATAGGGGCTATTTGCGCTAAATCAATTGAAGGGTAAAATCAGAAGTTCATATTAAAAAAATGTCACTCGGTCAATTTCCATTTAAATTGATGAAAATGATAGACTGAGAGTGATAAGTAGTTTGTAGATGAAATGTCTTGAAAGTAATGGTTTAAAGTGTAACTTGCGAAATATATAGGAATTTGTAAGTGAAAATTTGTACTTTCCCGTAATTTTTATGTTTCATTCTTTTGCTTGCCTTAAGGCTTAAACATAGAGAGCTAGATATACCTCTGTTGGGACAACAGATTGCCATTTCATCCTCCTTGTTGAGCTCTCTTTTGAAAACTAAACACCCTCCAAGAAAAGCCAACGGATCTATGAGCCCAAAGGGTTTGAATAACAGAGCAATATAAATGCATGGAAAATCTTTACTTTATTACCTCCTAGTTTTAAATCTAATATCAACTGCAGCTTTAAACTACGAACGGTTAAATTATCAAAATACATCAATCTTTATTTTATAATAAAACTTTATTATTGAAATATGTAGAAAATAGACTACATAGCCCAATATTAACTATTGAATTTATGATATGCCTAATATTAATAAATTTTGATAATTTTGAGGCTGATATGAAATTTTTTGTGGTTTAGTAACTCAGATTTGGTTGAAAGTTAAGAGACTAAAAATAAAGATTCTCTTTTAAAAAGTGTAAAAAATGTTAGAAGTTCGTAAAGAGTTGTTGAAATTTGTGAAAAAATAATTGTAAAAGAATTTCAGAATTTTTTTGGGGCTAAAATAATACATTATCCATGTGGATTGATGTTTTCTAAAAATTGTCTTTAAGGTAAGTTTTTTTGCCACGCCATACTTGTGGTATAACCCCTTTTTCACTTATGCTCCTTTGTCGACCTTTCGTCCATAAGCCAATGTTGACCATGTTAGTACAAATAAAATAACGTCACATCATGCACAACTTCTTAAAATGACTAAAAAGCCCATTGCCAAATCAATTAAAATAAAAACCATCTTTACCTGTTATGCACATTTACTCCTTAAAATAGACTAAGTACAACTTTCTTTTATTAATTTTTTATCTTAATAAATAATTTGTGAATATTTTAGTAGTTTCGATGAGCCACATTAATAAATTCCGTTACCTTATGGATGGAAGGTCAAGAGGAGGCATAACTAGAAAACAGGTTATATATATCACAAGGATGACAGGACAAAAAAACTTATTCTAGGGACATTTCTAAACAAATATCAAACCACAGGGACACGCGTATTATTTTAACCTTAAAAATAACTATAACATAGAACCAAAGGGAGATGGATAGCTAAATTGTTGGAAAGACGGATTTTCACTATCAGATGAATCTTAGGGCTGGGTAGCGGTTTAAACGGGGACAGTTATGCCCCTAACCACTACCGCCCCCACAACCACCTGAGATGGTTCTCGCCACTAACAATGACGATTTTTGGGAGGCAATTCCTAGTTAAATCGCCACATTTGGGCAGAGAGGGAGAGACAGAGGCAAATCGAGTTAAGGAGAGACGGGCGGTCGACTGAGAGAGAGATTGTAGCCAGTTGCGACATTAGGGAGGAGGGAAGTGAAGAAGGCGAAAGATTAAAAGGCAGGCTGTTTTATTTTTTATTTTTTAAAAGCATATTTAGAAAAACCGACAACGTTCCTCATTCCTCATTAATGGGAAACGACGTGGTTTTGCAAAAAAACAAAAAATAAAAAATAAAAAACGTGGGAGGCACGGGACAGGGACACCGTCACACCGCCACCACCCAGTCTGAAATCCTAATCGCTCCTGGCATCGCTGGGCAGCGATGATGGAGGCGGTTAGCTGGTGAAATGCACAACCCTAATGAATCCTATCTAATTGGTGGGTTTGAGTTCAAATCCCGTCGCCTACTAAGAGAGCCTTGAGTAAAACCAATACTTAATGCTTGAGTGTAGTTCGACTCGAGTATCCAAAATTTGTAGTTGTACTAGTGTCGCTGAAACAGGTTTCTCCAAATCCAGTGAACCGAATCTCCTTTTTAAACCCCAAAATAATAATAATAATAACGACCAGAAGGTAGTAACTGAAAGCCCATCTCTACCAAATAATCTGCAGTGTCCCTTGCAGTCGCCACCACCGTCACCAACCCAACTAAAGGTCTCTTTCGTAGGATGTCTTGTGTATATATATATATATAAGCGCCAACACACGACAGAGGCACTTGAACCCCACATCAAAAATCAACCAACCAACCAACCAACCAAAAAGGAGATAGGTAGAGGTCGTAGAAGAAAGAAAGAGCCTGAGATAGAAGAACAAAGCCAAACTAGACACCCGTTTCCCCTCTTCCTCATCTCCACCGAAAATGGCCTCCTCCTTATCCCTCTCCCTCTCCTTATCGTCCCTCCACCACCACACCTCCACTCCCCTCATCCTACGCGCCCCAAAATCCCTTAATCTACGCACCCAGTCCCACAAAGCCTTCTCCATCAAAGCCTTCTCCGCTCCAACCCTCACCCAAGACGAACTCAAGAAGCTTGCCGCTGACAAGGCCGTTGAGTATGTCAAGCCCGGGATGGTCCTTGGCCTCGGCACTGGCTCCACCGCCGCATTCGTCGTCTCCAAGCTGGGCCACCTCCTCCAGACCGGTCAGCTGTCCAACATCGTCGGAATCCCCACCTCGAAACGCACCGAGGAGCAAGCTCGCCAACTGGGTATCCCTCTCTCTGTCCTCGACGACCACCCTCGCCTCGACCTCGCCATCGACGGCGCAGACGAGGTGGACCCGGATCTGAACCTCGTCAAAGGCCGCGGAGGAGCGCTCTTGCGAGAGAAAATGGTTGAAGCCGCCTCGGCCAAGTTCGTGGTCGTCGCGGACGATACAAAGCTGGTGAAGGGACTGGGAGGAAGTGGATTGGCAATGCCGGTCGAGGTGGTACAGTTTTGCTGGAAGTACAACCTGATAAGGCTGCAGGGATTGTTCAAGGAAGAAGGGGTTGAGGCAAAGCTGAGGTTGAGTGAGGATGGGAAGCCCTATGTGACTGATAACTCCAATTACGTAGTGGACTTATATTTCAAGACGCCGATAAAGGACGCGTTGGCGGCAGGGAAGGAGATTTCGGCTTTCGAAGGGGTTGTGGAACATGGGTTGTTCTTGAATATGGCTACCGCGGTAATTATTGCTGGGAAGGGTGGTGTAGAGGTGAAGAATAAGTGAGATTTTTATGCGATTGTTGTTGATTATACATATTTTTCTTGGGATGATCGAGTGCTTGTTTAGATTAATTGGGCATGTTGAATTGTATGATTGTAATAGGCTTGTTTATTGGTGCGTATGAGATAAAGTGGATTAATGGAGAACAAAATTTTCATACTAAAATGATTTTTAGGCACAACGTCAGAGTTTTAACTTTTAATCTCGGTATGTCTTCTCTCTTTAAATTTGTTTTTGAGTTCGTAAGAGTAAAATAGTTATTGGTGATACTAATAGAGATGAAGGTATATAATTCTTCCGTCTGAGGAAGTGACTCTCCTCTTTATCAACGTATGGCTGTGTCCTGTCCCTCCCTTCCTATACATGCTGAAAAGGTTGATTTTCACCCTTCGTTTAATTACAACAAAAGTTGAATGTTTGATGCGTAAAACACAAATCTTCATGTCCTTGAAGTAGTAACGTGGCTATTGCAAGTTCTTTCGTGGCCTCTGGTTGGTATTTTAACATTTTTGTAGCAACTTTATCATTTGACAATCTTGAGAAAATGTCGCAGGAACCCAGACTCCCTGAGTCTGTAAGAAACTTTGCTTTTATTAGAAAGGAGATAGCAATGCTGTTGAGGACATCCGGACATCAAAGTTAAACTAATTATTTACATTTTGCCTAAGGCATGTCAGTTTTTCCCATCATTTGTGCGGATAGTTTGGGTTTTGTTTCCATAGATCATAACCTACCCATAACTCTAATGTTTCTTGTCATTTCATCACAAAGTTATATATCTGCTTCCAGCTTGTCCATTGCATTAGATATGTGTTATTTTAGGGTGCTTGTTTTATGTAGTTACTTTTAGATACTGAACTAACGGAATTACTCCTGTTGTTTTCAATAACCAGAATTTGCTGTTGGAAATTTGGATCTAAAGTCGTGAGTCAATTAATATGAAAGTCCCACAGTTTCTACCCGTCTGTACCCCAGGGAAAGAGTCTCTAGAATACCAAGTTCTTACAACAACTGGTCTAGAGTAATAGATTCTGACAAGATGAAAATCAGAGCTTGTGGGAAAGAAACAAAAAAAATTAAGAAAGCAAGATGTAACTTTAGTGATGCAAATGAGCGTGCAAAATTGGATACCATGTGTTTTAATGGATTTTCTCTGGGAACCTGAATTTTATAATGCTTTTTCTGCATATAACAGGTGACTATCTTTTCTTCTTCGTGCAACTATATATTTATGCGCTTAGCTGACTTTGGACATTATGGGGGGATCCATACTTTGTATATTGATGTCTTGGGCAACAATGAGGTTCTGCATGCCTTAGATTTTTTTTTTCTTTTTTTGTGTGTGGTTTGCCTGTCTTAGAAATTAGTATTTATGCAGTATTGTCTTGTCTTGTTCATCTGTCTTGCTTCAAGTGGATAGAGAGGACTCCAGGCTTTGACGAAGGTTCCTAAAACGTCATATATATCTTATTACTACGATTTTACCTATTCATGAAACTGTAGCTTAATAACACTTCTCCTTCCTTTCAAGGAAGAGATATGAGGTTCGACCACCAGGTGTATGGATCTTACTGGATTATCTGAGATGATGGTACTTATGTTCTTGGAAAAGAGGGAAGGAATTTTCGATAATGTACCTAGTAATTTGGGATACTAGGGATTTGGCATATTTACCACTAGTGCAAAAATTTTCATTGTACTCCTTGGTTCCATGTCCATAAGGTCGATGTTTTGTAGTCCTTCTTGGCATGGTTACCCATAAGCTTGTTATCTTGCAAACTTGTCTCTTCTTGGCCATGTATGTGTGCTGTAACTTTTGTATTCAGGTGCCCTTTTTACGATCTTTGAGCACATATTTTGGGTATCATACATGTGAATTTCAGGGCAATTGATATGGATGGCTTCAATTAATTGTTAGACTTACAATGGTGAAGCTTCAGTTATTTTTCTTAAATATCTGTGCGGCTTAGCATGTTTCCTCTGCCTGTTTGCATACGACTGATCCTCCCCCTTCCATTGCATGGGAATTTATTCTTGTTCAGTCCGCTTGTCTTTGTTAGAACTTACTTTAGCTTCTGAACTTCGTGACCATTGTCCTGATGAGCTGTTCTATGCACTGAACTTCTGTGGTTCTCTGTGATCAGGCAACTGTGTCTTTAGAGTTGGTGTTGGCCATGATTATACTTGAGCTATCACTGGTGAAAAAAATGTATTAGACTAACTTTAGTGAAGCATGTCGAGTCATTTATGCTTTAGCCCTATCGGTTATTTATGAAACAGGGTCAATATGTTCTTTGTCCTTGCTTGGGCTCTCGGAGCAAATATCAGGTAACTGTGGCCTAGATCTGGCCAAGTATAGCTGCATTTTAACGCTCTAAATAACACTATCTGGTACTCCTGGGTTATGTTGCCTGGATTGGTTAAGCTCCTTAAATTATCAGTAAGTCAACTTTTCAGGTGAATCTGACTGACGACGAGGGGTGAATAAGAAGAATCGAAGTCCTTGTGATCATTAAAATTGGATGAACTAATAATCCATTTTTTGGATGGTCAAGGGGTTTGTTGACTTGCAAACTGTCTTTTTATGTTGGATTTTGGATTCAAACATAAGCGGCTGAATCTTGGTATAATTGAATCGTGAGAAGGAACTATCTAGAAAAAAAAAAAAAAAGAATCGTGAGAAGGAACTGCTGTCCAGAATTATAAGAGTCAGCGGAGAACATTTACATGCCTGGCAACAGAACAGAGATCAAGGGATGCCTCCAAGGTGGATCCCTCCCAAACCAGGACAGCTTAAGGTGAACTTTGGTGTTGCTATTAGGGAGGATTTTGCTGTGGGGGCCGCCGTCATTAGAGATCAGTTGGGTAAGGTTGTAGGAGCTCGTGTCCAGGAAACTCAGGTGGAGGGCCCATTAGAAGGAGAAGTTTTCGCAGCCCTCAGGCTGTGAATTGGAGAAGCGAAAAGGAGGGGTTTTAAAGCTGGGATTCACTTCTTGCCATCAAAGCTTTCCGCAACTTCCCAAAGAGAGAGGACTGGCGGGCCTATAGTCGGATTGGGGGACATCCACAGATGTGTTTTGGATTTTGAGTCTTGTAAATTTTGTTTTGTTAAGCGCCATCAAAGCTTTTCGCAACTTCCCAAAGAGAGAGGACTGGCGGGTCTATAGTCGGATTGGGGGACATCCATAGATGCGTTTTGGATTTTGAGTTTGTAAATTTTGTGTTTTGTTTAGCGCGGTGCAAATGAGGAAACGCATTACCTTCTCTAAGATTGTTTTTGAAGGCCACCTCGATATTCACGAGTATTTTCTGAATGTTGTTTGGACTTATACAAGGACTAATCCCCTAGTTTTTCTTTATGCTAGTTTGAATAAAGGCAGTAGTTTTGATAATAATAATAAAGTAACTGTGGTGGAGTGAGACCCAAGAGAAATGGCAAACGACGTTCACAGGAGACTTGATGGCTTTTGCAAAGCTAAAATTTGATTAAGAAAATATAATAAAATAATTATAAAATAAATCCCTCTTCCATCAAAATATCTCTTTCCATTATAATAAATATATAAAATTTACTCAAAATCATTTCATCACTTTTTCAACAATTACCATATATCCAAAACATGTGTTTGGTTAATGGTTTTAAAAATATTTGTTTATTTTAATAATGTTTTCCAATCCAAACATGATTTTTTCACACAAAAACATTTCAATTTTCAATAAAATTTTCTATCTAATCATTGGCCACAATTTCTGTGAAAAACACCATAAAAACCAAAACATGTTTTTACAAAAACCCATAAAAACTCATTTCACAAAAATCTTCATCCAAATATACTTTTTTACTCTCACATTCTCCAAGAGAATAAATTTCAAAAACTCTCTCTCTCCTAATATCATTTTTGTGAACACCACCATTCACACAAACACTTAAACAAACATATCTCAAATTTTTCTTAATCATTACACAAACATTTTCAAAACCAAACCAAACATAGATATTGCTGAAGGATCTTGTATTGCAACTGAATTTTGTGTATGCTTTTAACTATTTTTATTCTTTTCTTATAATCCTACGGCCTAAATTTGAATAAAGCTTAGATTGACATTGAAAAAAATACCTTTCCTTCGATTATGGGTGTTCCCCAGTCATTTTAAGTAGGGAAAATAATCTCCATTGTGATTAATAACTTAGAATAAGCTGAAATTAGTCACCCTCAAACTAGAGTAGTCTGGGAGTGCGACATCACTCATATAGGCATATGGACTTCGTTGCTTAGGGCATCTATTTATTGCTTTGCCCAGAGGAGCCCTAACCTTAAATTGCCTCCCACTCCCTGTCTTTCCTCTGTACTCTCAACTCTACCTCTTTCCCTCCTTTGCTACTCTATCACTAGCTCTGCGTCCTCCATGGCTCCTCTACCACTTGCAGTGTCGGCGAGGACGATGGTTATGACTTCTCCGCCAATAACTCTGCCTGTACCAAATCATAAGAACACGAACGAGAAATTGGCAACTATTTGCCAATGATTCATGGACTTCAGTATAAAATGTAGATTATATATAATTACACACTTTTCTCAAATTATATGCATGTCATGTCCTTTCACCAAATTCCAAATCAGAGAGAGAGAGAGAGAGAGAAGAGGATTTTTCACTTGACTGGGGTATTGGTGGAATTCTAATAATTCCTGTTTGATAATGCCCCCTCTAATTACATTACTATTTATTAGTTTGAAAAGAGCACAATAGTAAGTGAAGAGATTTTTGTGGTCAGAGGGTGTTTTCCCTGATTTTGAAGGTCGTTGTTAATGAGTGTTAGAAAGATGTAGATGAATGTATCAAAAAGATCTGCAATTTGATCAAGGATAGCATGCTGTCTTCTTCCCAAATGCTCGACAGGTTTAAATTCCAGTTTCAAACAAATTACAGACTGGAGAAAAACCAGCACGGACAACGAGTGAAAACATCAGCAACATGACACAAACCAATAGGGACAGCCAACAATAACATCTTAATGACATCGAAGGCAGCAACATCCACCAGTCCCAAGACTTGAACGACATCAACATTCTTGAAGTCAAGTACTACAATACCCCAATGGAGTGGCCTAGTGGTTGGTCGCCAGGTCTAGCCTATACCTTGACCACGAGGACCGAGTTCGAAACTTTCCTCTACCTTGGTGGGTAATTTGGGCGACACTAGTATACTCAGGCTTAGGTACATGCGAGACCCTGTGCGTCCCACTATTGCCGCAAGGGTCCCAAGCCATGAGGTAATCCTGGGTTTAAGTAGGCAGGGGCAGTGATTCCACAACGAGCCCCTTTTTTGTTCAGAAAATACAGTAGTCAAGTACTACTGTGAAAGGAAAATAAATAAACCAACTTACATCAACACTAGTAAGTTGATGATGTTCATAAATTTCATCTTCTAAAGTGGGAATGACATGTTCTCCAATTGAAAATGGAGGTTTGGGTCTAAGGAGGTTGTTGCTTTTTAATAAAGCTTTGCTGGGCAAACTGCAAATGGATATGGTGCTTTGCCAATGAGAGGGATAGTTTTTGAAGAAGAATAATTGTGGCAAAATTTGGTGTTCCAGAATGTGGTTGGAATACGAGGCCCGTTCTTGGTTCTTATCATGTGAGTTTGTGGAAACAAAGTAGTAAGAGGTGGACTTTTTCAATGAGCATATCCATTTTGTTGTGGGTTCCGATCAAAGTGTTAGATTTTGGCATGATAGATGGTGTGGTGATAGACCCCTTTGTTGCTCTTTTCCCATAGTTTATTCCTTATCTCAGTTTCCTCATGCTCGGGTGGCTGATTGTTTGGAGGTTGGTTCTACTACTTTGGGGTGGAGTGTTTAGTTTATAAGATGTGTGAATGATTGGGAATTGGAGGAATTTACGACTTTTTTTGCCACTCTTTATGAACATGATATTCTAAGAGGGGTTTCTGACAAGATGGTATGGTTGGAGTCTAAAGATGCTAGCTTTTCTGTCAAATCTTTTTACGGCTCTCTTGCTTGTGTGTGCTCTCATTTGTTTCCATGGCGTGGGGTGTGGAAATCAAAAGTTCCTACGACTGTTGCACATTTTTTGTGTGGGAGGTAATGCGTGGCCGGATTTTGACTATTGACAACTTAAAGAGGGGAATTTATGTGATTGATTGGTGTTATTTGTGTAAAGGAGACGGGGAATCAGTTGGTCATTTGCTTTTACATTGTCTGGTGGCTAGAGGATCGTGGATTTCTGTTCTCAGTATTCTTAACTATCCGTGGGTTATGCCAGGAAGGGTGGAGGAACTGTTGGTATGTTGGACCAGGAAGTTTGCGGATCCATTCGCTAAAGCAGTTTGAAAGATGATTCCATTATGTATTTGGTGGTGCTTGTGGAGGGAACGTAATCGTAGATGTTTCGATGATTCTGCTATTTCTTTGGAGCGTTTGCAGGATAGTTTTTTACTTTCCATTTATCTTTGGGCTAATGCTGTGATAGGGGGTCCTTTCTTAGATTTCCATGATTTTGTTAGCTATTTTGCATGTATGCTTTGAGTGAGTTTAGTACAGCCTTTGTACTGTTCTCCCTCTCTTTCTTTTTGTTTTCTTTCTAATAAACTGTGCTTATTCATCAAAAAAATCAACACGAGTAAACTAGGAAAATATATCTTCAAAAGGGTGAAAGGGTTGTTGTATTTAAGGCTAAAATTTATTCCAGCATAACATATTTACTTTCCTTTTTTTTTTTTTTTCTCTCCAGTGAGATAATGATGAAGGCAGTGCAATGATATGAAGAAGTTGGGAAAATCAGTCAACTGGCAAGAACTTAGGTCCATACATGTTAACTGCTTGCATAGAGATCAATGCTACCAACTTGGAGCCGGGAAGTCGACTGAACATCTCGGACAGCTAGAAACCTAAACCTGTGAAATATAACAACAGTTCAAAGGAGAAGCAGAAAATGAACGTATCTTTTAACATATTCTGAGAAATCATTTTACCTGAAAACATTGAACAGGAGCCCTACAGATGTAATCTTATAGGTTTTACGTTGGAAGCGTGCTTCAAATGTTTGAGAAGTCTGTTTATCCAACAGGTGCCAGCTGGATCCACCATCCCCGCTTCCCTCAACAACCCTAAATGAGAAAACATTTGATGCCCTATAAGATCTTGAGGTCCACAAGGGTAAGGACCTGCAAACAACTTTCATCCCCACCTAATAGGACTTGCAAAAAAATAAAGAGGATATCCATTATCTAGAATATCTAAAGGAAAGCAATTTCATCTTCAGAAGCATGCTGTTTTCCTTTCTTACTCTATTTCAAAAATAGCTTCATTATACTCGATAGAAGTACCAAAACGAAGCTTCTTAAAGGGAAAAAAAAAAGGCTTTAACACTGTAAATGAATTCCTACGGTACTCATCCTATGAGAGTGATGGGAGGTGTCCTTTGATTTCCTAGGCCATAAAGTCCCTTTCACAGATAACATCCTTCAAAAGATATAGTAGTCGTCCCAGAATGCAAAGGCGTAAGGACATATGTAATCTAATCCCTCAAGTGGAAGAAAATAAGTTGGAAGAGTGTCCTTTTATTTTAAAGGGACTTCAAATTATCAAGAGCTCATATATGGAAGCAAGTGAGTAGCCTGCCACGAAAGCTAGGGCACAAACGCTTGGCCTGCGATGCACGTCACGGTGACATATGTAATCCAACCATTAATGTAAGATATAAATCTGGGGTCAGACGTTTAGAAAAACATACCAATCCATTGGATCCCTTTCGGGTGCGTCATTGGCAGACATCAACTCATATGCCACAAGCTCATACATTTTGTTGTCTGCTACTTTATATGTAATCCAACAACCTACAAGATGAGATAATTTGTTCATACACCATGGTGTACTAGTTAAGTAGGTAAATGCTTTAACAAAAGTTCCTCTGTTACCCTGGGCACCCCAGGGGATGGGGTTGCAGAAGAAAGGAAGAATTGCTGAAGAGTCAAAGATGGGTGTCCTTTCATGAGACATTAAACCTAGGCAGTGAGGATTGTGGGATTGCTTATCGGCACACTCTGATTGATTTTTCAGAACGACAGAAAAGAAAACTAGGATGTTCTGTGACTATTCTCTTTTAAGGAAAAATTAGATCAAAACTATCTGCGTTTTGTTCTGTACTGAAAAAAGAAAAAGAAAAGATTTGTACGTAACCCTTACTATCTCGTGTTGCTTTGTTTCCATTTATTTAGTACTAGATGCAACAGAGGGTACAATTCTTAATTGGTCCTCAATACCTTTTGCACCATTAGGTTCTTCCCATTTGGAAGCGTGAGTTCCATCAAATGCAGAAGTGGCCTGAAATTTGTGAAGCAGAGTCATATGGGGATGCATTTGAGGTGCACAATCAATATATCCTCAGATTAGGAAACAGATGAAACAAACAAGGAAAATAGAACTCACAATTCCGAGAGGAAGTTCCTCACCACTCGCAAGGACTGAACCAGAATGGATTCTGTTTGGTTTCAGAAGTGAAAATGAAAGAGAATCTTCCCCAAAGTTGTCACATTTTAGAAGATTATGAACCAGCTCATCCAAAGCATCCAACACAACAGGCAATGCTAACGAGGTTTTAATTGGGTCACCAGCCAGACAAATGTGAACCCTCCCTTCAGGGCTCACCTTACTTTCCAGTGAAAGAGCATTAAGTAACGCTGCAAAAGAAGGCAGTAACTGATGCGCATGTGTACCATTTGACACTGAATCTATGGAAACCTTCCTGGTTTTAAAAGGGGAATTCTTGACATCCATGAGAATTCCTCTAAAAATCTCAAGTACTTTAATAGCTTTTGACTTAGAATCTTCTTCCTTGACAAACTGTGAAAGGATAGGACGAAAAGAATTGCAGATCATCGTTACATGCTCATCTATGCATATACGAACTGGGCAACAAGAACAACTTAGAGAAACAGAGCCAAATTCTTGTCTTAACTTTCGCCATTCTTTATCTCCACTTAACCTTCCAGGTAATGAGATTGAGGCATCATCTGTGGAATGCAAATCTCTTTCAATTGCTTCTATTTCCTTCTTGTCACGGTTGTCAAGTTCAGAAAGCACCTTAGAAGTAAAGCCATTTCTACATTCTCGTGTTAAAGTGGTGAGGACAGCTGACAAGGCGGGCTCTGTGATAATGTTTCTCCGGGACAGTACCTATGAATTTTAGAAAATTCTTCCTCATCAACAACTCAACTAATAGAGTGTTCGTCTGTAAGGGAAGACAAGGTACAAAAAGATGCATTCACGCAAATATAAAGGATGTAAAATGCCACCCCTAGGTTTATAAATACCTCATGCCATTTCTTAGTGTAGCGTTTAGTAACATCATAAAATCCATCTTTTGAGATGGCTATTGCATAATTTAATTTCTTTTTCCACCTACAAGAAAAGCATAGATTCTGATTTAATATGAAATAAAAGGAGGGTATAACAGCTTGTCCAGATGGGAAAATTCAATAATAAGGCATGGAAGAAAATTCAATAGTACCCCTTTTCATATAGCAATGGTTTGTCATAAACACCTTCACAAGGATCGAGATGCATCCACCTGAACAATAATGGGTGTTACAATCCATCCACTAGAAGAGTATATTTTTTAATACTCCCAGAAAGAATATAAAGAATAGTATTTTGTTGATGAGAAATACCTTCCTAAAAATTGTGAGAAGCACTCCGTCCAGACATGATCAGTGAAATCCAAGATCTGTGAGATGAAATGATATGAGCACTGAAAACTTATATTCCCTACAACATCTAGTTTGTCCATTAAACAACAATACAAGTCCCATTAAACATCATCTGCACATCAATAGTCACAATGCTAAGAAACAGAGAAACACACCAACAAGATCTAAACATATTGAAAATCATGCAGTCCAAAAAGATCGAAGAATGGATGAAAACAAAATCTCTTATAGGGCAAGCATAAGTTAGCAAATATTGCTAATGTTGTTACTCAGACAAAACGTATACTAGACGTTCCCAAATTGTCGGTATCGTATGCCTGTCTGCATCTGTTAGAAAACATTCTTCGATAAATGTGGATGATAGACAGTACGTATGCTTGTCATTTCTGTACTACACATGTAATGTGTTTATATACCCCATCTCTGAACTACTTTGGATGAAGAACTTTTCATTTTCTATCCCACTTGCTTCAGAGAAGTACTCTATACACTCTGGAAATAATCAACTATTCCAGGAAACCTTGGCTCTGATACCGATTTGCCCATTGTTTCCCCAAAAGAACATATATCTCAGAATAAAGCCGCATTTTAGAAGATTACATGTTGACAAATGACTAACCAGGCGAGATTCATAGCCAAAAGCTCGACAATAAAGTGTAAAGCAATTGGCCCACTCCCCACAGCGCCCCCTTCTTGTTTCCACAAGCTGCATATAGGACATGGAGAAAATGAAAAATCAATAAATACTGCACCTAATTTCTTCCTGGGTTAATAAGCTACAAAGTACCTTTAATGGATCATTGTAGCGTGGAAAACGAGTGATTCTCCAGCAAAAATTGCAGCTGGTTAAAAGTGACATAAAGTGCAGGAGTATACAAACAAGTCAGACATCAGCGAAGGACATAATAATAATGTAAGACAAAAAACAGAAACCCATTTCTGAGAGACCAACTACTTGCCCCGGAACTGACAAGGCTTGTATGAGCAGAAAAGAAGATGAACAAAATTAACTTCGTTCTATGTCATGCTTGTCACAAGCTTTCCAGAATGATTAATAATGTAGAAACATTCCACTTGATTTTACACGAATAGAGTGGCTAATAGAATAAGAAACTGGCTTTTGAAAACTCCAAGAAAAGCAATGTCAGAATTTTTTAGTACAGTACTTTGATCCAGACAGAAGCAGGAAATTGGTCTTAACGATCAAACCACATAAAACACCAGTTCCAACCAATAAGTGAGAGAGCTAGCATGTAAGTGAAAAATCTCTTCAATGAAGCTCACTATGGGTGTTCAGTTGTTCTTGTTGATGAAAAAGGGGACTTGACAAAGAAGTCTACATATGGTATGGTCAAGATGGTACCCCTAGTGACAGAACCATGTATGTGCGAGTCAAAAATGAAATATTAAAATACCAGTGGTACTCTTAAATTAGATATTTTACCATACAAGGTTATCCCACTAGATAGATTGGACATGGTACTTCCCCCAAACCCCCACCACATGCCACCAAAAAAGAAAAAACAAATAGTGACTCAACAAGAAGTACAATTCCAAATCGGAAATCCGTTTGCTGTTAGTTTTTGGTTGGACAAGAAGTAATGGAAACATGAAGAAAATATATGTGTGCCTATAAACAGCAATTACACACAAGCAGGTTCTCCAGTCTTTACCGATAAAGTTCGACTCGAGATGCTCCATATTGAGACTCTGAAGAAAGTGGGGAGCCTGCACCATGACTCATAGTTTCATTACCGCAACCATCACAAGAAGGTGCATTTACCCAGCTAAAATATCAGAACACATGGAAAACATAAAAGAGTCAGCCTGTCAGCCATCCACAAAAAAAGAGAACACTGGTCTGTGGAAACGAAATTCAAAATAAACTCTGATTCTTCCTTAAAAAAAGAAAAAAATCTGACAAGCACTACATGTAACACTCAATTGATCATTCTTGCAGGTCCTCAAGTATGAGTGTAAAAGCTGAGTGATGTCTTTGCTTTATATTTCAACAAAACTGAATCCACCACCAAACTGGAAAATATTGAAGCTAAAGACTATTTCAAGAATACCTCAAACTGGATCAGGCACTTTAGTAATCCTAAATTAGAAGCCTAACTTCATTCTCCCTCTCCATTTCAATTAAATATCTTACTTGTTGGGCCTCCTTATAATAGCAAAGTCTAGTGCACACGTGCTAGGGAATATTAGAATATAGCTTAAATGAATATATATATACCTTTCCATTAGTTTACACTTTTGGAACACAGTGATTTGATAACAAGCAAATGCATGCACTATAAAATATCATAATGACATAAAAATCTGGGCACAAGTATCTGGAGAGAAAAATGACTGAAATAGACTTAGTACATGTTTTTCTACGTCTTAGATGTGTTGAGAAATTGAAGCAAATGCAAACATTAACTCTCAAAGAATTTCCTTCAATTGAAAGTTTTCTCTACCAAAAATAAAATATTGGCACTTAAAATACGATCATAACAGAGTATAAAGCAATATGAACAAATGGAAAATTTAATGAATTATGATAGGTGCTATAAGAAAAGCAAGTGCGAGAGACCATCAAAGTTTATTTGGTTGCATGTAAAAAGAGCCCACTCAAACAAAGGAAAATCTACTGTTAAGGATCAATTTGTCTTTTCCTATAGTTTACATCCCAATTAGTAGGGTCTGTGAATGGTTGAAAAGAACTCAGGGCAAGGTGCTAAATTGCAAGGCGCAAATAATTTTTTTCGTTTACCTAGAGAACCCTTCTTGCATCTGACTTTATCTTCTAACATATGTACTCTTCTTCTCCTCTTTCTCTCCTCTGCAAATTCCTATAAAGCCCTGGAATCTTCTCAACGTTGAACCTTATTCACTATTATAACTCAATTAAGGGACAGAAACTATAATCTCGCATTGTAGCCTCAATCACTTACCGCTTACTATGTCAAACGGACAAATACTAGATCCATAACCAGCCTTTCTTTTAGTTTTTCCCCTCCTTACTTTTTTTCTTTTTCTTGCCCATTCAATCAACATACAAGGAAGGTTACTTGTGTCAGATAGGGTTCTCACAACAATTAGCCCACTCAGACTACTGCAATTGGATGTTACAATATCTTAATAAACAGTTCAGCACAACCATGAAGTAACAGAAACATTTGGACGGAATTGAAAATTTTATTCACCATTGATAAAGGTTGTCTGTAAATTGATATGTATGCAATTTTCTTCTTCTCAACCACTCATTCTTCTTTTTCATATTTAGTTTTTCATTTTATTCTCTTTTCATTGTCTACACCGATCTGCACTATGATAAATGATTGTGATGTCCAATACATATCCTATATGGGTGGAAGTCCATAGTGAAAAAAGCAAAGAAATAAAAGAACACCTGAAGGATTGTTTGAACCAGAAAAGCAGCTGCAGCAGGAAGGCATGATCTTGTTCAATTTTTGATGGTTTAAAGTTCCCCTCCTAAAAACAAGTTTACCAGATTCACCGATTATGGAAACATCTATGCAAGGCGCAAGCACTTATTTATGGCTACAAAGAAATACCATCTTGGCAACAGAATGCTATACTATTCAGTATCCAAAATAATTAAGCTGCAACAAGATCACAAATGAAAAGTATCGAAGAAAATTCTAGCCCGAAGAGAGAGAGAGAGAGAGAGAGAGAACTTTCAATTTCTCCATTTCCAATTAATCATAAAAGTCCAGAGCTTTAGAACAATTTGAGGATTAAAGCAACTCACAGAGAGAGAAATGACCAAAAGAACCAGGATGATGTGCTTTCAAAATTACACATCCTAAGAAGACCTTTGTACCACAACTGACAATCTGTCATTTCCCTAACTTAAAGCCTCAATTGGGCAAAACTTTAAGTTGGCTAGTTCTTATTATTCACATCACCTCAAGCCCACTTGAGTAACAAAAGCGTTCTATGCTTGCTTCTTTTTCCTTCTAGACCAACTGCCAAAATTTTACTAGAGTTTTTGGAGTGGTACACAACCCACACACTACATGGTGGGTGAGGCCATGGACTTCAACCTGTGATCTCACCAAAATCTTGTCCGACACAGGCTCAATGATTGTTTGACAACTCAAGGTGTCATAACGGGCTCGGCTATTTAATCTCAAACATAAGAGACAGCAGTTCTCACCTTAGCCAAAGAAAGCAATGCTTTCTCCTCAAGTTCTTCTACAGGAACTGTCTTCCGAGCAGTTTCTTGTCGCACTGGGTCCTCATACTGCGCCCACAGTTCACATATCAATGAAAGTGAACTTCTTAACTGATAACCAACGTTTAAGTTACCTTTTAAAAAGAATCGATCTCTTATGTTTTATCGAGTCAGACATGGAATGTAGAGCTTTTGGAGTTTCAAGATTTTTGCTTTGCTACCAAGAAAATGGCAGAAATCTAAAACGAAAAACAAAAACAAAAAACTTTTTTTTTCCCTCCTGGTATCAACCAATAGGAGTTCCAACGACTCAAGACTTGATTTGTTATATTTTCTTACACTCTGGCAACCACTACACGAATAAAGAAAATGAAATGAGAAAAATGCTCGAATAAAGAAATTTTAAATGAAAATTGATCATATACCCGCAGTGAGAACAACACTACTGAGAATGCAATTACCATGCGAACTTTATCAATATAAGGCCGCACTTGCCGCTCGAATTCACCCTTATCCTCCGGTGCAACATACTGCTGTAACAAAAGCGCTTCCTCCTCAGCCTAAAAATAATAAAAAAATATAACAGCATTTTCAAACCAATTAAAAATACTTCCAAAGATCAAAGCGCTAGAAAGAAAACTCGATACTAATCAAATCAGAAGACGAGCCTGCAACATCCTAGCCAATTCCTCGTCGGACATTAACAATTCGGCGTTGTTTAGCACGGTGTTACTGGTTGATGCGTTCGGTCCCCGTTCTTGGACTTCATCGTTAAGCGACGCCAATCGGAGTTTCTCCGAAATGGAAATGAGATCTGAGTCGTCCGATACGACACGATCGTCATCGGCGCCAACTATCTACGAATAATATTGATCATAAAGAGAAGAAGAAAACAATCTGAAGGACCACAAATCCTACATCTATATACATATCACATTTATATGTGTGCGTGTGTGAATAGACACCAGAGAGAGCTAAAGAGAGTACCTTTTGCTCGTCAGGGGCGAGTGAGGTAAGAGAGAATAGCTGGAATTTGAAAACCTGAAAAGAATTACAAATTAGAGAAAGAGAGAGATTTAGAGAGAAAAAGCGCCATTTTGAGAGAGACAGACCTCGAGGCCATCGTCGGTGTCGTAGTCAACAACGAATTCAGCGTCGTTGTGGCGGACCTCGAATTTCCGAGCTACCATTCTCTCTCTCTCTCTCTCTCTCTCTCTCTCTCTGTTGTACTCTGTCGGACTTTCGAACAATGGAACCACTGTTATTGCCAAGAAATCCTTTTCTTTCTTTTCACTTTATCTCTTTTCTTACCGGATGAATTAACTTATGGAATTTACCGTGATTTATGTCTTTCCCAAGAAGTCGTCTTATTATTTTTGTCTAATTCAATACAAAAATTTGATAAAAGTTGTATATAAATGATAATTGAATAGTATAATACATCAAACCTTTTATATTAGATAAATGAAAAAACGTATTTATCCTTATATATATATTATACGACCATATTAATTAACGTACTACTGCATTTTTATGTGGGATAAATAGAAAATTCATCCATGTGAATTGTGCAAAAATCAAATAAATTTCCTAAACTTTAAAACTCATTAAACTAGTCCCTAGGCTTAAAATCCGTTAAGAGCTTCATCTCTCTATGACCCTTCAAATGTGAAAAATTTTAATCTCAAGGACTAATTTGATATTTTTAAAAGGGAAAAGTACCCATTAAGGACTAATTTGATATTGCAAGCTTGGCCCATTAATGGACTTGAGGGTAATTCCAAATTACGTTCTTTTTCTTTTTTTGTTCTTCTTGTAAGTTCTGTTGACCAAAAAGATAATAGACCCGCTTGCAATGAAAACTATTCATCGACAAATCCACTAACAAAAGCATTGACTTGATCACATAAAGGACTGTCCATGCTTCATAATTACGTTCTAAAAAAAATATCATGTTCTAAGGACCGGACGAAAGAAATGTAAACTTATTTTAAAGATACCCATGAATCGTGTGGGTGGGTAAAAAAAAAACTAAAAAGGATTAATTGTATCTAACTCGAATGCATGACAAGAGGATTAAGACGACTAATAGGATTCTATGTCGAATTCACATTTTAATTGGATTTTTTAAGTTATGCAAGGCGAATTTGAGATGAGCCTTATGGGATAATTGAACTACTTTCTCGGGCTCCAAATCAAACAATGTAGTGAAGGCATCTTCATAAGTCAAGCTAAGTATACAAGAGATCTTCTTAAAAGATTCAACATGGACAATTCAAAGCCTATGAGCACTCCTATGAGTCCATCTACAAAAATGGAAAAGGATGAAAAAGGTAAGGATGTGGACCAAACGAAGTATCGAGGTATGATTGGCTCCTTACTATATCTTACCGCTAGTAGACCCGATATAATGTTTAGTGTATGTATGTGTGCTAGATTTCAATCATGTCCTAAGGAATCTCATCTCCTTTCTATCAAAAGGATTTTCAGATATCTTGTTGACACTCAAAATCTAGGTTTGTTTTATCCTAAGAGTCTTGAATTCAATTTACAAGGATATTTGGATGCGATTATGCTGGATGTAAAATTGATAGAAAGAGTACTAGTGGTGCATGCCAATTTCTTGGACCGTCACTAGTCTCTTGGTGTTGTAAGAAACAAAACTCTGTGGCTCTATCAACTACGGAAGCCGAGTATATTGCCATAGGCAATTGTTGTGCACAAGTATTGTGGATGAAACAACAATTGGAAGATTTCAATCTTCATTATTCTCTCATCCCAATAAAATGTGACAACACCAGTGCAATCAATCTTACTAAAAATCCAATTCAGCACTCTTGGACAAAACATATCAAGATTAAGCATCATTTCATCAAAGATCATGCTCAAAAAGGGGATATTGTTCTTGAATTTGTAAACACCGACCTTCAATTGGCGGATATTTTCACAAAACCCCTCAATGAGGATAGATTTTGTTTTATTCGACAAGAAATAGGAATGAAGTTTCCTTTGGATTAAATTGCTATTATATAGTTGTTTTACTCCTTAATTGGTGGTATTGTTTACTTTGTACATGTTTTTGAATGATAGTTGATTGATTCTATGTTTCTTTTTATTAAAACTATTTCATAAAATCATGTTTCATGCCATGTGTCAACACTTGGTGAAACAAGTGTCAGCACCTCTGGTTTTTATGGTTTTTCTTCCATGAAGAAGCATGTGTCGACACCATGATTTCATGTGTCGACACATGAGTCATCCACCCGAGAGCTCCTTTAACTTTGTTCAGGAGCATGACCAATGTGTCACACATGAGTATAATGTGTCGACACTTCCTTTGTGTTTACTGTTTTTAAAAACCCAAGGGCACGCATGGTATATCACTCTCATTTGAGTTAGGGTTCAGCATTTTAGGCTTTCTCCCCCTCTCGCTCTCTCTCTCTCAAACCGTGCGATCCAACCTCCCCCTCACGAATTTCAGCCACCCAATTTGGTTTTCTATTTATATCGTAGGAAACAAAAAGCTCAACACAGTTCATGTCAAAGGCGTTCAAAATTCAAAATGGTCGTGTGAATTTTTCTCGTTGCTCAATAAAAGAATATTCTTATTATATCTACTATTTTTCAGTATGTAATCTTAGTCCAACAGAATAGAGCTTAATGATACTAGTAATTTTGCTTTAAAATGTGCAACGAGAAATACTAGTGAATAAAGTACGAAATATTTAGAGCCGCTGTTCCTCATACAGTCCTCCTTGATTATTGAACCTGTTAGCAAAGCTTGGAAGCCATTTGGGAAATCTTGGAAAGTTTGCTCCGGAAATCCACTCTACAAGTTGAAATGAGTGAATCTTATTATGTTAGAGTCCCACATTGATTAGGGACCATTTAATATTGTGCTTCGTATATCTGTTGGGTCACTTCTTCCCATTATCAATTAGTTTTGGGATGAAACTTGATATGGTATCGAAGCAAAATATTTTTAGGCTTGGCCTACTTGTTTGTGTTTCTCAGTGTTGTCCACGTACATGGACTATGTTCATTCGGCCTGCACGTGAGAGGGAGTGTTAGAGTCATACATTGATTAAAGACCATTTAATCTTGTGCTTCATATACCAAACTTGATATATTATCTAAAGTTGAATTAATCACGGCTTTAAGGAAAAGATGTGTATTCGTGTATGTTTCTAGATCTGGTTGTTATATAAATGTCTATATTAACAACAAAGATACTTTTATAAGCCTAATATAAAAGCTAATTATTTCTTGGAGATTTTGGATTTGCCTTCTCTCTCTTTTTTTTTTTACCTGTACCGGGACAAGCAGCATTAGGCCTTAGTTTCCTTGTAGATCTTGTGCCCACTGTTTCGTATTGTAAAGAGGTTTGCATAACAGAGAGTTAGGAAAGAGGAAATCTTAAATATCAAATTAATTAGGGAGGAATAGTCCATGGAATCCTGGAAATTCAGAGAAGAAAACCGGGACAGCATAGGTACATACTCACGTGAATGTATGTGCCCAAAAGTTTAGAGAGGACATATATTTTGCCGAGTACTTGGTTTTCTAGTCGCCGTATCCCATGGGAAACCAAATGCTTTGGTCTTAACACGGTCCACACTGTGTGCCTCGATTTAATCCAAAAGGTGTCTCAAATGGTAGGCCATTAGAGTATTTTTAATAGCTTATTTAAATTTGGTTCTCTATTTTAATCAAAAAGTACACTTTTCTATTTTCGCTATCAACTTTTAAAAAATACCCACAGCAGTTTCTCTATTTTAACCATCTACTTTTACTATTCTATATAAATATTATTATTTAAATATTTTTTTTATTCTTTCTCTAACATTTATATTTTTGAATATTCGTTTTATTGTAACGGTTATATTTTTGAATATTTGTCTTTTCCTAAAAAGGGTAGATTTTTTAATTTTTTTCTTTTCCTAACGCCTGACATTTTTTAAGAACCTGAGATGGGAGATCAGAGAGGGAGAGCGTGAGAGCTGGGAGGAAGAAAAGAAAAAGAAAGAGAGGGAGAGCGTGATTGTTGGGAGGAACTCACGCTGGGGGAAGAAAAGAAAAAGAAAAGGGGAGGGTGAGAACCGGAAGGAAGAAAAAAAAGAAAGAGAGGGAGAGAGCGTGAGTGTTCGGCAGAAGAAAAGAAAAAGAAAAAGAAAAAATAAGAAAAATATTAATATTTTAATATGAAGAAGTGAACAGTGGTTATCTAAAAATAGAGAACCACTGTTCACATGTTAAAATCTTTTGTTAACAATTGTTAAAATGGATAAACTGCTAAATGGTATTTTTTAGCTTTTTTGTTAAATTAGTTCTCCATTCTAACCAAAATGTTAGAGTAGAGAACTTGCTAGGAATGCTCTTAGTGTTTAAGTGTTAAAATTTTAGGGTATTGGAGTTGGTGAAAAAGTAAAGAAAATAAGATGATTTGAATAAATTTTTTATATTTATTTGTAGAAAAAATGAATGATTTGATGAAGAAAGAATTTTTTATAATTATTTTATTAGGGCTAAAATTTTAGCACCCAAATGAGTTTGCAATTTTTATCAAATGAGTCCTTTTCATTTAACTTCTTTCTATAAAATTAACAATTTACACGTCAATTCCAATTATAAGTTCACACATGTCACTTAAATTAAAATGATGTGAGTTATAATTTTAAAATTTGTTTTCCTAATTTTTTGTCTTTAAAAAAAAAACAAACTAAAATTATTTAGATTATTTTTAAAAACAAAAAAAAAAGGAAAAAATATTTTTAAAAAATTATAACTCACATTATTAATTTTGGGTAAAACATGTCAAATTTATGATTAGATCGCTGACATGTAAACCATTAACTTTGAAAATAAAATTTCAAGAGAAGGATTTCTTCGACAAATCAGGATGCAACTTAGAAATTAGAGGTGCAAAGTTTATTTTTCCCATAAAAAATTGTGTAAACTTTCGAACCTGATTACTTTTAGGATCAACCTGCTTAATTAGAAAACAACTCGATCGCAAGTGAAATGAATATTCTAGACAAAGTACGATGCAAAATACAGGGGCTCAAAATATTTAGAGCTGATGCCTCTTAGGCATTCGCCACTTGTCTTCTCACTACAAAAATTTGAAAGATTTTGTCACTAAATCTTGTAGTGACGAATTTTTTCCTTTTTTTCATCACGATTCACGATAACTTTTCATGACAAAAAAAAATTCTTCATGAAGTACATGATCAATCGTCTATTTTTTGTGATGAATTCAATTTTTTCCAATGCCGATGGATCGTCAGGGACGATGGAATACCAATCAAGACAATCGAACGACATTGGTGACGAAAAGATTCGTCACAAAAGCATTATGCTCCTAAATATTTTTTTTTTAAATTTATATCGTAGACGATCTATCATCCACATAGATGATTGAACGTCAGGGTGACAAAGAGTGACTGTTTTCATCACCAAAAGGTTTTTTTTTTTTTTTTTTTTTTGTAGTGACAAAACTTTCGTGTAAATTTACTTTTGATGACGAAATTTGAATAAAGACTGTTGTGACACAATTTTTGACGAAATCAATTTTCTTCATTAAAAACATATTTTTAGTGACAAAAATAAAACTGTCACAAAAAAATTCATTTTTAGTGATGAAATTCATTTAATCACTAAAAGTGAAAATTCTTCTAATGTCTTGATCATAAGCAAACATATGGCATATATTTGTGAAATTGACCCTTGGAGCTGGAGCTATATATATATATATATATTCTGATTCTATATACATTCACTAGCATCTTGGTACGCAGTCAAGAAGTATATATATACATATAACTGAAAAGTTGCTATAATAGAGAATAATGGCGGATCAGCCAGCATCTTAATTACTTTTAAAAAATATGAAATATATATAAAAAAAAAATTATGTAATGCTTGATTTGCTTAGAAACCTGCTCCATATATAGTTCATACTAAAAAAAAAATAAAAAAAAATACATGCTCTATGGACCCGACTAAAGAAAAGCAACGTCCTTCTGTGACATCCTGACGGTCGGTCAAAGAACAAAGGATTAATTTATCTAATTACTCGAATGCGTGACAATTAGATTCAGGAGACTAATAAGTAATAGTGTTCTATAATATTATTTATCACCGTGGAATTGGATTTTTTTTTTCTAACGTATAACTCGATTTTCTAAAGATACCCATGGACCGTGTCTGTGGGTAAAGAAAAAAAGATTGATTGTGTCTAACTCTAAATGCATGACAATAGAATTAAAAAGACTAAAAAGAGTTCTCGAATTCACATTTCAATTGGACATTTTTTTTAAGCATATAATTTGGTTTTCTACTTATGTGGTGGACATAAGAAGCTATGTTCTGAAGACGGTTCACATTAAAGGTGTCTAAAATGGTAGGTGGGTTTCGTTTTTCTTTTTCTTTTTTGTGTGTTTGCGTGTTCAATTGCTTGTTTGACGTTTTAGAGTGTCTTATAAGTAGTAAATAATTATGAAAACAATTAACTTGCTCGGTTAGAATAACTTGTTTAATTAATTCCATAGTCCTTATGATTTAACACGTTTTCGTTAGCGAAACATACCTATATGCCCCTTTTTTTTTTTTTTTTTTGTAGTCGGTGTTTGGATCAAATCAACATAGAAAATAATTAAGGCCTGCAAAAGCGCGAAATATTTAGAGCCGTTGTTGCTTATGCAGTCCTATTTGATGCTTGAACCTGTTAGCAAAGCTTGGGATCGAATCATTTGGGAAATCTTGGAAAGTTTGCTATGGAAATCCACTTTCCAACTTGAAATGAGTGCATACAATTATCTAAAGTCGCATGAATCACAGCTTCAAGGAAAAGAAACTTTGGTGGTGTTTGATAACCCAACAATTTGGGATATCAACATTTTGGGCAAGCCAAACACGCTTTCAGCTTATAAAATTTCAATTTTCATTTGAGAGCTATGTAATTTTCCATAGAGGTGAAAACCGACCCTTAGTTCGGTTTAGACCCCACGCCGACATCCAAATTGAGGTAATCGATTTTCAAAAAACCCCACGCTGACCATCGAGCCGAGGTCTTGGACCGACCCCAATCGATTTTCAATTAGTGTGAGCAAGAAATTAGGAGAAAAAAAATAAGAGAGACGAAGAATTAACAACCAGTCCACCACCAAATCGCAAATCAAGAAACACCAGAACTCAACAACATCCACCAAGCACCAACAGCTCCCAAAACTCAAAGCAACATCCCAAATCATAAATCAACAACAACCACCAACAACCACCAAAACTCATTGCATGAACAATCTCCAACAATAACAAAATCGCAACCATCCACAACCAACAACAACTTACTTCTCTAAAACCCAAATCGTAGAAGTTAATAGACCAAGAGAGAGAGAGAAAGCTGATGGCGACAATACCTTAGCTCAAGACCTAGGCGAGGAAAGGCTTGTTGACACATCTGACACACTTAGTAGCACATTGGCATGTCCCATGGCATTGCCAATTCAAGACAGGGGCCAGCAAGGCCACAAGCCTCGACATGGCTTAGGAGAAGCCTATGGAGAGGTAATGCACAAGGACTCAAGAGAAGTTGAGGAGCACAATGAAGGTGCTACTACTAGACCATCAGTCATGGTGGCGCAACCAAAGGTGCATGGGGAGTCAATGCAAAGAGGTTCCTGGAGCTTAGTGGAGCACATTGATAGCACCACCCTTTGGCTACCAGCCACAGCGGTGCAACCAAAGGTGTGTGGGGAGTTGATTCATGGAAGATCCCGAGGCCAAGTGGAGTTGATTGGTCGCACCATCACATGACCATCGGATACAACAGTGCACAAAGGAGCATATAGGATGTTGGTCTCAAAATACTCAGGAGACTGTGGGGATCATTTTAGTATCACCACCCTACAAGGTGGTGGAGTAGCGGCGGCGGCGACAGAGCACGGCAGCGGCAACCACCATAAGAGGCTAGAAGAGGGTTATATAGGGTAAAGTGCATGTGGGATCCCTATATGGATGAATCCCCTATTTTAGGGATGTTATGTTATTGGTTTTGATTCTCAAACATTACCATGTTGATGAGATTAAATTAAAAAAACAATCTTAGCCCTATTTGGAAACATTTTTCCTTGATTGAAGTTAGGAGATTTTAGAGCATGTGACAATTAGCTTTGCTCCCTATATAGAAGCTTATGGTCGCCACATGTGCTAAATAAGTGGAAAATCAATCTTTGATTGATTTTGTCACTCCTCGTGTTAGTACTTACCCCCTAGGCTCGCGGATAGTAACTGCATGCATATAAGTGGGGATTACCGCATAACAGAAACTCTTAGGATCGCACATTGCCCTCAAATTTACTTAGAGGAAGACTTGTTTTAAAACGATCATTAGTTAAAAGGAGATTGTTGAAATTAGAAGATCAAAAATCAATTTAGAAGCTTGAACGAAAGAGGTGAAATCGTACCAAAATATTTAATCGAAATAAGTTACACTTTAATTAGGAAAAACTTTTAATAATGACTTAGATTGCAAATTATTCATAATAATAATAATAATAAAAATTAATACGAAATTGAAGGAATTTGATAAAAAGGTGAAATTGAACAACACGAAGAAATACATCATTTTCTTATAATGAACATGGTTTAGTACAAAAGAGGGTCCTTCGAGATGACTACAAAAGTATAGGCCTAAATTTACAAAAATGTGAGCTTCCTATAGCTCACCTTACCTATTGTACCGCGTTTCAAGGATAAAAACAATTGAACCACTGTTGATAAAAGAAAAAGAAATAGCTAACTAAAGAGGTGCCAAAACAAAACGCTAACCCCTAGTGTCTAAGGTGAGGTCAATAACGCCATTGACTGGTGAGCTTAGTCGGTCTTCTGTTGGTGGGGCTGAAGAACCAGAAAGGGAATAGTTGGTTCGAGTGGAGCTCCCACCCAATTGAGGTAAACTATGCCGAGGGTTAGGAAATCCTTTTACGAATCAGTGGGGCTCGTGCTCCACTATGACTTGGAAATCCTCAAAGGTCCAAACACGGACCTTCAAGACTACCACATACAGTCTCGCATGGAGATAGGTGTCATCTTGTAATAGTTCATCTTCCTGCTCAAAGAAGAAAAGCAAGCATGCATGCGAATAAAAATGGGTGAGTCCTACTGACTCAGTAAGGTCTGGGAGGGGGCATGCTTATACAAGTATAATTCATGCTGGGAATAAATAGTACCAGTGCAATGATTTCAAATCATACAAATCATAGAAACAGTATAGAGAATGCATGCAATGCAATTGAAATGCATTCACTTATCATATGGTTCCCTGAGGTATTCCGGTGTCTGCTTTGCTCACCCTCAGAGTCGAGTTATGCGTCCCTCTTCTCCGTAGGAATGTCCTGTGCCACTTATACCAGGAGCTTTAAAAAAGACGTCGTAGAATCCAAAAGGAGCCCACCCATTCCCTGTAGTGGGGGGTTGCACTCTCCTCATGTGCCCGGTACCGTCACTCTCTTCGGAATCACCTCGCAGGCTTAGGGTTCCTCACATTTATTTTCCTCTTATGAAGTGAATGCAATTAATGCATGAATACCATTCATGTGCAATATACACATCTCACGATATGACTTGAAAACATAAACCGGTAAATTACTTGTAATTTCAGTGCATGCATAATTAAAAATGAAAATTCCAGAAATTAAATCCACAAACTAAATTTACATTACGAAATCAGTTTCTATGTCATATGAGTTCATATTATTAGACATCTTTCCTTAAATAAAGAATTAATAAACCTTATTCCTTTTATAATACTAATTAAAGAATTAAACATAAAATTTATAATTAAATATTAAATCTACCTTAAATCTTCAAATGAAGGCTTATGGGGCCTCCTTAGACCCTATTGGGCCTATCTCTAAAGTTTCAAAGTATTTTGGGCTTGTTTAGAGTTAACGAGCCTAAAGTCCATTTAGGCTGTTAAACGGGTTTTGTGATTTAAACTCTTAATTGTACTCGTTTTAGACTCAAATTTGGGTTTCCCCATCTATTTTTCATGCTCTACATAGCCATAGATTAATTTTCCCATTTTGGACCTTTTTACCCCAACGTTTTGTATGAACTATCGAAACTGCCCTTAGAGACCTTCAGGGGCATTTTCGATCTTTCCCAAGCTCCAATTGAGCTGAAATTTTTACTGGGACTTACTGTGACCATATACTACATGTCCACCAATTTCCATGCAAAATTCCTAAGGATTTCATGGGGACGTTTTGAATAGCAAGGGTTTTTCGAAAAAAAGTCCTAAATTTCTTTTTGCCATTTCATGTGATGTTCATGTGCTATAATCCTTAGATCTTATTATTTAAGTTATCATAACTGAAAAATTATAATCACAACATGCATTAAAATATAAATCACCAACAAAAATCACATGTAACCTCATAACTTCCTTCAAAATCATCAAAATAACACATGCATGAACATTTTGCTTTACAACTTCATCTCAAGCCCCCTTGGCTTCATTTCCATGACCTTGATCTACCATTTCAACCATAAAATCCATCTCTTGCCATTCTGTTCACATCATAAACCTTTCTTCACAAAGTTTCTCAACAAAAGCATGTAAAAATCATCATAAATATAAGTATTTACATGCAACCATTATTTACACTTTATATCATGATAAAAACTAAGTTGAACATATTTTTCATTGAAACTAACATGTATAATAAAGATTTCACGTTAACAGCAACCAAAACAAGCTCAACTTGTAATCCTAGGATTAAGGCAACCCAAGAAGGGGGTGAATTGAGTTTCTAAACTTTTTCGCTTTTAACCCAAAATTGTGTTTGCAAAGTAAAGGATAATTTAGCACAAGTATTTATATTGATGCAATAAGTAAATAAGTGCTAAATGTAAAGAGTAGGGTTGGAGAGAAGCAAACACAAGATTTTTAGGTGGTTCGGCAAACCTGCCTACATCCAACCCTTAAGCTCTTTTACTAAACCTTGAGGTTTTTCCACAATCTTTCAAATAATGTATACTCTAGCTCCCGGGTGCTAGAGAACCTTACAAGTGCTTTCCCGAGCTTAACACTTACAACTCAAATGATTTTCAGGCTCATCACTCACAACCCAACCAAGCTTGAGATATACCCTCTCTAAGCTTCTTCTTTAGTGAACAACCTCACTAAAGGAATCACCTCTTTTGGATAGGAAGATACAAGAAACAAATTCTCTCAAAGAATGAATAAGAAAATGGAAAGCTATATCTCTTTTGATTCATACAATGACAAGGATGTGAAAGTGTAATTTGTGTGAATAATATGAGAAATATGAAATGAGAAGGTTTAAGATATTTCTTAAGCTATAGAAATGATATGTGGTCGTTCTTTCGCATTTTATAGACAATAGGAAGGTCTTTATATAGGCCACATGAGAAAACTAGCCGTTATAGGTTGAAATGACAATTTTACTGTTGTACCGGTCGACCGCTTCATGTACCGGTTCAACTAGTCGTTGCTCAACAGTCATAAAATTTGAATGCTATCAAATTTTTTCCCATCATGCGCTTCATGTAGCGGTCAACCGCTACAATCATTTTCATAAATTGCTACAATTAAAAAGCTCATTTTTTACGTTTTGAAATCCTATTTCAAAAACCAACTTCCCAAAAGTATAACCAAGGCTTAAGAGTTTATATAGAGATGATTTGAAAACATTTAAAGCGTATTTTGGTTGTCAAACTGTGATAAAAAGATTATGCACAGTTTGAAAAATATGCAAGTGTGTGATTCAAATCATTGTCAAAAGTGAAACTAAGAGTTACAAGGTTATACCCTATGGTCTTGAATCTTCACTTTTGAGCTCCTTGCATCTTCTTGATCTTCAATCTTCTTGTCTTTGTCTCTTTGATAAAAATGTCTTTGTCTTTGAAGATGTCCATTTTGTAAACTTAATCCATTTATTGAAATCATCAAAATATCGATCGAACAAAAGCCAACACAACCCATATCGAATAAAAATTGAACCATGCCATCAAAACGAAACCCAACACAACCCACATTTTTCCTAACCAAATATGCATAAAACAACCCTTACCTTATCTTGTTTTCAAGCTTTCTTTCTCCTCTCTTTTTTCTTTTTCCTTTCTTTTCCCTTTTTTCCTCTTTTGCCGGATCTCCTCCTTCTTTTCTCTCTTTTCTTTCTTCTCTCCCCCACTTTTCTTTCTCTTGTCTCATGGCAAAATGCTTGCTGTGAGTCACTTGTTCCCTTTCACTAAATCTAATTTTTTTTGTCTTTATTCTACCTAAGTAATTAGGGGCATGCTATATTTTATGGGGACATAATGATTATGGAGACAAGAGATTAATTACATTAATTGAATATTAACTTATAGGAACAAGAGTTTTTGACACATGGCCAAGAAGATAAAATTTGCAATAAGCTACACTAAGTTAGGTGACCATGAGATAAATAAGCCCTTTAAAAAAAAAAAAAAAAATAATTAGGGGCAAATAAAATCAATTGCATAAAAGAATAAAGTTAAAGGAAATACGCAACATTTGACTTAATATAAATAAGGAATAATGATTATCCAATTAAATCTTAAGAGAATAAAAATCATATCAATAAAATAATTTAAGCACATGAAATTAATTGAAATAATGCCAGAATATAAAAATTAAGGGAATAAATCACATAAGGAATTTAATGTAGCAAAAATATAAATCTAAGTGCCAATGAATTTTAGAAATTGAGGAAATCAAGACTAAAATCAAAGTGCATATTTTCTGAAAATATTTATAGTAAACATCATACATACACCACAAAAGGTGAAAGGCATCACAGACTTGTCCTTTATTTGGCTAGTTTTGGAAAAAAGGCAAGATATGTCCAAGATCTTTCCTTTCTAACCTCAATAGGATCCTAGTTGATTGATTGTGTGACAATCAAGTCTTTTCCTCTACAAGGAAAGGCCTTTGTCGCCCAAGCCCATAGAGTAGTATAATACCCCTCCATGGCATCATTGTAAGACATCCATTGAATATTTATCAAATTGAATAGAAGTCTCCGAGAGAGTTTTTGGCCTTTGTGCCTTTTATCTTTCATGTTTAGGGTTAAGCCTAACACTTGGGCTATCATTAGTGCTATAGTACTTGGGGTTAAGCCTGACACTATTCACACTTGTTAGACCTAACTTGCACTGGGTTAGGTAGGTCAAGTTAGGGGTAGTCGGCAATTGGGGTTAGGCCTGGAAGCTTGGGCTAACAGAGGAGGTTTGGTGTTTAGGGTTAGGCCCGACATCTCATCTACTTTGTTAGAGGTTTATCGTTGGGTTAAGCCGGGTTTGTTCCACAATCGGGTTCTATGTTCTCTGAACTTAGACTTGCGTATCTTAGGTTCTAGGTTTGTTTAGGGTGCTAGCCCATTTGAGCTTAGTCTTGCATATCCATCTTTTTCATCCACCTTCTCAACCAACCATATTCTTTAATTTAACTTTTGATAAATCAAAATACCAAAAATATCTTTTTTCATTTTTGATCCGATACTCGAGCTATATTGCTCTTGAGTTCCTCCCTGGGTCTACTAAGGAGTATCAATTTGAGGCATGAGCTAAATACGAGTACTCACAAGTCCTTATGTCTAAGGGGGATAGGCATTGGTGAGGGGTCTAGGCCGGAGTCCCTATCAGACGGCTAGGAAGCGTTGCAGCAGACAAACAAGAGAGAAGGAGATGGAGGTTGTGTCGGTGGCAGGGGAAGGTGTGTTTGAGGTTTTTTTGGGGGGGGGGGCGCTAGCGTAATCTGGGACAAAAGAGAGGGGATTCAACTGAGGCTCAGGGAAGGGGGGAACTGTTATTGGGTAGGGGGGACAATATCATCTCTTTAGATTAGGATATTTTAATTAAAAAATAAAAAAATAAACGTAATTATATCAATACCCTTTATTCAATTCGGTTTCGTCGGGTCGGACTCCCAAAATCGTGGACCGAACTGAGGGTCCCGATTTTAGGAAGGCCTGGACCTACAAACTTGGCCAAGCCTTCTCAAAACCGGCTGGGCCCATTAGTCGGTCGGTTTGGCCCATGTGAACAGCCCTACTTTTCCAAGCCAATAAGTTGCGTCACATATTAGATACTTGACGTCGCATTTGTCGCCTAGAATCTCTCGTCAATACATATGGGCTATGTGAGACGCTGAAAGTGACGTGCAGCCACTAGTGAGCCCAGATTGTGGCGTGGTGCAGGTGCTATGTTCTGGCATGGCCCATAATGCTATAAAACTCATCAATTTTTTTTTTTTCTTCTTTGAGCCTTAAAATTATTGTTAGATGCCAGAGGCCCATAATTGAGTGAAAAAACATTAATCAGTAAACTAATTTTTCAAGCAGAAAAAGAATTAAGCATATTAAACTAGCTAATTTATAAAAAAAATGTGAATTTAGTATATTTTAGAGCACTAGAAAAAATCAAAAGAGACGTTGCCAAACCAGCTCAATTTTGTTTGTTTCTGTCTTCTTGGAGTTCGTGTGGTCTGTGGTCTGGGCCCTCTAAAAGCTACTCTTTAAACCCAGACAAGACTGCGTTATAATAGGGGTGATTTGGGAGACTGGTAGTAGGAAAGAAAATCCATCGCCCTGTCAGCTACTGCCAGGAAGGAGCCATAATGAAACTCAACGACCAGCGGCTTCTTTCTTTAATTTCCACCGCCGGATCCCGCCCTTTCTCCCTCAGTGACCCAGTAAAATATCTCATCTCTCTAATATAAAAGGAGACAGATGAGGAGAGTCATCTATGCATAGCTACAGACCAAAATAACATAAAGATTTTTGCTGTACTCTCTCTCCCTCTCTCCTTCTCTCTCACAGTTTTTTCTTGTGCGTTGAGAATGTCGACCGGCAAGAGAGCGGTGAATGTCCACTCGAAACTCACCGTGGTATCCAGCAAACCAATTGTGCCGGGTAAGACCCATCCGTTGTCCGCCCTGGACCATTCCATGGGACTCCATACCCTCCACATCGTTTTGTACTACGAGGAAAACCCGTTCGGATCCTTCGAATTGGACCCTCTCAGGGAGTCCTTATCCGAGGTTCTCTCCCTGTATCCTCCAGTTACTGGTCGGTTGACCGGAACGGAGAATGAAGACGGAAAATTTCCACATTTGAGGGAAAAAAGTGTTCATAATAAAATGATAGTGTAAGTCGTTTTCGTTTTTCTTTTTTTTTTGATGTGTTGCAGATAGTTCAATTGTTTTTTGGGACAAGATACAATCTTAACTCTAATGCGAAAGTGGTCTTCCATAAGTTAATCAGAAAGAGATAAATTCATGAAACATATACTTGTCAATGAAATTATAGAATAACATCTCAAATAAATATAAAAATCCATCTAGTACACTTATGTAATGTATTTAACACGTTTTATTTAGCCCGAAACCAATACCTATACAAATCGCCCTTTTTTTTTTTCTTTTTTTTTTTGTAAAGTCAAAGATAAATGATAGTTGTTTGGAAAGAATTTCAAATCAACATTAGAATAGACAATAAAAATTATATGGCCAGCAACATCACTGAACCACTCAAATAACTCGCGGATAAGCTACCGTCATATCAGAACCATGTACCGTAACTCCCTGCCATACTGTCCACCGCATCCTAGCTTTGCTATCTTCACTACGAATCCGCGCCGTGAGAGATCGGCAGCAATGACCCAACGCAAATTCCATTAGAGCAGTTGTAAGGCTCTAATTGCAGATCCTTGTACTTTTGAGGTACTGAACCTGAATGCGAAGTCTACTAGACAAATAGGCGGAAATAAATAAATGGTGATGGGAATTCGAAAACACAATTTGGGAAATTGCTTGGAAATAGTTATGCTAATGGATAAACTCACACTCTCCACACTTGAAATGGATAGAAAGAAACAAATGAACAATTATCAATAAATAAGATACGACATATGGATTAATTAAATTGGTGGTGTGTATAAAACAAACTACACAATTATGGATTGAATCACAGGCTTTCAAGGGAAAAAGAACTATTTGTGAAGTTGCTTTTAGTATTAAAATGAATGCACCCAAATCAAAATTGTTGCTGATATCAAAACATCTTGGCAAGAACCAAAACACTGCTATTCAGCTAAAATTCCATAATAATGAATTTATTCAATAATATTCATACTTAAGAAAGAGGCTAATTGTAATTTTCAATAGAGGTGAACCGACCTTTTAGTTCGGTTCAGACCCACGCCGACATCCAAATTGAGGTAATCGATTTTCAAAAAACCCCACGCTGACCATCGAGCCGAGGTCTTGGACCGACCCCAATCGATTTTCAATTAGTGTGAGCAAGAAATTAGGAGAAAAAAAATAAGAGAGACGAAGAATTAACAACCAGTCCACCACCAAATCGCAAATCAAGAAACACCAGAACTCAACAACATCCACCAAGCACCAACAGCTCCCAAAACTCAAAGCAACATCCCAAATCATAAATCAACAACAACCACCAACAACCACCAAAACTCATTGCATGAACAATCTCCAACAATAACAAAATCGCAACCATCCACAACCAACAACAACTTACTTCTCTAAAACCCAAATCGTAGAAGTTAATAGACCAAGAGAGAGAGAGAAAGCTGATGGCGACAATACCTTAGCTCAAGACCTAGGCGAGGAAAGGCTTGTTGACACATCTGACACACTTAGTAGCACATTGGCATGTCCCATGGCATTGCCAATTCAAGACAGGGGCCAGCAAGGCCACAAGCCTCGACATGGCTTGGGAGAAGCCTATGGAGAGGTAATGCACAAGGACTCAAGAGAAGTTGAGGAGCACAATGAAGGTGCTACTACTAGACCATCAGTCGTGGCGGCGCAACCAAAGGTGCATGGGGAGCCAATGCAAAGAGGTTCCTGGAGCTTAGTGGAGCACATTGATAGCACCACCCTTTGGCTACCAGCCACAGCGGTGCAACCAAAGGTGTGTGGGGAGTTGATTCATGGAAGATCCCGAGGCCAAGTGGAGTTGATTGGTCGCACCATCACATGACCATCGGATACAACAGTGCACAAAGGAGCATATAGGATGTTGGTCTCAAAATACTCAGGAGACTGTGGGGATCATTTTAGTATCACCACCCTACAAGGTGGTGGAGTAGCGGCGGCGGCGACAGAGCACGGCAGCGGCAACCACCATAAGAGGCTAGAAGAGGGTTATATAGGGTAAAGTGCATGTGGGATCCCTATATGGATGAATCCCCTATTTTAGGGATGTTATGTTATTGGTTTTGATTCTCAAACATTACCATGTTGATGAGATTAAATTAAAAAAACAATCTTAGCCCTATTTGGAAACATTTTTCCTTGATTGAAGTTAGGAGATTTTAGAGCATGTGACAATTAGCTTTGCTCCCTATATAGAAGCTTATGGTCGCCACATGTGCTAAATAAGTGGAAAATCAATCTTTGATTGATTTTGTCACTCCTCGTGTTAGTACTTACCCCCTAGGCTCGCGGATAGTAACTGCATGCATATAAGTGGGGATTACCGCATAACAGAAACTCTTAGGATCGCACATTGCCCTCAAATTTACTTAGAGGAAGACTTGTTTTAAAACGATCATTAGTTAAAAGGAGATTGTTGAAATTAGAAGATCAAAAATCAATTTAGAAGCTTGAACGAAAGAAGTGAAATCGTACCAAAATATTTAATCGAAATAAGTTACACTTTAATTAGGAAAAACTTTTAATAATGACTTAGATTGCAAATTATTCATAATAATAATAATAATAAAAATTAATACGAAATTGAAGGAATTTGATAAAAGGTGAAATTGAAATAACATAAAAAATACATCATTTTCTTATAATGAACATGGTTTAGTACAAAAGAGGGTCCTTCGAGATGACTACAAAAGTATAGGCCTAAATTTACAAAAATGTGAGCTTCCTATAGCTCACCTTACCTATTGTACCGCGTTTCAAGGATAAAAACAATTGAACCACTGTTGATAAAAAAAAAGAAATAGCTAACTAAAGAGGTGCCAAAACAAAACGCTAACCCCTAGTGTCTAAGGTGAGGTCAATAACGCCATTGACTGGTGAGCTTAGTCGGTCTTCTGTTGGTGGGGCTGAAGAACCAGAAAGGGAATAGTTGGTTCGAGTGGAGCTCCCACCCAATTGAGGTAAACTATGCCGGGGTTAGGAAATCCTTTTACGAATCAGTGGGGCTCGTGCTCCACTATGACTTGGAAATCCTCAAAGGTCCAAACACGGACCTTCAAGACTACCACATACAGTCTCGCATGGAGATAGGTGTCGATCTTGTAATAGTTCATCTTCCTGCTCAAAGAAGAAAAGCAAGCATGCATGCGAATAAAAATGGGTGAGTCCTACTGACTCAGTAAGGTCTGGGAGGGGGCATGCTTATACAAGTATAATTCATGCTTGGGAATAAATAGTACCAGTGCAATGATTTCAAATCATACAAATCATAGAAACAGTATAGAGAATGCATGCAATGCAATTGAAATGCATTCACTTATCATATGGTTCCCTGAGGTATTCTCGGTGTCTGCTTTGCTCACCCTCAGAGTCGAGTTATGCGTCCCTCTTCTCCGTAGGAATGTCCTGTGCCACTTATACCAGGAGCTTTAAAAAAGACGTCGTAGAATCCAAAAGGAGCCCACCCATTCCCTGTAGTGGGGGATTGCACTCTCCTCATTTGCCGGTACCGTCACTCTTTCTTCGGGAATCACCTCGCAGGCTTGGGGGTTCCTCACATTTATTTTTCCTCTTATGAAGTGAATGCAATTAATGCATGAATACCATTCATGTGCAATATACACATCTCACGATATATGACTTGAAAACATAAACCGGTAAATTACTTGTAATTTCAGTGCATGCATAATTAAAAATGAAAATTCCAGAAATTAAATCCACAAACTAAATTTACATTACGAAATCAGTTTCTATGTCATATGAGTTCATATTATTAGACATCTTTCCTTAAATAAAGAATTAATAAACCTTATTCCTTTTATAATACTAATTAAAGAATTAAACATAAAATTTATAATTAAATATTAAATCTACCTTAAATCTTCAAATGAAGGCTTATGGGGCCTCCTTAGACCCTATTGGGCCTATCTCTAAAGTTTCAAAGTATTTTGGGCTTGTTTAGAGTTAACGAGCCTAAAGTCCATTTAGGCTGTTAAACGGGTTTTGTGATTTAAACTCTTAATTGTACTCGTTTTAGACTCAAATTTGGGTTTCCCCATCTATTTTTCATGCTCTACATAGCCATAGATTAATTTTCCCATTTTGGACCTTTTTACCCCAACGTTTTGTATGTGAACTATCGAAACTGCCCTTAGAGACCTTCAGGGGCATTTTCGATCTTTCCCAAGCTCCATTGAGCTGAAATTTTTACTGGGACTTACTGTGACCATATACTACATGTCCACCAATTTCCATGCAAAATTCCTAAGGATTTCATGGGGACGTTTTGAATAGCAAGGGTTTTTCGAAAAAAAGTCCTAAATTTCTTTTTGCCATTTCATGTGATGTTCATGTGCTATAATCCTTAGATCTTATTATTTAAGTTATCATAACTGAAAAATTATAATCACAACATGCATTAAAATATAAATCACCAACAAAAATCACATGTAACCTCATAACTTCCTTCAAAATCATCAAAATAACACATGCATGAACATTTTGCTTTACAACTTCATCTCAAGCCCCCTTGGCTTCATTTCCATGACCTTGATCTACCATTTCAACCATAAAATCCATCTCTTGCCATTCTGTTCACATCATAAACCTTTCTTCACAAAGTTTCTCAACAAAAGCATGTAAAAATCATCATAAATATAAGTATTTACATGCAACCATTATTTACACTTTATATCATGATAAAAACTAAGTTGAACATATTTTTCATTGAAACTAACATGTATAATAAAGATTTCACGTTAACAGCAACCAAAACAAGCTCAACTTGTAATTCCTAGGATTAAGGCAACCCAAGAAGGGGGTGAATTGAGTTTCTAAACTTTTTCGCTTTTAACCCCAAAATTGTGTTTGCAAAGTAAAAGATAATTTAGCACAAGTATTTAAGCAAGTATTGATGCAATAAGTAAATAAGTGCTAAATGTAAAGAGTAGGGTTGGGAAGCAAACACGAGATTTTTAGGTGGTTCGGCAAACCTGCCTACATCCAACCCTTAAGCTCTTTTACTAAACCTTGAGGTTTTTCCACAATCTTTCAAATAATGTATACTCTAGCTCCCGGGTGCTAGAGAATCTTACAAGTGCTTTCCCGGCTTAACACTTACAACTCAAATGATTTTCAGGCTCATCACTCACAACCCAACCAAACTTGAGATATACCCTCTCTAAGCTTCTTCTTTAGTGAACAACCTCACTGAAGGAATCACCTCTTTTGGATAGGAAGATACAAGAAACAAATTCTCTCAAAGAATGAATAAGAAAATGGAAAGCTATATCTCTTTTGATTCATACAATGACAAGGATGTGAAAGTGTAATTTGTGTAATAATATGAGAAATATGAAATGAGAAGGTTTAAGATCTTTCTTAAGCTATAGAAATGATATGTGATCGTTCTTTCGCATTTATAGATAATAGGAAGGTCTTTATATAGGCCACATGAGAAAACTAGCCGTTATAGGTTGAAATGACAATTTTACTGTTGTACCGGTCGACCGCTTCATGCAGTCGTTGCTCAACAGTCATAAAATTGAATGCTATCAAATTTTTTCCCATCATGCGCTTCATGTAGCGGTCACCGCTACAGATCATTTTCATAAATTGCTACAATTAAAAAGCTCATTTTTTATGTTTTGAAATCCTATTTCAAAAACCAACTTCCCAAAAGTATAACCAAGGCTTAGAGTTTATATAGAGATGATTTGAAAACACTTAAGCGCATTTTGGTTGTCAAACTTGTGATAAAAAGATTATGCACAGTTTGAAAAATATGCAAGTGCGTGATTCAAATCATTGTCAAAAGTGAAACTAAGAGTTACAAGGTTATACCCTACGGTCTTGAATCTTCACTTTTGAGCTCCTTGCATCTTCTTGATCTTCAATCTCTTGTCTTTGTCTCTTTGATAAAAATGCTTCTCTTCTTGAAGATCCATTTTGTCAATAAAAATTTTTGTCTTTGAAGATGTCCATTTTGTAAACTTAATCCATTTATTGAAATCATCAAAATATCGATTGTGAACACAAGCCAACAAACCCACATTTTTCCTAACCAAATATGCATAAAACAACCCTTACCTTATCTTGTTTTCAAGCTTTCTTTCTCCTCTCTTTTTTCTTTTTCCTTTTCTTTTCCCTTTTTTTCCTCTTTTGGCCGGATCTCCTCCTTCTTTTCTCTCTTTTCTTTCTTCTCTCCCCCACTTTTCTTTCTCTTGTCTCATGGCAAAATGCTTGCTGTGAGTCACTTGTTCCCTTTCACTAAATCTAATTTTTTTTGTCTTTATTCTACCTAAGTAATTAGGGGCATGCTATATTTTATGGGGACATAATGATTATGGAGACAAGAGATTAATTACATTAATTGAATATTAACTTATAGGAACAAGAGTTTTTGACACATGGCCAAGAAGATAAAATTTGCAATAAGCTACACTAAGTTAGGTGACCATGAGATAAATAAGCCCTTAAAAAAAAAAAAAAAAATAATTAGGGGCAAATAAAATCAATTGCATAAAAGAATAAAGTTAAAGGAAATACGCAACATTTGACTTAATATAAATAAGGAATAATGATTATCCAATTAAATCTTAAGAGAATAAAAATCATATCAATAAAATAATTTAAGCACATGAAATTAATTGAAATAATGCCAGAATATAAAAATTAAGGGAATAAATCACATAAGGAATTTAATGTAGCAAAAATATAAATCTAAGTGCCAATGAATTTTAGAAATTGAGGAAATCAAGACTAAAATCAAAGTGCATATTTTCTGAAAATATTTATAGTAAACATCATACATACACCACAAAAGGTGAAAGGCATCACAGACTTGTCCTTTATTTGGCTAGTTTTGGAAAAAAGGCAAGATATGTCCAAGATCTTTCCTTTCTAACCTCAATAGGATCCTAGTTGATTGATTGTGTGACAATCAAGTCTTTTCCTCTACAAGGAAAGGCCTTTGTCGCCCAAGCCCATAGAGTAGTATAATACCCCTCTATGGCATCGTTGTAAGACATCCATTAAATATTTATCAAATTGAATAGAAGTCTCCGAGAGAGTTTTTGGCCTTTGTGCCTTTTATCTTTCATGTTTAGGGTTAAGCCTAACACTTGGGCTATCATTAGTGCTATAGTACTTGGGGTTAAGCCTGACACTATTCACACTTGTTAGACCTAACTTGCACTGGGTTAGGTAGGTCAAGTTAGGGGTAGTCGGCAATGGGGTTAGGCCTGGAAGCTTGGGCTAACAGAGGAGGTTTGGTGTTTAGGGTTAGGCCCGACATCTCATCTACTTTGTTAGAGGTTCATCGTTGGGTTAAGCCGGGTTTGTTCCACAATCGGGTTCTATGTTCTCTGAACTTAGACTTGCGTATCTTAGGTTCTAGGTTTGTTTAGGGTGCTAGCCCATTTGAGCTTAGTCTTGCATATCCATCTTTTTCATCCACCTTCTCAACCAACCATATTCTTTAATTTAACTTTTGATAAATCAAAATACCAAAAATATCTTTTTTCATTTTTGATCCGATACTCGAGCTATATTGCTCTTGAGTTCCTCCCTGGGTCTACTAAGGAGTATCAATTTGAGGCATGAGCTAAATACGAGTACTCACAAGTCCTTATGTCTAAGGGGGATAGGCATTGGTGAGGGGTCTAGGCCGGAGTCCCTATCAGACGGCTAGGAAGCGTTGCAGCAGACAAACAAGAGAGAAGGAGATGGAGGTTGTGTCGGTGGCAGGGGAAGGTGTGTTTGTTTTGTTTTTTTGGGGGGGGGGGGGGCGCTAGCGTAATCTGGGACAAAAAGAGAGGGGATTCAACTGAGGCTCAGGGAAGGGGGGAACTGTTATTGGGTAGGGGGACAATATCATCTCTTTAGATTAGGATATTTTAATTAAAAAATAAAAAAATAAACGTAATTATATCAATACCCTTTATTCAATTCGGTTTCGTCGGGTCGGACTCCCAAAATCGTGGACCGAACTGAGGGTCCCGATTTTAGGAAGGCCTGGACCTACAAACTTGGCCAAGCCTTCTCAAAACCGGCTGGGCCCATTAGTCGGTCGGTTTGGCCCATGTGAACAGCCCTACTTTTCCAAGCCAATAAGTTGCGTCACATATTAGATACTTGACGTCGCATTTGTCGCCTAGAATCTCTCGTCAATACATATGGGCTATGTGAGACGCTGAAAGTGACGTGCAGCCACTAGTGAGCCCAGATTGTGGCGTGGTGCAGGTGCTATGTTCTGGCATGGCCCATAATGCTATAAAACTCATCAATTTTTTTTTTTTCTTCTTTGAGCCTTAAAATTATTGTTAGATGCCAGAGGCCCATAATTGAGTGAAAAAACATTAATCAGTAAACTAATTTTTCAAGCAGAAAAAGAATTAAGCATATTAAACTAGCTAATTTATAAAAAAAATGTGAATTTAGTATATTTTAGAGCACTAGAAAAAATCAAAAGAGACGTTGCCAAACCAGCTCAATTTTGTTTGTTTCTGTCTTCTTGGAGTTCGTGTGGTCTGTGGTCTGGGCCCTCTAAAAGCTACTCTTTAAACCCAGACAAGACTGCGTTATAATAGGGGTGATTTGGGAGACTGGTAGTAGGAAAGAAAATCCATCGCCCTGTCAGCTACTGCCAGGAAGGAGCCATAATGAAACTCAACGACCAGCGGCTTCTTTCTTTAATTTCCACCGCCGGATCCCGCCCTTTCTCCCTCAGTGACCCAGTAAAATATCTCATCTCTCTAATATAAAAGGAGACAGATGAGGAGAGTCATCTATGCATAGCTACAGACCATGGGAGATGTCGACCGAAGTTGTCCAAGATCCAGCAGTGGTATCCCATCCGACCATTCCATGGGACCGGTACTCCGTTCTCGAACCCTCTCACATCCGATTCCTCCAATTACCGACGGTACACTCATGAGTGGCTCAGATCAGCTAATGCGTCTGAGGAGAGGGCTCTTACGGTGTGGGAGGACATGCCCGAGGATTCTAGTACATGGTCACCTTTTCGACTCCAGGTATGCTGTTTGTGTTTCTTTTTTGTCGATTTTTTTTCTTCAAATGAACTCTATTCCACGAGACTCGTGCGTTTCTTTGATTCACTTTGCCAATTGATTTTGTGGGTTTTTTTTTTTTATTCGAATTATCTCTTGGAACATTCCAGAAATATTCATCTGAACGATTACTGGGCGAATGTTCCCCTTTTCCCCTTCCAGGCGTATGAATGTTTATTTTTTAAAATTTGTTTTGGGCATGGATGTCTCCTTAAACCATACCACAAGAATGCAAATATATGTCTTTGGATGTCTAGAAAGGAGGAAAGGCGACTGTACTTTATGTCTTTTTTAAAGCCAATAAGGTTGGAAGGGGGTGTCTAGTGTGACTGGCCCACTGAGCGAACCTGTGTTTATTCCTTGATCAGATTTTGGTTATTTACTTGCATAGTAGTTTTCGACGAAGTGACACGTCAATTTAAGCGAGGTGTTTTTTTCGTCAAATTATAATACTTCGTGAAGTATTACAAGGAAAATATAAATATGTATGAGATGAATCATCTCGATCAACTATCTTTCAATATCCAACAAAACTACAAAATTTTAAAGGTGAGAAAAAACTTCGGCTAAAATCAGAATTTCAGATTTCGACTCCGACACATATCGGAATCGAAACGGTGGAATTTTCAGTTCTATTTTTTTAAAAAATTATTTTAAAAGAATATGGCTCAAAACCTTATGTTACTTAAGATTTTGGTGAAAGTTTATTTTATTTTAGATAGAGCTCACAACCTTTTTTTGATGCCGTAATTTTTGAATGTTGTAATTTATTTTAGATTTTGGAATTTTAATATTTTTATTGTAGATTTTATTGAATTTTGAATTGTTTATTTTACATTTTATTTTGTTAATTTATAATGTATAACAAAAAAATTTGTACAAAATTCCGACCCAAAATGCCTAATGGGCTTATTAGGGCCCAAAAATATCTAACCAAAAAAGCCCACATAATGAAACCGGAATTTCCGGTTCCAATTCTAAAAATTTCGGTTCTGTTCCGGTTCCATTCCGGCACAATATCGAAATGAAATTAGAACAAAATATTTGATTTCGGTGAGTACCAGAATTGTAATAGGTCATTCCGATTTTAGTTCCAATACTCACCCTTACAAAATTTGATTCATTACACCCCAAAATACCACTAGTTTTATATTTTGCATCCTATTTTATAGTTTAACCGCTAAAAAATGTAACAAGTCCTATTTTTTATTGTGTCACAATATTAATGGTGAAATCTTAACACGTAGTGCAAAGTGTAAACCAGTTGATAGTTTTAGATGCAACGTATCAAGCTTGATAGTTTAAAGTGTAAATTGCAAAGTGTACATAATAGATAAAGAGTGTAAAATACACGTGACTGTGATTTTGAAATTATTTGCTTGTAATGATTAAGAAAATTACAAAATGTTTTTTTTTTTTTTTTTTGGTAATTTGTGAAATTGTTGGGGTGCATAGAAAAAATGTTAAGAAAAAGATATAAATATATTGCATTGGAGAATGTGAAAGTAGTGAAAGTACATTTGTGAGGAAAATTTTTGTGAGAGGAAATGTTTATGAGATTTTTTATTTTTTGGTCACGGAAAACAACAGTAATGATTAGAAGGAAATGTTTTTGGGAATTGAAAAGAATATTAGAAAAAAAATATTTTTGGATAAGAAATTGATTTCGAAACCAAAAAATGTTTTGGAAACTACTAACCAAACATAGTTAGATTCTGCCCTATTAACTGTGATCTGTTCCCTTTTTTTTTGGGGCAATTGATTAGTGTATTCATTCTCCAAAGTACTGGACAAAGGATGGGTATAGCCTGGATTAACAGAGGAAACAACGCAAGCCCTCCTCATGATGGTTATGTCAATGCTAGTAAAAGAATTAGAGAGTCTGTTATAGGTAGGTTTGCTGTCCGTCTGTCTCGATAAGATATTTCTCCCTTTTTTAAGTAATTTTTAGTATTTTGAAATAATTATGAATCCTTTCCATAACACCCAGTCGAGTGTAAACATGGGTTGTATAAAGTGCAGTTAGAAACAATCACGCACGACTGTCAATTTTGGATAACTTAGCTGTTTTTGCACTCTTTTGGAGAAGATAATATGTTTCTTAGTGGAAGCTCAGTAGTTTCTGAATTGACCTTAACAATCATTTGGACTGTTTGACATCAAAATTTTTGCAGATAAATGACTTTGAAGGAGGTGGTGTAGCAGTTGGACTAAGTTGCCCGCATATGCTTGGAGATGCCACATGTGCAACTCTCTTCTTCAAATCGTGGACTGAGGTTCTTCGCAGAAGGGAACCCCTCGAGCACCCACCGTCCTTTAACCCACTAGCACTCCGGGGTCGATCAGTTCCAAACATACATACAAAATCAGCAAAATATTATGCAACTAAGTCTGAAGTACAGACGTCCTCAGTTCAAATGGCCACCGCCACCTTCAAGTTTTCCAATTCAGTGATAAAAAAGTGTCTCTCAGAAGTCCATGAAGATTGTCCTGATGCTACTCCTTTTGATTTGCTAGCAGCACTCTTTTGGACACGCATCACACGCCTGAAGGACTCCAGAAGTGATTATGCACACTCCCTCTCATTTTGTACCGACTGTAGGAGGCTATTGCAGGTTCCACTCCCATATGGGCATTTTGGCAATGCACTGCATTTTTCAGTACTAAGATTAAAGGGGGAAGAGATGGGTCAGGTTAGCTTAGGCCATGTTGTGCAATTAGTGCACAGCCACTTGTTGGGTATGGAGGAGGAAGAGTTTTGGTCAGTTATAGATTGGTTTGAAGCACAAAAGGGGGAGGGAGGGAAGTTTGCACCACCCTTTAGGGTATATGGCCCTGAGCTAACATGCATTAACTTAGAGCATATGGTTGTTCCTAGCAAGGTGGCTGGTAGCCCCACTAGGTCATTATTAGCACATGTGATGTTTGCCGAGGGTAGGAAGCCGGTTCATGTATCCTATCGTGTGGGGAATGTTGAGGGAGAGGGTTTGATTGTGGTAATTCCTTCGACTGAAGATGGCCTTGCGAGGACGGTAATGGTGACTTTGCCTGAGAAGGAATTGACTGAGCTATGCGAGGACCAAGCTATCCAGTGCCTAGAACCAACAATGCTACTCAGTGGGAAAAGATAGTTTCTTTGTTTATGTGGTCCCAAAAAGCATCTATGAAGTGTGAAATTAAGCAATCATATTGTTATCAGTCTTAAACAGTTTGTATAAGCATGTAGCTAATTGTGCAGTATGAAATGAAGTTATTAACATAAAGCTGGCCATTCTTTTTTTTTTTTTTTCTTTGGATCAAAAGAGAGTCCAATACAAGAGAAAATCCATGGAAGTGCAACTAGAAATAATCATTTCTTTGGAAGGGTTTTAGCAAACTTCCACTGAAGATGATCCATGTTTTGTAGGCTTCTACTACCAGCTACCTCCTCAATGAGTACAGCACCATAAATTTCTTCTAGGTTTTCTTCTGTAAGCTTCACCTGAAAAGAGCCGATCATGTTGTCATCCAGGTTATTGATCTTAGTTGTCCCTTAAAAAAATTTCAAGGCAAAGTAAATGTGAGAAAATGGAGGTGAAAGTCTCAACTTGCTTCTTCTTCCGTTCTTTTCTTTTGAAGATATGAATGAGCACGCATTAGTATCAGAATTCCTGGAGAAAAGAGTTCTGGATTATAGATTAAATTCATGGGATATGCAGAGATTTGGCAAAATTGGGATAATGTGTCTTGCAAAATAGTTCCAGAGGGATCTGAGCACCTGCATGTACTAAAGGAATATAACAGAAATTTTGGAAACTAGTCTACTGACTTGCCTGACAAAGAGAGTGGAAGCGTATTGTTTGAACTCAGAAGTTAAAAAAAAAGTAAAAAAAACGAAATTAAATTTCTGCTACCCTCATTATTGACATAAATGAATGGGACAAAGAGAGTGGAAACGTATTGTTTGAACTCAGAAGTTAAAAAAAAAAAAAAAGTAAACAAAACGAAATTAAATTTTTGCTACCCTCATTGTTGACATAAATGAATGGACCCGGCATTCTCCTTCCTAAACAATAGATTTGACTCTGCTTCGTGATATTCAGTCTTGCAAATTTTTTTAGGGATAAATGAAAAATCAGATCATATATATAAAAATCGAATTAGTCCTCGTGATAATAAAAGAATAAAATTAGTTTATTTGTCCCACTTTTATTTATTATTGGTTCCTCCACTAAAGACTGATTTTATGCTTTTGTGATATCAATAGATTAATTTTATACTTTTATTATCACGATAACTAATTTAATTTTCATGTATATTATTGGAACGGATTTTGAACTTATCTTTTTTTTTTTTTTTTAAAACACTTTCGGGAGATTGAATCAAAACCCATTAGGATTTGTAGAACAACGCAACTCAATTATACTCACCTTAGCCACTTGATAGATTGATACATACTGTGATCACAAATTCCAACAGATAATAAAATCCTATTTAGCTATGTCCACACCCAACACTTATTTTGAGAGTGTTAGGCCCCGAAGGGTAGGGAACCCAACCCCCACAATCTTCAAGCACCACACTTTGCTGCGATTAGCAATTAAAACAGAGAAGGATACGCAATTACGCACAGGTTGATAGCGGTTTCCAACTGCTATACCATTCTTGTCGCCTTAGCTTTGCAGTTACTTGATTTGACAGTCATCTATTTTGGCGTCCGTATTAATTAGTGTTTGCAAACTAAAACGGTAAAACCTTTCTATTCTTATCAAGAATGCATCGCATAATTGATTTGGCAGTAATTATTCTTATCACTTGTCCAGAAAATTGTCTCCTTTGAACTTAGGATATTGCTTGGCCTTCTAAAGAAAAGAGCTGGATTCAGTTAAGCATTCCTTATATTTTCATGTTAGTATCGTTGGTATTGACAATACTGTTTTGCAGAAAGGTAACTGAATATATATTATAATTTTTTTTCCCTAATCAATTATGAAGAGTAAGGCCTTGCTGAAAAATATTATATCTGTTGGATAGTGTGGCTCTTATATATTAATTGTGATCTAATTATAGGTTGTAGGGATGGAAGGAGCAAATTGGCCTTTTTTTCATATATAGAATTTTATATAAATAATTTATGATGTAACCCAATTTCAAAAAAGTGAAATACAACTGCAGCTCTTTTGTGGACGTAGGCATATTGTTGAATCACGTTAAATATTATTGTTGATCTATTTTTCTCTTTTCTTTAATCTTCTCTTAATTTAGTATTGTGTTTGATACAAATCATAACAATCGGTATAGACTCAAGCCTTTATGGTGACTTTAAGGAGTATATTTTCATGTAGTAACTAGAGGGCCGAGGTTCGTAGAACCAAGAATAGATGAGATCTTGTTTGTAGGCTGAGAAAGTCATTATATGGACTCAAGAGTCTCCTCGACAATGGTACAAGAAGTTTCTATAGTTTGACTCTATACAATTAAGATAGGAAACAATAGTGATTGCTGTGTTTATTATAGAGTTCTTGGAGATGGTTCTCATATTTTATTGATGTTGTATGTTGATTATATGTTAATTGCTGCGAAGTGCAAAGATGAGGTAGACATGTTGAAGTCTTTGTTGAGTAATAAGTTTGACATGAAAAAAATTAAGAGTTGCCAAGAAGATTCTGGGTATGGAGATGAGGAGAGATAGATCTTGCAGAAAACTGTGACTATCTCAAAAAACTTATGTCACTAAGGTGTTAGAGAAGTTGGGCATATAATCATTCTAGATTGTTTATAAATTAGTACCCGAAGAATGAAGATGAGATTACATATATGTCAAAGGTTTCCTATGTAAGCACAATAGGATGTTTGATGCATACGATGATTTGTACCATATTTAGCACCTGTAGTCATGATGAGCAAATACATGTCAAATCCTAAAGGGGAGCATTGGAAGCGATAACTTAGATGACGGATATGTGGATGCAGACTATGCATATGACTTAGATGATAAAAAGGTCTAATATTAGTTATGTTTTCACACTCACAAGCAAACCTATCAGTTGGAGATCCATGGTCTACTCACTTATGGCATTATCTACAATTATCTACAATGGAAGCAGAGTACATGTCAGTCATAGAGGCAACCAAGGAAGCATTGTAATTAAAAGGGCTTGTCACGGGATCAAGAAAGGTGGTATGAAGCGAAGCTGCATTGAGATAATCAAAGTGCAATTTATTTGGCTAAGAATTAGGTATATCATATATCGATATAAAGTTTCACAAGATACAAGAGTTGGTTACTTCATGAGAATTATTACTAAAAAAGGTTCACACTTCTCAGAATGCAGTCAACAGTTTAAAAAGTTGTTTACCGCATACAATGCAATTTCTTTAACTTGATAAATGTCTCCAGGTGCTCTCCCTAACCTATTAATTCCAGGTGGACCAAATACTTGGGGGTTATCTCTTATGGGGTGAATACTCGCCAAGGTAGAGATTGTTGGATAATATAGCTCTTATTAATTAGGTTCTTATAGGTTGTAGGGATGGACGGGGCAAATTGGCCTTTTGCCTGACTCCAGGGTTTCATATAAATATTTTATAATGCAACACTATTTCAAAAAGTGAAATACAAAGGCTGCTCTGTCGTGGCCATAAGCATATTGTCGCACTACTTAAATCCTCACGTTGATCTCTCTTTCTCTTTTTTTTTTTTTTTAAATATTCTCTTAATTCACTATTGCGTGCGATACGAATTGTAACAATATCACCAACATGAACCACCTGACTAGAGAATCGAGAGCATAATTAAGAAAATTAGGGGCGATGACAATGACTGGCACATGATCTTATCATTCCTTTATCTAGAAATACTGCGTCTTTGTTAAACTAGGGTGGTTAATCCAAAACTCCCATGATACTCTTTGGGTTCAGCTGATTAAAGCCAAATATCTGAAATCCCATTTCATATGAGATAATAAAGCAAAACATAGAGATTCTTGGTTCTTGTCAAGATGGTTCCTGCTTTTATATTGGTCATGGGGAAAATATTAGCATTTGGTTGGACCCTTGATTCCTCCAAATCGGCATCTTTCTAGACCCCGAAATGAAAATACTCTGTTAGACGATAGTACCACTGTGGCTGATGTCATATTGCCTTTCTACTGGTGCTAGAATGAAGGAATGATCCATAATCTATTTTTCGATAAAGATGCCAATAATATTCTTAATATTCTCAATTTTTCATCAGCCATTTCTGAAGACAAGCTGCTATCCATGCTCTGGATAGCGGGAAAGTTCTCCATTAAATCAGTATATCCCCTCTTGAACATCCTTTCTCCTGTAGACGTGAGTCCTCTTTCTCCTGAGGATTGGAAAAAGCTTTGGCGACTCCTTCTCTAGGACTGTTCGAAAGTCCTTGTAGGGAACATTGCTTGGGGCGCTCTTGAAAGGATCCCAAGTGAAGACCATGGCCTACACGGCCACGACGAGGAGGATAAGTTGCGAGACGCGGCCCCAGTGACACCCATGGGGGCTCCTGACATGCCCACAGCGCGCGCGACCGAAGCACATGACACGCCCATAGCGCGCGCGGCCGAAGCACCACAGCCATGCCATGGCATCAGCGCGCGCGCAAGCGAGGAGCACCAGCATCCTTGACAAACCATGACAGCCCAGCAATGCCCATGCTTGGCAGACCGGCCAGCCAGCTGCAGACATGCCATGGCAAGCCCATGGCCAGCACCAAGACTTGCCTTGACATAGTGCCACAGCAAGACTTTGGCCACCAGCCAAACCAACCAGTAGAAGATGATCAAGAGTGGCTACCCACAGCAGCCACCTCCGGCGGCGGAGCACCACCACTCTTAGCGGTGACCGAGCGGGATGTAACGAGCATGGCCGGGGGAGTCGAAGGAGCATCACCACCTATGGAGGAGTATGGCGGCGGCGCCACCGTGTAGGGCGGCGGACGGCGGCGAGATCAAGTGCATTATGGAGATATCTTCAGAGATTGATTTCCTTGTGGTGAGTGATTGAATAAATCATATCTTCTAGATTTAAGAGATTTCTCCTAAACTCTAGAAGATTAGTTTCCTTTTCAGTTAAGTTGTTTTAGGCATGTATCGTCAAATCTCCTTGATTCTAGGAATTGTTTCCTTAGAATCTTGAAGATTTGATTTAGATTTGATTTGATTGGGTTGGTAGGATTTTGTAAGCTCCTGAGGATGCCTATATAAGCAACCCTCAGGAGCATTAGTATCATCCATTCAGAGAGTTGAGTTGTAAGCTTAGAGAGCTTGAGAGTGTTGGCCAGGCATAGGCACGTTTATGCCAATAGACTTGGGGGCTAATAACCTCTTAAGTTGGGCGTGCTTGGGCTAATAACCCTAGTACGAGTGTTCTTGTGGTTCGAAGGACTAATAATCCTGAGACCACGTTCTTCGTAATAACAGTGAGGAATTATCCATTTCTTGTGTGTTAGATCCTATTTACCACGCTCGTGTGTTACTGGAAACGGTTCGGGAGGATCGATTGTGGTGTTGGAGCGGATCGCGCGGAGGAGTTGGTGATTATTTTGGAGTCCTTGACCGGGGACCCTAACAGCTCTGCCCTGTTAGTTGGTAACTGCCCATGCCATTTAGATGTCCCATAATGAGCGTTTATGCTCCTTATGCACGAGGAATCGCTGATACATTTATTTTTCTTCACAGATTGTTTTTTTTTTTTTTTTTTTTGAGTAAAGGTTTCTGCTCAGATTTCATGGAAAGAATCCCTTGAGCACTAAAATGTTCATGACCTCGAAAACCGCAGTATTGTTGAATGGATCCACATCGTTCTCAACCCGCACTCCTCGTCATCAATTTACTCTTAATGCTAATTTGCTTATATATTGTATTTGGCATACTCCATCGAAACCAGTATTGCTGAATGAATCCACACCATTCTCAACCCGCACTTATTAAATTTCCTGGTTGCCTTCCAGCATGAATTTACTTTTTATGCTAAACTGCTTATGGAAAAATTTTAGAGTATTTATGGGAGTCCGTGAAAAATTGAGGGGAAAACCTATTTGATTTAATTTTTATGCTTATTTTAGTGGGGAGAGAGAGGATTTTGAAATTTTTTTATAATTTATTTTAAAATTTCAGAAATAAAAAAATTATTGTGGACCATTGATTTAGTGTGAAAATAAAAAAAAAGTTAAAAAAAAATCATAGAAAAGTTTCAATTAGTTATATTTGGCATGAAACTGGTTTGGATGGTTTGGAAAAAAAAATATTAGAGGTAGTGTAAATTTTATTGGGATTTGTAAAAAATGTATTGAAGTTTGTAAAATGATATTAGAGTTGAAAAGTATTTGAATTTAAAAAATGTGTTAGAAGTTTAGGAAGAGTTGTTGAAATTTTTTGAGAAAATAGTTTTGAAATGTTGTTGGTTAATTCTTTTTTGGCCAACTTAAAGGAATAGAATAGATCATTTCTATTGCCAAAAACAGAAAATAAACTAAGATTTCTCTAGTAGACGCTAAGGCTTATAGTGTCTTAAGTCTGTGGAAGAATATGACTCATAAAGTCTTGTGTAAATTAAGTTCAAAAAAATTTCAACAATTTTTTTTATTGTACAGATTTTATTTGAGTTTGTAAAAGATATTGAAGTTTGTGAAAAGTTGTTCCAGTTTGTAAAAAAATGTTAGAAGTTTGTGAAGAGTTGTTGAAATTTGTGAAAAAATAGTTGTAAAAAAATTTTCCGATTTTTTAATTTTTAATTTTTATTTGGTGTAAACATTTTTTCTTTTTAAAAAATTTTGTTAGAAAGGTCAAATTTTTCACAAATGTTGGTAGAAAATCTTTTTGGGGTTAGTGTAAATTTTATTGACTTTTATGAAAAATTGTTCGAAAACTTGAATCATGTTTGATTGAAAATTAATATTTATTAAATTTTGTGAAAAAAGTGATAGAGATATTTGATGACTTTTTTTTATGAGAAAGTATTGGAATTTATAAAAATGGTGAAGAGAGATGATTTAATGAATTTTTATTATAAAAAAAATGTCGGAGTTTGTAAAAAGCTGTGACATAGATGATTTGATTTGAGAATACAAATTTTGTTGACCAAAATTTTGATATTTTGTCTTTGCAAACCAAAACAAATAAAATCTTAGAACTTTTTTGTGTTGCCTCAATCTATATAATAAAAAATAAAGTGAAAATGAAAAATTATTAATAGTTGGAAACTAAGTCCATGGCATATAGATGACAAAGTAATACTTCAGAATTTTGAAAACTAAAAGTCCATGACCCAAAAAATGCACCGAAATTGGGTTCAGAGTGCATCAAAAAATTTGGCCCGACTGTCAGAAGCGAATTTCGCTTCCTGGTTACTGCTTATTCCACTAATATGCAGATGCAGAACCGGAATCCTCCATTCCGTTTCCGAAAGTTAAGTTATCCGTCTTGGACTCACTGGATGATAATGGTAACAATTGCCCAAGCACTAATTGGTTGAGCTATGAGAAGAGTCGAGGACCAAGCTATTAAGTGAGAAAATGTAGCCACTTTTCTTTTTGTGCACCTCACCATATGAACTTGACTTATTGTTGACCCCCAGACAAAAAAAAAAAAAAAAGAATCTTATTTCACAATATTAAAGGAAAAAGAGAGGAACATACCACAAAAATCAAATATAGCATGACATTGAGCAACCATATTGTGCAGAGTGAATGATATAGCCATTTATTACACTAAATCTGGCGCTTCCAATAACAAAAATATGGCATTATACAGAGTGAACATCCATGAAAGTGTAAGCAGAGACAATCAATTCTTTGGAGGAGTGTTGGCAAACTTCCATGAAGGTGATCCATATTTTGAAAGCATTCTATCACCGCTACCTCTTCAATGGGTACAGCATCAGATATGTCTTTCAAGTCTTCTTCTGTAAGCTTCACCTTCAAAGAGCCGATATTGTTATCGAGGTTCTTGATCTTAGTCGTCCCTTCAAAAGTTCAAGGCATTGAACAGTGAGAAAAAGGCAGGCGTCCAGGGGAGAGTCTTAACTTGCTATGAATTTTTTTTTGAAATATAGGCAAACAAGCATATTATTATAAGGATTCCTGGAGAAATTGCATTACCATATGAGCTCTGCATTAATCTAGATCTATGTTCTTGTGACCATGAGAGATTGGAAAATGGTTCCAAGGTCATTCTAAATCAAATAAACTTGTTATACAAATGAATGGGCCTAGCTTTCCTCTTCCTAATCGAATTCCAAATTTCCTGCCTGCAGAGGCAGCAGTATGTGCTGGACTCTAGACATAAAATTCGACTCTGCTTCATCATAATCATTCCTTTTTTTTTTTAACACTGCAAAAGTGAAATCAAAGGCCATTAGGTGCTTTCAAACAACTAAACTCATTAAGCCACTGCCATGTCGCCCATGATGCCCTTTCAGATGCTAGTTCCAAGTTCCAACACGCACTGGGTTCTATTGAGGTTTATCCAACGAGGCCTTAGCCACATTGAATTTCCGAGCCAAGCAATCAGTTCTTGTCCATTCTAGCTAGACTGAACTTTTGAGTTTTCAGCAGGAAATTACAATTCTCTCAGGATTTTTCTATTTGTTGACCCCACTCATACCAAAATTGTATGCCAGAGAAAATACCCACTGCATAAAATTAGTAAGGCTAAACAAGTGAAAACCATTTACCAGGAATAGGCACAACATCATCCCCTTGCTTAAGAACCCATGCTAGCGCTAGCTGGGCAGGGCTGCATTGGTGCTTTGTAGCAAGGCTTTCTATTCGACTGTAAATTGTCTTGTTCCTATCCAAGTTGTCTCCTTGGAACCGAGGATGCATGGCCTAATAGAAAAAAGCGTTGGATTCGGTTAAGCATTTTTCTCATTGTAAATATCAATACTATAGAATTACATTTAGCAGAAGGGGAAACGTCTTGAAATCCCCTAGTTCTAAATGAGATGATTCTTTAAAAAAAGTAAGCGAAATATTTACCAAGGAACTATTTGCAGACAAGCTTTCCAAAACTCCTTTGCCAGCGAAAAAACCACGAACCAAGTGGACTGTATGGAACTATTCCAATTCCGAGTTCCCTGCATGCGCGAAAGCATCAAGAGAGTATCTCATACTTCTGTATAAGTTGAATAAAACATACTTTAATTAATTATCCACTCAATATGGAAACAAACAACTATGCAATCTGTCTTTTCCACCATAGCGCCTCTTGTTAGAAAGACAATACTATTTGTAACCTAAGAAAATGGAGGAAAACAACTCCAAATACAATCGATCTAAGCTTTTACATGAGGATTTTAACCGAAAATAGTAATTGAACAAACCTGCAAAGTGAGAATTATCTCTTCCTCAATATCCCTAGTCCATAGAGACCACTCCATTTGTACAGCAGTGATGGGATGGATAGCATGTGCCCTCCTTATTGTGCTAGGGCTGGCTTCAGATAGACCAATATATTTGACTTTTCCCTCTTCTACCAGTTTCTTAAGTTCACCAATCTACAAAACAGTAAGCTAATCTAGTTCCTTCACCTAGATCCCACCATCACTAGGAAATAATGATTGTCCAAAAAATTTGATCCTTTCAAATTACAAATGTATGTAAATTAAAGAAACAGTAGAAATTCAGAAGAAACCATCCATTATATTGCAGGCATCTAGCTTGAAGAGAGAGATACTGACAGTTTCTTCTATAGGAATCTTCGTGTCTATCCGATGCTGATAGTAGAGATCAATGTACTCCACACCAAGACGCTTCAAGCTCGCCTCACAGCACGAGCGGACATATTCAGGGCTACCGTTCACTTCCATGTGAGGAAATTGCAGTCTTTGGATGCCAAATTTGGTGGCTATTTGAATTTTTTCTCTTGGCAAGTGCTTCAAGGCCTGAAAGATATTAATCTCATTCAGTTCATCTCACAAAAGTTTTAATGGGGTCCTCAGTTGTTAATTGGTTTGTTCACACCAGAACATATAAAAAAAATATCATGAAGACATTTCTGCATCAGTGGTCATCCTTAAATTTAGTGCTAAAAGGAAATCCAACTTGTTGAGGAAGTAAAAATTAGGAATCTGCACCTTTCCAAGCAGAATTTCATTAGAATGGGGCCCATAAACGTCAGCCGTATCAAAGAAGGTGATTCCCTTATTGAAAGCATAGTTTATCACTGAGATTCCATCCTCATCAGAGAGGGGAGAATTGTAGGCTCCAGTCAGGCCCATGCATCCAAACCCCAACTTTGAGACCTAGCCGGAAATGAACAAAAAGAAAAAAAAAATACAAAGAAATGTATAACTTAACACAAATGCATAACGAATTGGAATGAACACAGAGCACCAAACATGTATTTTAATTGAGAAGCACTATTCCTCAGAGTCTTGGCCAACATTTGAAAAGTATTTTTTCAGGTTATTTATGCAGGTCCAAACTTATATCAAGACTCCTGCTGGAAGAGAGTAACAACTCTACATATTATATTGACAAAAGGACGATGAATGTTTGCTTAGTCTTAGAAAAGCCTAACTGCGTAGATTAGTGGGGTTGAGATGAAGAAGCCGGCAATAGAAAAAATTCCTAGTCTGTGACTGCAGGCAGCCCAATCGAACTTGGTCATTGCCATCCTCTCAGCTCAAATTTGGATACTGTAATTTCTTTTGACCTTCTGGAAACAATATTTGTATGCGGCCTAGCTTCTCTTTCATCGTTCTCATTATTTGATACCAAGAAATCCTCAAGCCCTGTCACAATGGAGTTATCTAAAATAACAAAAGAAAAACCAAAGCCAAAAGACAAGAAAAACAGGAACTGGAGAAAAAAAAAGGATTAAAATGCGTTTCTGACAAATATTGAAACCATTCACGTGTTTGTTGCATGCATATAGACGTTTCTCTTCCTTAAAATCGAAACTAAGAGGGAATTCAAGAAAGCTAATTGGGAATTTTGTCAACCACAGACCATCAACCGAATGAAGACTAACTGGAAATGATGCAACACTTATAAATGCACCCAAATAGGGAAGCCAAGAAGCTAACCACGCTCTGTATAACAGAATGGTCATTTATCGACATAATTTTTCAGAGCATTATGCATATTGGCTTTCAGAGAAATGCGACTTGAACCCCTACAATTTGAAGTTTCTCGAAAAAGTGGAATCGGTACCCACGACATGAAATTGGGATTTACCTCAAGGCCTTGATTACCAAGTTTCGTCATTGGAATCTGGACTTTGTCTCCTTCTGCCATCCTTTTTATTAATCTCACCACCCTTAGGACTTCCAACGATGTCTGAGTCTCTAGTTGGGATGTCTCTTTTCAGTTCTCGTATATATATATATAAGTGTGAGGGTAGTGACAAGAAATACGGTCCCAGAAAAAAAAAAAAAAAAAAATTCTAAAAGAAAAGTACTGGCCGCCCAAGTCGTCACTGCATAGCTCATCTCTCGGAACTGGTTTGAATACTTTTCATTTGTTTATTTTTTTTTTTATAAAAAGGATAAATGAAAAATTAGTTCATGTGCTATGTGCTATACGCAAAAATAGATTTAGTGATATTGAAAGCAGAAATTTAGTTCCCATAATTCCCACGTTTGTTTATCGTTAATTTCTTTTCCCTCATTCCGTTAGTTCATTTGACGGAAGTGACTCCACATCAGCCCTCATTGTCATGTCATTGCTCCACCTCAGCTCAAAACCCATAGCCCCACAAGTCTCTCGCTTAGTCGACATTTGCTTTTTCCTCAGATCTAATCTAACTGCTGCAGCCACCTCTCTCTCGTTTTAAACAAAAGAAAACCACGCCTAAACCAATTTTGCCCAAATTGTTTCTACCAGCTTCTCTCAGGTGGGTTAAAGTCTCACCTTCGTTGCTGTGTGAGACGCCATTGTTGCAGGTTGTAGGATCTCACTATTGTTCTTCACGCAATGCGTCCTTTTACAATCAGAAGCAATCCACAGATCATTCTTCTCCTCATGCTTCTCTGCAAAATTCTCCACCCTATGACCAATAATTTGGATCGCATCCAATGAGGAATTAGATGCGTCAGACATAAGTGAAAAGGAAGACCCTGCACTTGCATATTCAGGCAAATCACCTTTCTTCTCTTTATTCTCACCCATCAAATTCAAATCTTCTTTGGCACCCTCTTCTTCTCAATGGACAGAAAATCAAATTTAGTGCTCAAATCATTGAGGATATCCTTAGCCGACTTTTCTTTCTCTGGACAAATAAGAAAACACAACTGATTTCGTATATACATTGAGACCTTTGACAATGTAAGATTGTGAGAAAAGAGAAAGAGGGAGTAATGTGAGGAGAATCAAAATCTGTGATTATTGAGAATTGGGGAATATCATCATGTCTCTGGAATACTCGGTCAAAAATTTCAAAATGAATAACCAAACATTCAAAAAAAAAAAAAAAAATACTAAATAAGCTGTACGTAGAGAGGAAAAGAGAATGAAATGAGGGGTACCCAAGGAGGGCTTGGAGAGTGGTTTAGAGTGAAAGTGTTATGTAAATTAGCAGTTTTCTCATGGTCAAAACAGTCTTTTATTAAAATGTATTTTTTCATTTAGAATTGTTGCAGCAACTTGATTAATTCAGAAATGACGTGGAGCTGAATAGAAAGTGGCTGGAAGGTGCTGGTGGCTTCTGGAACAATTGGAAATGGACGCTGAGCTGTAAGGCAGTTTTTCGGTTATCTGGGTTAGCCTTGGGTCAGCCTGGCGAGTTTCTACAGCCTTCGTATACCCCTTCCAGAAAAGACGCCCAACAGTAAATCTAACCTGTTTTTACCAAGATACCCTCACAAAAACAGACTAGAACCTGGGAAAAAGATTTCACGTAATTTACCAAGAGGATTCACGTACCTTGACCAAAAGAACTTCAAAAACTCCTCTCTACCGAAAAATCCCGAATTTCTCTCTACCTGCGGAAAGAAGATCTGATTGCATCTTGCTGTGAGAGTTGATTTGCTTCCCTCTGGTGGAAGGTTTCGAGTGGTGTAGACCGTTGATCGTTGGGTCTCTCGTTCCCACTCGGGTGTTGATTGGATCGTGACATTGCGAAGACGAATCTTGAGAAGTTGATCAAGACTGGTTGCTGCCAAGTGTTTTCTGAGGAAGAATCGAAGGGTTGACGAGTTCGTCGACGTCCACTATTGCTGATCAGAGTTGCTGGTCAAAGAAATTGGTGTTGGGATTTGGGAAGAATTGGGGATCTGGGAAATGAAAAGGATTTTCATATTGATCACCTTGTGTAAAGTTTTCAAGCATATAGTGGATCGACTGGTGTGACCTTCGCACACCCGGAGTGTTTTTTTCTCTTGGGAAAATATCCTCAAGTGATTTTTCACTTCGTCAACAAAAATCTTGGTGTTGATTCTAGTTCTTGTTTATCTTAAATCTTGATTTAACTAACTCATATTGTGATTACCATTTTGCAGATCTAAAGTGCTACAGACGTGATTTTTACAAGCAAATTGGTTGCTGTTGGTTGATCTTGATAATTGATCTAAGTCACTTGTTTTGGATTGGGTTTGTGAGTTGAATGTTGTTGGAATCTTGGTGATTGTGTTGCTGATTGAATAACCTTAGTCTTGATTCATTAGTAGTGTTGTTAACAATCTTGCTTTAATTACTGTGTTGCTGAAATCTTTACTGTAGTGTTGCGTTTTACAAGGTAGAAAAATCTGCATATGTTGTGTTGGTATTGTTGCTGAAAATCACATGTTTCTTGATTGATTAGTTGCTGTGATTCATCTTAGTTTGAGGTTATAGTTACTGATCATATCTTGTTGCTGCCACTCTACTATTGTCAATAATTGTGATTATCTAGCTATTTCCATTTGCTGAAATATGTGCTTGGCTTTGTAAGTTTCTGCTGTTCTTCACAGAAAATAGTTGATTGACTATGTGTTAATTGATTCTACTTTTCTATGACCTATACAAAGAGTAGATTAATTTTTATAATACCTATTCACCCCCCTCTAAGGTATAGTTTAGGGTCTAAACGTACTTTCATAGAGAAGCAGAGAGGTCTTGAAGTGAGAGCTTACTATGGCATCCTAATAATTTGGGCAAAATTAGTTTTGACATGGTTTTCTTTTGCTTAAAACGAGAGAGAGAGAGAGAGAGAGAGAGAGAGAGAGCTGGCTGTCATTTCATGGTTGAAGATGAGCAAAGGAGAGACTTGTGGGATTAGAGGTTTCGAGCTGAGGTGGAGCGATGACATGGCGATGAGGACGAGCTAACGGCGTGAGAAGGAAAGATTAACAACAAAAATAAGTGAGAATCATAGATACTAAATTTATGCTTTTAATATTACAAAGACTAAATCAATTTTCACGTATAGTTTAAGAACCAATTTTATATTTATCCCTTATAAAAAAACCAAGCCAGTACAAGCCTAGGTCGTCACTGCATGGCTCATCTCTCGGAACTGGCCTGAATACTTTTATTTATTTATAAAAACCCAAGCCAGTACAACCCACACAATTACAACCATAAAACCAAGACAAACCGGGGTAGGCAAATTAGGGAGCACTGTGAAAAGAGGGAAGAAAAGTCTTTAAAAGTCGTAACTGAATAGCTCAACTCTCGGAAATCAAAATTACAATCGACGGGACTTATTTGGGCTATGCGAATATAACTTACAGCACTTAATATTTGCATGGAAATGTTATATTCGTACAAAACAGAGGATTTTGTGTTTTACGGCTTTTAATTGAAGGAAATGAGGGGTACCCGTCCTAACAATTTGGGCAAAATTAGTTTTGACATGATTTTCTTTTGCTTAAAACGAGAGAGAGAGATTGTTGTCGTTTCATGGTTGAAGATGAGCAGAGGAGAGACTTGTGGGATTAGGAGTTTTGAGCTGAGGTGGAGCGATGACATGATAATGAAAGCTAATGTGGAGTTAGTTCCGACAAACGAGCTTACGGCATATGAAAGAGAGATTAACAACAAACATAAGTAAGAATCATAAGAACTAAATTTATACTTTTAATATTACGGAGACTAAATCAATTTTCACGATATAATCTAAGAACCAATTTTGTATTTATTCTTTAAAAAAAATCAAGCCAGTACAAGCCTAAGTCGTCACTGCATGGCTCATCTCTCGGTACTGGCTTGAATACTTTTATTTATTTATGAAAAACCCAAACCAGTACAACCCACACAATTACAACCAAAAAACCAAGACAAACCGGGGTAGGCAAATTAGGGAGCACTATGAAAAGAGGGAAGAAAAGTCTTTGAAAGTCGTCACTGAATAGCTCAACTCTCGGAAATCAAACGTTACAATCGACGGGACTTATTTGGGCTATGCGAATATAACTTATAGCACTTAATATTTGCATGGAAATGTTACATTCGTACAAAACAGAGGATTTTGTGTTTTACGGCTTTTAATTGAAGGAAAAATACGATTTACACTTTCTCAATATCTTAGTGTTTTTTTTTTTTTTTAATCTCTCATTTGTATTTTAAACTATAAAAGTTTGTCAGACTAATATATATTTACACTTTATAAATTGTGATATATAATTTAATTTTTCACTGTATTTAATGATGAGATCATAATATTGTAGGGAAGAGACAAGAGGGATAGGACATACTACATAGGGACTTTTGTGTCCTATTTTGATGACCCTTTAACTAAATAGTTTAATCTAGTACCATATGGGCCACATGATTGTTTGAGTATTCATGCCAAGACTTGTTTAGAAACGGGGCCAAGTTTTGATTTCAGGGTTCGAACCATGGCTTAAACCCAGATTTTTTTGATTGTGTTGTTTCGCTGGGTTCATTCCACTTTTTACCTGGTTACGTGTGACGTCCTGATTGACAACAGTACAAAAAAGCATTGTAATCTGGCGCTAACTACTGACGTCAACTGACGTCTGGGTTCTGTCTTTCACCAGTAGAGAATGGCCCACACAGGGTCCACGCAGAAGCCCGAACGAAGATCTGCAATTCTTACGGTAGTACAGGGGCTGCAATTCACTAAATGCTAGCCGTTAGTTTAAAATAGAAGGCTAAGATTCTTACACGTTAGCAATTGGCGAGCAGCCAAAAATTTTGTTTCGAAAAGTTATCCGCGTTTTAACGCTATCACTTGCTACCTCCATTCTTCTGTTTTCATTTTTGTTCCTTTTTCTGTCTGATCAGGAAAACTTCATGCTTCACGAAGAGATCAAAGTCCTTCTTGCTGCCTCCATTCTTCTTCTTCTTCTTCTTTTTCAGAGAAAGCCCTTTCTTCCTGTAGCTTTTTTTTTTGTTGCTTTATTTTTTCCCACTTATTCTTGGGCAAATTCAACTGCCTTCCACTTATGCATATGATATCAGCTATAGGATCATGAACTAGCTCAAACAATTAAATGAGTATGCATCTTCAAGAACAACGAGTGAAACACTTTAGATAGGTGTTCCTCTAACTATCTGGTACAAAACACTTCCGAAACCATAGGGCGAGCCAGCGAGGAAGACGAAGATGCGGGATTTGTGCAAATGCGCTGCGAATGGGCCTGGATTTTGGGGTGTGGGGTCTGGGTTGGTGTCGGAAGTGGTGTTCCTGTTGGCATGATAGGCACCAAGAACAGCTCTACGGCTCTCTCTCTCTTTAATGAGTGCATAACTCGTATATCCTCATTTATGTCATGGTAAGTATTGTTTTCTTTTGCTTTTCTTCCATAATCAGAAATGTATGACAAAGGAATCCAAAATTACAAATAATTCCCTTGTTAATGTGCTAGCCGTCTGGACATGATTCAATTTTAAGTAGTAAAATCCTAATTGGTTGTTTGGAAGGTGGTTCAGGTAAGGTTTTTGCACTATTCGCTGGATCCGATTCACCAATTGGAAATTGACCTGGCTCGACCCGATTTGGTTGATTTCAGATGATTTTGAATTTAGAGTCGGATAGTGCATAGACAAAAAAAAAAAAAAAAAAAAATCGAATATGAGATCGGATTTGGATACAAATATAAGCATCCAAAAATTGACTCTGACTCTAACCCGATATTCTTGTATTATGCCGTGGTGTTTGAGTGCCAAAATTTTAGCCTAATTACAAAAATTACAAAATAATCTCTCTTCCCATCAAATCATTATTTTTCACTATAATATTTATTTAAATCTTCTATATTTACTTTTTGACCAACTCCTCTAAACTATCTTTACTTTTTCACCAACTTTCATACTCTCAAATTTTAACTATTACAAAATTTCGACACTCAAACACCAGTAAGCCTAACAGGAACCCTTAGAGGCCCTAAGATAGTAAGACTTGCAAGCAAGCTTGACAAGGCCTTGGGCACGGAGAGGCTTGCACATGGCATGCCTATGAGCAACTTGGCATGGCCAATGCCCTTATTCATAACCAACCAATCACACGAGCATCGGCATGGCTTAGAAAACACATATGGAGAGTTGATGCTAATAACTCAGGAGGGTTGGAGAAGCACAATGATGACGCCATCACAAGACCATTGGTCGTGGCGACTCAACTAAAGGTGCATGGGGAGTCCATACAAAAAGGTTCCCTGAGCTTAGTGGGGCACATTGATAGCACCACCTCATGGCCATTAGCCACGGTAGTGAAACCAATAGTGCATTAGGAGTTGATTCAAGGAAGATCCTAAGGCCAAGTGAAGTTGATTGGTAGCATCACCACACGTCCACCGGACATGGCAGTGCAAGGAGGAGCACATAGGAGGTTGGTCTTAAAAGACTCAGGAGACCATGGATCATTTTGATATCACCACCCTACAAGGTGGTGGGATGACGACAACAACCACCACAAGTGGCTAGGAGGGGCCATATAGGGTAAACCACATATGAGATCCCCATATGTGGTTTACCGAATCCCCCTATTTTAAGGGTCTGTTATGTTATTGCTTTTGATTCTCAAACACTACCATATTGGTGAGAGTCAATTAAGGAAACAATCTTGGCCCAATTTGGGAAGATTGATCATTGATTGACATTAGGAGATTTTAGAGCATGTGGCAATCAGGGTTAGCTCCCTATATAGAAGCTTATGGCGGCCACATGTGCTAAATAAGTGGACAATCAATCTTTGATTGATTTGTCCTTTATTTGGCTAGTTTTGAGGGTGAAGGAAAGATCTGTACAAGATCTTTCCTTTTTAACCTCAATAGGATCCTTGGTGAGATTGTGTGGCAATCAAGTCTTTTCCTCTACAAAGAAAGGACCTTGCTGCCCAAGCCCATGAAGTAATATAAATACTCCTCCATGGCATACATTGTAAGCATCTATTGAATATTTATCAAATTGAATATAAGTCTCCAAGGGAGCATTTTGGCTTTTGTGCATTTATCTTCGGTGTTCGGATTAGGCCTGACACTTGGGCTAGCATGGGTTCTAGTGCTTGGGGTTAGGCCTGACACTATGATTTCTTGTTAAACCTTGGCTTGCACTAGGTTAAGCCGGTCTAGTTAGGGGCCTTGGTTTGCACTAGGTTAGGCTAGTCAAGCTATGGGAATTGGCGACTAGGGTTAGGCCTGGAAACTCGGGCTAGCATAGGAGGTTTGGTGCTTGGGATTAGGCCTGACGCTTTATCAACTTTGTTTAAGGATCGTTATTGTCTTTGGCGGCGTCGTTCCACAATCTAGTTCTAGGTTTGTTTCGGGTGTTAGCCCATTCGAGCTTAGGCTTGCTTATCCATTTTTTCTTTCACCTTCTCAACCATCCATGTTCCTTTAATTTCATCTTTCTTTTTTTTTTTTTTCGATACTCGAGCTATGTTGCTCTTTTGAGTTCCTCACTGGGTCAACCAAGGAGTATCAATTTGAGGCGTGGGCTAAACACGACTTCTCACAAGTCCTTACTTATGAGTGGGATAAGCATTGGTTAGGGTCCTTGGCTGGGGACCCTATCAAAGCCCCAATCGTGGACCTCCATGTGGAGACAAAATAAGGGTAACCGAAAGTTTGGCAAAAAAATCAATCTTCGGGCCCAAGTTAATTTTTTCTTTTTGTTCATATGTCTTGTAGTTGCTATTCTTCTTCTTTGGCATTTTCTCTTTGCTTTCTCTCCTATTTCCCTGTTGTTTCTCTTCTGCACATTCTATCTTCTTCTTACCCAATTTTCTCTCTTCTTCCTCTTTCGCTTTTCTTTGCTCTTCGCATCTTCCTGCACGTTCTCTCTCCTACCTTCGCAATTTTCTCTTTTCTTCCTCCCTCGCTTTGTCTTTGATATTCCTGTCTTCTTGCATGATCCGTTAAAGGAGTTTTGTATGTGTTTGGCTATGGTCAATTGGAACCCACAAATTTTTTGGGTTTGGTGTAAGTTGTGCAGAATAGCCCACGATCTCCAAATACATGTATTGGTTCCAAATCCATTCGCTATCTTTTCCAATGGGTTACTCGGATGCCATTTTTTTTCCCTTTTCTAAGTCACATTTCCATTAAGAAATCAAATAAAGTAGAGGCTACAAGTAGTAATGTTCACTACAGATCACACTGAGTAATACAAGAGGGGATTCGGTCTAACTAGATGTGGAAGAAAATTTTGAAGAAGCTATGGCTGCACTTGCACCACACACTCTTAAATATTTTTTGCAGCCCACACGCACCACTGCACCATCATACATTGTTTTACCTAATGGTGCACCTAATTACGATTAAGTATGAGATGATGTTAGTGCTACTTTATTTCCACGAGATGGATTTTGAGAGTCCTTACCAGCACCAAACAAACTTTGAGTTGGCATTCACTACTTTTATTACTAGAGCTGGCACTGATGAGTTTATTAGACTTCGTTTATTTCTTTCTCTTTAAAGGATAAAGCGAAGATTTGGTTTAATTCTTTGAGGCCTAATTCTATCTCTAGCTGGTTTGATATGCAACGTGAGTTCTTACAGAATTTTTTTCCTTTTCATAACTCAATTTTCGCAAGAGCAAATCAGTCAATTTATGCAGAGAGGTGATGAAACCTTCCAAGCTTGTTGGGAAAGGTTTAAGGATCTGATGAACATTTGTCCACATCATGGGTTTGACTCTTGGAGGCTGGTCAACTATTTTTATACTACACTTACTCCTAAATGAAAGTAGTTTGTTTACATTATGTGTAACGGGAAATTCTTTGGCAAGGAACCGGATCAAGCACTCACATTTTTTGATTACCTTGCTGAAAGTGCCCAAAAATGGATACAAGATTTGACCGGGAACCATTGACAGTACAACCTCTCAGAGCAATTGGTGGTGGGGTAAATATAAAATCAAAGAGGATATTGATGTCTAGGCTTGTATTGCTGCTTTGACTAGGAGGTTAGAGGTTATGGAATTAGAGAAGGTGAAGGCAGCGAATGCAGTAGATGTGTGTTCTCTATGTGCCGATTCAAGCCATAAGAACCAAGATTGTGCGATTATGCCAGTATTACAGGAGAGTAGGTTTGATAAAATGCAATCAGCGAATTGGGTTAATAGAGCACTAAATCAGCCTTTCTCCAACACTTATAATCCGTGGTGGAGGAATCATCCGAATTTTTCATGGAGGAATGATCAACTTGGTCAATCTTCTTCACATTTTCAGCAACCTTCCCAGTCCAATGTGCCACCTTCACAGTCGACATCTCTTTAGGCTGCTCCTTAGCACCAAGTTTGCGTTTTAGTGGCGCTTTTATCAAAAACGCTGCCAAAAGTTTGAGTTTTCGCAGCGCTTTCTCTAGAATGCCGCTAAAACTCAAACAGTTGCATAAGCTTTTTTTTACAAGGCGCTGCTACATGCATAAGTTTTAGTGGCGTTTTGACATAACTTTTGACAGCGTTTGTGGCAAAATCCGCTAAAGCACAAACATGTAACGGCCTTTTTTTGTAAAACGCTGTTGGAAACCAAACTTTTGGTAACGCTCTTTAAAAAAGCGCCACTATAGATAACGTATAGCCGCGCTTTTTCTTTCCAATAAGATTGATGACAATCATCACGATGTAAAACTTTGGAAAGGAAAACATCTTTATACCAATGAAAATAAAAAAGAGTTAGACATTTTAAATTAACAAGAAAATCAGATGTTCTATCTTTAAAAGAAGAGGGATCACCAATAAAATTTTTAGTGATAGTAAATAGAAGAGCATTAACGGCATCAGGAATATGTTGGCCATTATGCAAAAGAGGAGCACCACTAGTATCAGTTTTAAAAGCAGAAGTAATCGCATTTTTATTATTTTGATGTAAATAATGATCCCACCAATTTTTTAATTGACTAGTAAAACCTGTAATTAAACAATTAACAATTTGATCATCAGTGTGATTGGCAATTTTTAAAACATTGGCATACATAGTCATTTCATGTAAAATGTTGAGAATCTCATATTCAGAAATACCATCTATATTCCATTCATAAAGAAGGTCATATGCATAAGCAGCTGTAGAACTAAGATGATGTTCTTCAAATTGGAGATCAAGAGGTGTAAGACGAGGATAATAATTACGATAAGTACTTTGCATATATTTATTAGAGATACAAATGGAAGATTTAACAATTTTATTAAGACTTAAATCTTGAAATTGATTTTCTAAATCAGACATATCCAATATTTCTTTATCATTGTCAGAAGTAGAAGAAGTGGTGTTATTGAGAACATGAATATTCTTATTTTTATTGGAATCCAGAGAAATTTTGGAAAGCATATCCTCAATTTTATTGAGGACTTCAAAATCAACAGAGGGCAGTTTAGTAAAAGGAGCCATCTTTGGTAGTTCATGAGGAACAAAAAGAGGAGTTGATGTAGAAGACGTTGCAATAGCAGGAGGTTTTATCAAATGCTCAATCTTTGTAAGATGAGTTCCAACTTGGTGTAAAAAAGTGTTGGTATAATTATTCTGTTGAATAATATTATGTATATTTTTATCACTATTGGATAAACTATTAGTTTTAAAAGGGGTAGCTAAATAATTTCGAGAATTATTGCTAAAACTGATAGTATCCATAGGAGGGTAAAATTCAAATATTTTTTTTATGATCATGAGTGATCCAAGGAATATCTTTTGTTAAAACATTTAATGAAGAAATATTTGTTTCAAACCAAGAAAAGAAATGGATATGTTGTTGAACTTGAATCAAATGCATATAATAATGAGTGCCTATAAGAGCTTGTTAATTAGATGAGTATTTATTTAAAATCCAAATACGTTTAACAGAATTGTCATCAAATTGAAAATCTTTTCGAAAGGATATATTTATTTAAAACAAAATCAGTTTGTAAGACATGGATAGAATGAGAACGTTGAAGGGAAAAAGCTTCAGATTGAGTAGGAGAAGTTTTTTTATCAGGAAGAAGAGGCGGTTCAGATAAATTATCATATAAAGGAAATTGAACCGGTGTTTTAGTTCGTGTACTTATTATTTCAGGTATTCGTAAATTGCGAGGAATACTGGAAGGAAAAGTAGAAGTACTTGGATGAAATGAATTTAAAGCAGATTGAAAATTCCTAGAACTAGAAGTTCGTGAATCAACAGATAATCGTGAATGTGTAGATGATCGATTATTAAGAAAGGATAATGTAACAGATCCATCTGTATGTTGGCAAAATATTCAATTTGTTTATTTTCTTTTTTGGTAGGAGGAACTACTAAATAATGTTTCCATTGGTCAGGTAAAATAATATCATCCCATTTTATCATACGAGGGATAGTAATATTGGAAAATTCAGTACTAGTATTTAAAAATAAAGTTTCACCAAAAAGATGGCAAGCTTTAGACCGAGGGTCTAAGGTTGTTTTCATGAGTTTATAATGGAGCCTATATACGATAGCAAGGTATTGAGCACCTTCTATCATATCATAGCCCGAAGATTTAATATTTAAAATTAGAGAATGTAAAATAGTGGTATCAGATAAAGAGAGAGGGAAACAAGGATAACAATTAAAATAAATAGGTTCTTGATGTAAAGAAGATTCAATTATACCGAGTAAAGAATTGGCAAATTGATTATGGCAACCATCATGTAAACAAAGAAGAACAGAAGCATTCAAGCCTTGTCGTGTGAGAGGTGCGGCTGCTACTTGAACTAAACTCATATGCATGTATTTAAAGCCTTGAGCATGATATTGTTTTATCATGTCGGTATTAATGAGATACATTGATTCATATTTTTTACCAATAGGTATTAAACGTTCAAATAGCAAACGTAGCATGTCAAGCGGTAATATGGATCATTGCATTGATAACAACGCATCATCCTCATCTCATCTTAATACTGATGATTATCATGCTTCTTTGGGAGATAATAAGCCCTTGAATAATTGGGTAATACCCAAGGTCAAGGACTCTCATTTATATAAACATTCCACATTCTCATTTCATATATATATATATATTGTGTGTGTGTGTGTGTGTGTGTGTGTGTGAAAAGATGTGACAAAATTATTTGATTTGAGAACAAAAATTTTCAGAGTGCATCACAAAATTTGGCCCGACTGCCAGAAGCGAATTCCGCTTCCTGATTCCGGCTTATTCCACTAATATACAGATGCAGAACAGTAATCCCTTTCAAAAGTTAAAATTACCCCTCTTAGACCCACCCGATGATAATGGTAACAATTGCTCAAGAAGTAATTGGTTGAACCATGAGGGGAGTCGAGAAACAAGCTCTTAGTGAGAAAATGTAGCCCCTCTTCGTTTTGGTGCACCTCACTATATGAACTTGGCTTATTGTTTGGCCCCAGAGAAAAAAAAAAAGAATCTTATTTCACAAGATCAAAGGAAAAAGTGAGGAACATTCCGCAAACATCAAATATAGCATGACATTGAGCAACCGTATTGCGCAGAGTGAATGATATAGCCATTTATTATACTAAATCTGGCGCTTCCAATAGGAAAAATATGGCATTATACGGAACATCCATGAAAGTGTAAGCAGAGAATCAATTCTTTGGAGGAGTGTTGGCAAACTTCCATTGAAGGTGATCCATATTTTGATAGCTTCTATCACCGGCTACCTCTTCAATGGGTACAGCATCAGATATGTCTTTCAAGTCTTCTTCTGTAAGCTTCACCTTCAAAGAGCCGATATTGTTATCGAGGTTCTTGATCTTAGTCGTCCCTTCAAAAGTTCAAGGCATTGAACAGTGAGAAAAAGGCAGGCGTCCAGGGGAGAGTCTTAACTTGCTATGAATTTTTTTTTGAAATATAAGCAAACAAGCATATTATTATAAGGATTCCTGGAGAAATTGCATTACCATATGAGCTCTGCATTAATCTAGATCCATGTTCTTGTGACCATGAGAGATTTGGCGAATTGGAAAATGTATCAAAACAGTTCCAAGGTCATTCTAAATCTAGTGCGCTATTGTCTTCAAGGAAGAGAAAAGAAGAACAAATCAAATAAACTTGTTATACAAATGAATGGGCCTAGCTTTCCTCTTCCTAATCGAATTCCAAATTTCCTGCCTGCAGAGGCAGCAGTATGTGCTGGACTCTAGACATAAAATTCGACTCTGCTTCATCATAATCATTCCTTTTTTTTTTTAACACACTGCAAAAGTGAAATCAAAGGCCATTAGGTGCTTTCAAACAACTAAACTCATTAAGCCACTGCCATGTCGCCCATGATGCCCTTTCAGATGATAGTTCCAAGTTCCAACACGCACTGGGTTCTATTGAGGTTTCTCCAACGAGGGCCTTAACCACATTGAATTTCCGAGCCAAGCAATCAGTTCTTGTCCATTCTAGACTGAACTTTTGAGTTTTCAGCAGGAAATTACAATTCTCTCAGGATTTTTCTATTTGTTGACCCCACTCATACCAAAATTGCATACCAGAGAAAATACCCACTGCATAAAATTAGTAAGGCTAACAAGTGAAAACCATTTACCAGGAATAGGCACAACATCATCCCCTTGCTTAAGAACCCATGCTAGCGCTAGTTGGGCAGGGCTGCATTGGTGCTTTGTAGCAAGGCTTTCTATTCGACTGTAAATTGTCTTGTTCCTATCCAAGTTGTCTCCTTGGAACCGAGGATGCATGGCCTAATAGAAAAAAGCGTTGGATTCGGTTAAGCATTTTTCTCATTGTAAATATCAATACTATAGAATTTTTTTCATAGCAGAAGGGGAAACGTCTTGAAATCCCCTAGTTCTAAATGAGATGATTCTTTAAAAAAAGTAAGCGAAATATTTACCAAGGAACTATTTGCAGACAAGCTTTCCAAAACTCCTTTGCCAGCGAAAAAACCACGACCAAGTGGACTGTATGGAACTATTCCAATTCCGAGTTCCCTGCATGCGCGAAAGCATCAAGAGAGTATCTCATACTTCCGTATAAGTTGAATAAAACATACTTTAATTAATTATCCACTCAATATGGAAACAAACAACTATGCAATCTGTCTTTTCCACCATAGCGCCTCTTGTTAGAGAGACAATACTATTTGTAACCTAAGAAAATGGAGGAAAACAACTCCAAATACAATCGATCTAAGCTTTTACATGAGGATTTTAACCGAAAATAGTATTGAACAAACCTGCAAAGTGGAATTATCTCTTCCTCAATATCCCTAGTCCATAGAGACCACTCCATTTGTACAGCAGTGATGGGATGGATAGCATGTGCCCTCCTTATTGTGCTAGGGCTGGCTTCAGATAGACCAATATATTTGACTTTTCCCTCTTCTACCAGTTTCTTAAGTTCACCAATCTACAAAACAGTAAGCTGTATCTAATCAGTTCCTTCACCTAGATCCCACCATCACTAGGAAATAATGATTGTCCAAAAAATTTGATCCTTTCAAATTACAAATGAAAATTAAGAAACAGTAGAAATTCAGAAGCCATCCATTATATTTCAGGCATCTAGCTTGAAGAGAGAGATACTGACAGTTTCTTCTATAGGAATCTTCGTGTCTATCCGATGCTGATAGTAGAGATCAATGTACTCCACACCAAGACGCTTCAAGCTCGCCTCACAGCACGAGCGGACATATTCAGGGCTACCGTTCACTTCCATGTGAGGAAATTGCAGTCTTTGGATGCCAAATTTGGTGGCTATTTGAATTTTTTCTCTTGGCAAGTGCTTCAAGGCCTGAAAGATATTAATCTCATTCAGTTCATCTCACAAAAGTTTTAATGGGGTCCTCAGTTGTTAATTGGTTTGTTCACACCAGAACATATATAAAAAAATATCATGAAGACATTTCTGCATCAGTGGTCATCCTTAAATTTAGTGCTAAAAGGAAATCCAACTTGTTGAGGAAGTAAAAATTAGGAATCTGCACCTTTCCAAGCAGAATTTCATTAGAATGGGGCCCATAAACGTCAGCCGTATCAAAGAAGGTGATTCCCTTATTGAAAGCATAGTTTATCACTGAGATTCCATCCTCATCAGAGAGGGGAGAATTGTAGGCTCCAGTCAGGCCCATGCATCCAAACCCCAACTTTGAGACCTAGCCGGAAATTAACAAAAAGAAAAAAAAAATTACAAAGAAATGTATTACTTAACACAAATGCATAACGAATTGGAATGAACACAGAGCACCAAACATGTATTTTAATTGAGAAGCACTATTCCTCAGAGTCTTGGCCAACATTTGAAAAGTATTTTTTCAGGTTATTTATGCAGGTCCAAACTTATATCAAGACTCCTGCTGGAAGAGAGTAACAACTCTACATATTATATTGACAAAAGGACTTCAATAGATGTACGTAGATGAATGCTTTTTACTTGTCCCCCTTAGCTTAGTCTTAGAAAAGCCTAACTGCGTAGATTAGTGGGGTTGAGATGAAGAAGCTGGCAATAGAAAAAATTCCTAGTCAGTGACTGCAGGCAGCCCAATCGAACTTGGTCATTGCCATCCTCTCAGCTCAAATTTGGATACTGTAATTTCTTTTGACCTTCTGGAAACAATATTTGTATGCGGCCTAGCTTCTCTTTCATCGTTCTCATTATTTGATACCAAGAAATCCTCAAGCCCTGTCACAATGGAGTTATCTAAAATAACAAAAGAAAAACCAAAGCCAAAAGACAAGAAAAACAGGAACTGGAGAAAAAAAAAGGATTAAAATGCGTTTCCTGACAAATATTGAAACCATTCACGTGTTTGTTGCATGCATATAGACGTTTCTCTTCCTTAAAATCGAAACTAAGAGGGAATTCAAGAAAGCTAATTGGGAATTTTGTCAACCACAGACCATCAACCGAATGAAGACTAACTGGAAATGATGCAACACTTATAAATGCACCCAAATAGGAAGCCAAGAAGCTAACGACGCTCTGTATAACAGAATGGTCATTTATCGACATAATTTTTCAGAGCAAGAAATGCGACTTGAACCCCTACAATTTGAAGTTTCTCGAAAAAGTGGAATCGGTACCCACGACATGAAATTGGGATTTACCTCAAGGCCTTGATTACCAAGTTTCGTCATTGGAATCTGGACTTTGTCTCCTTCTGCCATCCTTTTTATTAATCTCACCACCCTTAGGACTTCCAACGATGTCTGAGTCTCTAGTTGGGATGTCTCTGTTCAGTTCTCATCAGCCTGTGACATATATATATGTACCAGAAGAACCGTACCAGGAAAAAAGAAGAAGAAGCAAAAAACCGACTGAGAAGACGTACGGACCAAGCTACTGGCAGCCCAAGTCGTCACTTCATACCTCATCTCTGGGAAAGAGGATTTTGTGTTTTCGGAAATTAAAATTACAATCGACGGTGGTTATTTGGGCCATGCGAATATAACTTATAGCATTTAATATTGGCATGGAAATGTTATATTGGTATGGTACAAAACAGAGGATTTTGTGTTTTACGTCTTTTAATTGAAGGAAAAATACGATTTACACTTTCTCACTATCTTTCTCCTTTTTTTTTTTCCCCATTTTTATTTTAAACTATCAAACTTTGTACTAATTTAATATATATTTACACTTTATAAACTGTGATATAATTTAATTTTTCACTAAATTTAATCACGAGATCATAATATTAGTATAAAGTATAAATTTATTAATAACTTGAATGCAATTTTGAAAATGAATATTATAAAAAGTATATTAGTTTAAAAGGCACAAAATGTTCTACTTCAATCTTTATTTCATCACTGCTTATGTCATGAGTCAGTGATTCACTTGTCAAATACCTCTAGTTCGATATTGGAGCAGCCTCGGAGATCGGTTGGCTGCCTTTCTTTGGCCATTGACGTATATTTGCGGAAATAAAGGCGATTCTGTTTGGACAAGAGAACGTGATTTTTGACAAGTAGCTGCTAGTTCTTATCCCGATTGCTTCCTATCTATAATTTTGACGTAATCAATGACGGAAGAGAACCCTGGAGCCTTGTTGAGTATTTGGAAGAGTAATGGGGCGTTTGTTTGTCAAATTTTGAAGAATATTTAAAATTTTGAGAATCTTGGAAGGTTTGAAATTTTTTGGGGTCTGTGAAAAGTTATTGAAATTTTGAAATAAATTTGAATTATTTTTAAAATTTTTAACGTAACAATTAATGGTAATGATTGCAATCATTAGTTTGTCCATTTGATATTTTTATTTTCTTTTTGTTAAGCGCCGACACGCGGTTTGCCGTTTATCTGTGCTACGGATGTTTTTTTTCTCTCTTGGTTACGCGCTAACAAGAAATGCGGCATGCTTCTTTTTTTTTATTTTTCCCCCTTTTTTGGTTATGCGCCAAACTCATTCACGCTTTTGTTTTTCTGTTTTTTTTTTTTTACCTTTTTTTTGGTTACGCGCCAACCTTATTCCGCAAGTACTCTTCCGTCTGTTTTTTTTTTGTTTTATTTTCTTCTTTGTTTGTTTTTTTTTCATGCCCCATCCTTGAATGTGAGTTTCGTTTTTTTTTTTTTTCCAACAAAGTAATGAAAAACCACAAACTTTAATCCTATCACAAATTCTTGTCCAAACTTCAATTATAAATTCTTATCCATAATCTTAAAAACCAAATTGAATCGTACACCACTTTCAGGAACAACGTCATCCATCACGCTTTGCGGGATAATAAATTATCAATATGATGGTAAATTGCCTTGCGCATGCATCCACATCATGTTGGCGAGCTCATCCCTTTTTGCGCGCATGGCTGCTGCACCCTCATCTCGAAACTCTATACTAGAGCCAAACACTGACTGCCCTTGGTCATCGGTTTCTTCTGTCTCACCCACAACATTTGGGTTACCCCATTGTCGAAAAATCGCATCATCCTCGACTCCAGCTAACTTTATGAAGTTGTGTATAACACAACTCCCTACCACCATCTTCGCTTGGGTGCGCAAAGTAAAATTAGTTATCTTTTTCAGGACTGCAAATCGTGATTTCAGCGCCGAAAATGATCTTTCAATTATATTCCTCAACGAGCTATGATTATGATTAAATAATTCTTGCGGTCCCCTTGCGCCGCCACCGGTGTTGAAGTTTTGGAAATGATACCTCTCTCCCTTGTATGGTGAGAGGTACCCTTCCATACATGGATACCCGGAGTCGACGAGGTAATATTTCCCTGTAAATATATTTTTGTGAATACTTACTTATATGCAATGATAAATATTGCATGAAAAACATGTTGTGAAATTGTATACTGTATTACCTGGTGGTGGGTGAGGAAATCCGGGTGCACACCGTATTGCGTCGAATAATATACGTGTATCATGTGCAGAACCTTCCCAACCACTATATACAAAAGTGTACAGCATATCGAAGTCGCATATACACAATACATTTTGGGACAGTTGGTTGTGTCGATCGTAATACGCCGCCTTAATGTTACGATAGACCCCAGCAGTAACGATGTGTGTCCCGTCCATCGCACCGATACAGTCCTATCCCAACAAATAAAGGACCAAAACAGATATTCATACATTGAATAATGTACTTAGCCCAAAAGAGTGATATATGATTAGTGGGAGCTAACAACACACGTACCTTAAACCAGGGGTCGTACTTTGGGTTTCCTTCAATGTGTGGATGGATGCCCTCAATGTGTCGTGGGCGTATAATTCTGGGTGCCAATCTGCATAAAGCATCCAGATCCCATGGAAGCAAGAGTTAATTGTCTCCCCAGAATGTTGAAATCGATCCATAACTTGCCTGTGAGTTTCTCCGTGCCCTACGATCTTCATAAACATGCACAATGCCTCTTGCACCCCCACACGTTCCGTGGGTTTGTATCCGCCCTCTGCTACTAGAATGTCAGCTAACAATAGAAAAACCCTAGGCACCATCCGATAATTGTTCTGAAAATTTGTTGTACTGGGATGATTAAGAACCCCTTCAACATAATCCGCCCCCGGTAATCCCACTGGGAACATGGGCAAGCGCTGGTTACGTCTTCTCCGTCTGCGAGATGCAACACATACCGCACATGCGACCATGATAACTTTCCTGATATTCTCATCCAAGTCAGGATTGTGGCCACAAAAACGGCACGGACATGATCTCTGTACTGCAGAAGCATCCTGCTCAAACGGCATTGTCTCACTGGGGCCGGCTTCTCCTCCCCATTGGTGTGTCTCACTGGGGCCGGCTTCTCCTCCCCATTGGTGTGTCTCACTAGGACTGGCTCCTCCTCCCCAATACTGTGGGTACGTACCGGGGTTTGTGCCACTGTTGTCAGCATATCCTGGCCTGAAGTTTGACCCACTACCTCTACCGTCCTGGCCCATGCCACATGACTGGAATGGGTCCATACTTGATAGATTGAGAAGGTAGAGATCCTGCATATACTCCCGTCAAATCGGTGCCCAGGTGTTCAATTTCATAATATTGAGAGAAGAAAACTAAATTATTCTTGTGAACTTAAAATACATTCGGTACAAAATATTGCTCAAGTGTTGAACGTAAAAAATTAATTACTCTAATGGTGATTTGTAACTATGAAGATAACATAATTAAATATTTCACAAGTTAATTTTCACAACAAATATGTTCTACACTTCCCTCAATTTCTCAGTATTTCGTGTGTATCAATCATTTAAAAGTGTAAAAATTAATTACTATTGAAAATGGATTGAGTAAAACTTATATAGCACTCACCGATTAATGTACAAGTAACTTGATCACGATGATTGGTTTAGGCGTTCATCCTAACAGGGTGCCGTGCGTCGTTGCTGCTCATTATTAAATCGAAATTATAAATTAATCGAAAAAAGTTATCATTGCGTTAGAACATACTACTATAAAATAGAACAAATCAATATAGGATACCATAATAATCAATTTTGTTCATAACAAACAAGGAAACGTGCATAACAATCTACCAGTGAGTTCAGCAAAGATAATACTCCTAACAAACACAAACAAGTGCATATGAACTATAAAGTGAGACAGAGCAATGGCTTCATTTGAGGGACCATGCCCAACAATTCCTTCTAACAGGAGGCATGGACAGGAAGCCGGTCTGGTTGTCCATGTGGCCAGATAGTTCGCGAAAGACAATTACGTACTGCTCTGCTGTCAGTGGAGGATCAATCTTCTCAAGTGCTTCAATGCATGCCTGGAAAGTAGGATTGAAATGGCTGCTGGCACCATGGCATTGCGTCATCCCATCAATCAAGGTATTTGCTTTGTCAAAGAAGAGATCCTCACTACTGTGTTGCACCTTCTCCTTACCCCGTCTACCAATAGAAGTACTTCCCCGCTTCCTAGCACCTGATTGGGTGTTCATAGGGGCAGGGCCATTGCTATCAGTCCGAAGACCCCCACTGGCGATATGCTCCTCAGTCACACGACCGACGGGCCCGTGCCTATAACGGTTCTGACCCTCGACCCGGGCTGCTTCCTCTTCTGTCTCGCCCCCTTGGCCCGACGAGTAGGCATTGAGTCCAGCCGCCGTGCTCTCCGCGAACAGTAGGTCCAGCTCAGGGAAGTTTGCAAGTCCCTGTTTCTTAAACTTCTTCGCACGATCACATGACTGCATTTTTAAGACATACCCAAGTATAGGATTAGTGAAGGGTAGTAAGCACCTACCAATATAAGTTTTGAAAACAAAAAGGGGCAACTAAGATGGGCTCATACCCGTGTGAAATTGTCCCACCAAACATCATCCGCTTCGACAGTGTTGGTTTCGTAATTCCAACCAACGCCAGTTTGCTTCTTCAAAGTGCAAAAGGCCTTGTAGTCCGCCTTCAAGGATTGCACTTTATTTACAACTTGCGAGACCGATATATTCGGGATTGACAGATTTGCCGTAATTCTATCCCATACTTTTCCATTTTCAGGCTTCCCGTCTATAAACTTCCCGTCACGCCATTCGTCTAACAATAAATAAACGAGGTCTTGTACCTCGCTAGGATTGCTCCAGAGTCGGTCACGCTATAAGTTAACAACCAATATATAGCAACAAATATACATTCATTATCAAATGTACGTAAAGAATATCAAACAATTACAACATGTGAGCATGTGATTTTTGTAAATCGAAATGTACCAATAAACCATTATTATCACGTGAAGTAGAATCCAAGAAATATTGCAATTCAGTTGAGAAGTAACAAAACACCGACTACCAATACATGACAAATACAAAAATCAGCATATGGTAATGAATACACAGTAGTAGTCAAGAAGCAAACCGGCCGCATTCGAATGGAGGAAGCGTAGATCGGTTGGTCAGCCATTCTCTTTCCCGATCGTAGGAAACGTCCCTACAAAATCATAAAAATATATCAGCCAAACAATTGCAATAAAATGTTTTGCAGCATTTTCATTCCCTGGACAGCAAAATATGAAGTCAATAATATGAGTGAAATCCAATATAATCCCTGAGCAACAGTCTGTTAAGAGCTATTTGCTAATATAATCCACCTTTTGAGTGCCTTGCCAATTCCATCTATTTATTTGGAGTAAAATGAAACTCTAATGCCACAACAAATTGATCACTAGTCCTTGAAATAGCAAAAGTGGATGCTGACATTCTCAAAACCAATAAAATGCAAGAAACAGTCCTCAACCAGCAAATAAAAGGAATTCATTATAACTAGGAACATTCAAAAGAGATGCAATCACAATCCAAAAAAAGGGTAAATAAAATTCATTCATTACCGCTGAGAGTCCTTTGTTACAATAGCGGCAGAATGACAAATCTTTGTCAACAGCCAAGCCTCGTAGTTCCTGAAAAAGCAAGTGAGTTTCTCAGCATCCAATTGCAATTGCAACAACTATGTACACATTATAAAGCTTTAACCCTCATAAAATTTGCTGGCTACATGAAGCTTATTTCCTTCCTAAGAAAATTAATAAACTAAGGAACTCAAAATATACGACCATAGGTTATAAATCCCATAAAAAATGCCATCTCCACAAATCCCAAATTTAAGCCAAACGTCATATTTAGAGAGCCAACACAAACATAACTTTCTTTGGAATTTTGGTTTTATCTAAAGCTAAAGCCTCATGTCAAATCGACCGAGCCACTGTCCAAAATGTTCAAAATGTTTGCCAGCTCTAACTGATTCTTTCTCCATTTGTTTATAGGACAAAAAATATCAATCTCTACTCCACTGTCTTAAGAGTTTTTTAACATGTCTAAGCCGGCATATACACCCATCAACTACAATATCAGCCAACAACTTCTTTATGCAACCATAAAAATGTGCCAAAAATTTTATTCTACTCTCGATTGCAAGATTTGTTCCTTATAATTCTTTTGTTGTGATTTATCTACGTGTAGGTACTCAGAAGAGCTAGAGCATAGTTTTACACCGATTATAATAGACCCAAACCGACCAATTTCTTGCCTTTTTTTTTCAGCCTAGTGGTAATTTACAACTCCAAACCAAGAAGCCTCAGTTTGTCACATAATAGGGAACAAATCAAATACAACTGACAGCATCATTGGAGAAGAGCAATTTATTGGAAAGGCATATTGAGAACCCCTGTAATCAATAGTAGATGGGGAAAAACAAAAGAACACTCGGTAGATACGAAAAGGCAATCCATCTTGGTCGTTAAACGGAAACGAGTTTATAGAGCAAATGAACAAACATGCTTCTTGACTCTAGGATGCCACAAACCAATATATCTATCAGAGGATTGATCTCACTCCAAATTCAACCTAAGATAAAGCAAAAAGGAAATAAGTGGGATTAAATCCGAACCACCAAATGTTAGTAATTTAGTGAAGGAAAGCAAAAGCAAAAAAAGAAATTCGTTGAAGAGTTAACTGACCTGCCAGCTCTGACGTTTGTGGGGCGCCGTGGCTCTCGATGCTGAAAATGATCTCCACCGCTTGGGATAGAGGGAACGGGAGGAGCAATTGCGGGTTCGTCTTCTTTCTCCATGCAGTGGACGCTCATTTATCAAAGGGAGGGGCTGTTCACCCGTGACTGAGCTGTCACTCAGACGTCTCCTCATACCAGCGGAATCCATGGTGCATCCGGCAAAGCTGCACACCTCTAAGCTACGGATTGGAGCTCAGGACTCAGGGCCGGTCAAAAGGGCCGCTGCTTCTCTGTACCCATGAGCAGAAACAGGAGATGGGAAAAAGGAGAGCAAGAGGGCTGGAAGACAAATCTGGCGTGGTCAAAAGGGGGCTGCAAAGGCTGGCTCTCCGTACCCAAAAAGAGCAAAGGGGGGGGGGGGGGGCAGAAGAAATGCACAATGCGCTGAAACCGTAATTTTTAGTTTGAGATTAAAAGTAGAAGAGGACTTGAGATTGACTGCTTTTTACATAGAAGAAAGAGGGAAAATGAGGACAGCACGCAAGGAGGCCATTGACGTGCAGAAGGCGAACCTCTGTTTACCGAGAAGTCGGGAAAAATGGTTGGGTTCATCGGAATCGTTGGATGCAGGGGTCGGGGGGACTTTTCTCAGCCACTCGTGAATTTCTGAGGCACGGCTGGATTTTGCAGAGGGCTGCCAGGTGCTTTCCGACATCATTTTGAAGTTTCAATTTTATCCCTGGTCAGAGCAGAGTCAACCGGTGCAAGTGATGGGTAATTTCGTAAATAAAAGAGACAGAATTAAATTCGCACAGATGTGGGGACCACGTGTTTCTTGATTTCCAAATCCGCCCTCCGAAGGTTTTAAGCGACCCTCTGTTGATGGGGGTATATTTGGTAATATGGTGAATTGTTTCAGGGACAAAAACGTCTTAAAATTAGTACGGTTCAAAATGTTGGTATGTCAAATTGCGTTTGTTTTCTCGAATTGTCAGGACCCCGAAATTTCGAGGAAACAAATGCCCCCAATATATACCTGAAGGAAATGTACCAAGTTACCAACACTTGATGGATGCAATTTGAGAATATTTTGATCCAAATTGAGCCACTTTAAATTTTTAATGATGTTCTAAACTTGGTCTAATTATTTTTAGGATAATACATGCAACCCGTATGAGATGTATTTTACCCGAAATTGATTTCATATCAATCAAATTCTCAAAACTAACATAAAATCAAATTTCAACCCACTATTTTACAATTGGCTTAATTGCTCCAAGGATCCATGTGGTTCAACGGTTTTTTTTCGAAAAAATCTCTATGGTTCACTTTGGATTGAATTAAATTGAACTGTTTAGTCCATAGGGTCATCATAGAACCGGACCGCAGACCGAACCGGACCGAATTTGTGGTCTTAGTGGTCTAAATCCGATTCGGTCTAGACAGGATTTGAAAAATTGGTTATATCAAGTCTGATCAGTCCAGGCATTTTAAGATCTGATCCGGACCAGACCGGACTGGATTTATTAATATCAATAATAAATATTTTTTTAAAAAATATTTAATACAAATTTAAAACTTTTATCCTAAAATTATGTGTTTTGAGTTCTTTGACCATGCCCTTCCCCCATCATAAGATTTGATCTCAAAATGAAAAAAAAAAATTAGGGAAAAAAAAGGAAACCGGTCCGAATCACTTATAAGTGGTCTGGTCCGGTCGTTCAATTTAGGCACAACTAAAAATCTGGTCCGATTGGATTCCAGTCGAAAAACTTGATCAAATTTCTGGTTGTGCAGCCTTAATGTGGAGACAAAATAAGTGTAACTGAAAGCTTGGCCAAAAAATCAACCTCCGAACCCGAGTAAAGTTTTTCTTTTTGTTCATATCATGTCCTATAGTTGTCATTCTTCTTCTTTGGGCATTTTCTCTTTTCTTTCTCTCCGTTTTCTCTGTTCTTCCTCTTCCTGCACGTTCTCTCTCTCCTTCCTTCGCAATCTTCTCTCTTCTTCCTCCCTCGCTTTTTTTTTGCTCTTCACCTCTTCTTGCATGATCCGTTAAAAAGGAGTTTTGTATATGTTTGGCTATGGTCAATTGGAACCCACAGATTTTTGCGTTTGGTGTAAGTTGATGCCCATGTTATTTATTTTGCTTTTTACTACTCACTACAAAAAAACTGGTCTTTAGCAGCGGTCTTTTTAGTGGTGGTCGCTAAAAATGCCGTTAAAAATTAGGTCTTTAGCGGCGGTCTTTCTTGTGGCAGTTAAAGACCCCCTTTAGCAACGTTTTGTAAAAGAAAAAGGCTACTAAAAATTAAGTCTTTAGCAGCAGTCTTTGTAAAAAATGCTATTAAAAATTAGGTTTTTAACAGCGTTTGTTAAAAAAACGATGGTATAATTTTGGCATCTATAGCGGTGGTCACAGTGACAGTGAGAAGCAGGAAGCGTTGAAAGTGTGCGGTGCTTTGCGCTGGATTAGGTCCCCCCTCTGTAATGTTCTCTCCCTCCCCCACAATCATGAGAGCATGACACCAATCTCCATAGCGAAGTCATCCCCATCTTCATCATCCAGGTACTCCTCCTCAAGGTCTGCATTCTCAGCTCCCTCAACATTGTATTCTCCCTCATCAACTTCCTCCTATTCATAGTCTCCATCCTTCTGATCATCAGCTTCAAGTTCATGATCCGCCATAGTTTCATCAAAGTCATTAAGATTAGGTGCTTGTGAGGAGTGACCAGCAGCTTCAGCTTTTTTTTTATCACTGTTCCAACGGCAACAGCTGCCGTGTACTTGGACTCTTCCTTGTTGGCAAGCAAATGGCTGTCGGCTTCTTCTTCGATAATTTGTGCATCTGCAACAGCTGAACTTCCAGACCTAGCTAGCAAGCTTTCATTGATCTCTCTCTGATTATCTTCTTCTTTGTTGATAAATAATTTGCCACTCCCATAAGCTGCTCCTTTAGCATCTCTTTTCTTCTTGAGAATCTCACTAAGAGGCTTTGGCCCTTCAAAAGAAAGATGACCTTCAGATTGTTGATGATCCTCTACGTTCTTTCGCTTACCAAGGGATTGCTGCCCCCTACTGTCTACATTCTTCACAACTTTCAGCTCTGCAAGACTTTTCGGACGAGTGAAATCAACATTATCATCCATTATCTCTCTCTTTGTATATGGACCCCTAAAATTTCTCCCCTCATGTTGGTGATCTTCTTGCACCCTTCCTTTTATTCTGTCTCTGAGCCTTCCCTGGGGAAAGATCTGTGGCCGAACCATCGCCTCCTTCCCAGATTATATGGTTCGGCTAACTTCAGGAGGTACTCCGACTGAATTTGTGATATTCACTTGTGGAATCTTCTGCCCTTCATTACACTTTTCGAGGCCTCCGAAAGTCTTCACTGTGCTGATACTCGCATTTCACTTCCCTATATATTTAGAGAGAGAGAAGAGAGAGAGGATATCAGTGACAATATCAAACCCCTTGAGTGAAACGGTGAAACGGTGAGTGAGCTGGTTGATTAATCACATTAGTTGGCGTTGATTGAGCTAAACGATGACGTGGTACTAAATTTTATCAGAAGAGCTGATGAAATATAGATATAAGTACCATATCATCACATGGATATAAATTTAGTGACCATAAAGTAAAAAAATAAAATTTAATGATTTAATGATTAAATTATTAACTTGATATAAATTAGTGATCATATTGTCAAATTTTTTTTAAAAAATAAAAAACAAAAAACCGACTAGCGTTCAAAAAGGGAAAGGAAGCATGGGAACCAGGAGGCAATGCTCTGGCTGACTAACCTGCACAGGTCTAACTTTTGCACCTAATCGTTTTTGGGTAATAAGGGTGGGCATCGGATTGATGAGCGTACCTACCTAATTTCTGAGGTTCGATATATTTGGATATATTAAATTATGCGATCAATTATTATGGAAAAAATGGATGAGGCGCCTAATTAGTTCTCAAGTACTAAGGATAGAGTAGTGTCATTCTTTTAATTTTTTTTTTTTTTTTGATCAAACTACGATTACCTTTATTAGGAAAACCAAAAACAAAGCAAACAAAATAAAATCAGGCTGGGTCAGTCCCAGCATAAACCCAATAAAGGGCAGGAAAATGCTCATGAACATCCGGGTGGCCTCCAGACAAAAATCGAGAAGCAGCCCAACGAGCTAGGTGGTGCGCTTCCTCATTGGCACCTCGAAAAACAAAAGAAAAAGAGCACAAATCAAAGGCAGAAGCTAAATGAACAATATCCCCAATACGCCCAACACTTTGCCAATTCAACTGCTCAGGATATTTCCTAATAGCATCAATCGCTAGATGAGAATCCCCCTCCACGATAATGCTCCGACATCCACAACGCTGGGCCTCCAGAAGTCCAATATATGCAGCACAAATCTCTCCATCTTCCGGAAACTCAGTATCCAATTTCTCAACACAAGCACCAACAATCATCCCATTACTATCTTTAATTACAGCAGCCCCAACAGCAAATTCATCCCGGACTGCTACATCGAAGTTCACTTTAAACTGTCCTGATTTAGGAGGAATCCAACAAGAAGGGATTGAAGCTTGTCGTTTCTGTTGCCAAGCAGCCAAATGCTCCCTCCATAATCTATGAACTTGTGACACAATCACCATCAGATCAAGATGAGCTTTATGATGAATCACTTGGTTGCGAGTCCACCAAGTCACATCCCACATCCTCTCTGCTTTATGATGAATCACTTGAAACTGATGATAATCATCTTCAGGCAATTCTGGAAAAGTAGAAGGGTCAATAATGGAGGTTAGCCAACAAGACAAAGGACGATGAAGAAAGGCACCCGTATCCAAAGCCCAGGGTGATTGGCTCCATAAAATTCTTCCCACAGTACACCCCAACATCAAATGATGAATGGTTTCAACCACTTCACCACACAAAACACACATCACATCCTCATCCTCTCTGCTTCCCAACCTCTCTACAACTTTGCCCTTAGTAGGAATAACATCCCACATCAACTTCCACAAACAAAGTTTAAGCCTTTCATGGATTCTCATTTTCCAGAGCTTCCTCCACCATACCACACTCACAGGAGCAAAAGGATCAGATCTATTCCTGATCATCTCCCGATACATGGACTGCACCGTGAACCGACCAGATTTTTCAAATGTCCATATCAGCTGGTCACTTCGATTCCTCAAACTCAAATGAATCTTAGAGATAGCAGCCGCATGTTCCGGAATAAAAATAGACTAGAGAAGACTCCGATTCCATTGGCCATTAATCGGATCTATAAGGTCAGCAACAACAGAAACTGCCAAAGCATTAGAACCACTATTGGGAGAAGGTTTAAAGCCTGGAATTGAAGGAATCCAAGGATCCCTCCAAATTGCCACATTCTCCCCATTACCAATCAAATAACAGAACCCCTTCTCCAAAAATTTCCTCATACTCAATATCCCCTTCCATATCCTTGAAGCCTGCAGGGTCGCTTCAACCTCCCAAAAACCCGTCTGATGCAAGTATTTCCCTTTCATAAGAGTAACCCAAAGACTTGGCCTATTACTAGCCACAGACCAAGCTAATTTGGTGAGCAAGGATATGTTAAAATCAGAAGATATTCGAAAGCCTAAACCTCCCTCAAATTTAGGCCGACACATGGAACTCCACGATTTTAAAGACAAATTATGAGACTTCTCAGGGGAATGAGCCCACCAAAATTTTTTTAAACTTTTATCTACCTCCAAACTCCAAGATTTTGGCATTTCAAAAAAACTCATAGGGTAAGCAAGTAAGGGAGTTGCTACACTACGAATTAAAATACCTCTACCCGCTTGGGATAAGAGCTTTGCTCGCCAGCCCGATAGTTTATCCAGAAGTCTATCTTTCAAATCTGCCATAGCCAGCCGTTTAGATCGAGGAAACAATAGTGGGAGACCAAGATGTTTGGCCTTAGCCGGCATTTTCTGGAGATTCAGCAAATCACAAATTGGAAGAAGAGCAGCCCCACTAAAATTCTTGCTAAAATGGATGGAAGACTTTGCCCGATTAATTTTCTGCCCTGACCAACTCATATACAACTCTAAACAACGATCCAAAGCTTAAGCATCACGAATGGTAGCTTTCGCAAAAATAAGAAGATCGTCTGCAAATAAGAGGTGTGAAATAATCGGAGCATTCCTCCCAATCTTAATACCTCGAAGACGACCTGCCCCTTCCTCCCTAAGAAGAAGTCGAGATAAAATTTCAGAACAAATCACAAATAATAGTGGCGAGAGCGGGTCTCCTTGTCGTAAACCCCGTGAAGGAGAAAAATGCCCAAAAGGGCTGCCATTGAGCAACACCGAAAAGCTGGATGAAGAAATACAGTTCTTGATCCAATTTACCCAAGTTTGATGGAAACCGAATTGTTCCAAAATAATAAGAAGAAACTCCCACTCGACTCGGTCATATGCCTTTTCCATGTCCGCTTTAATTGCCATCCAACCACCATGACCCCTTTTGTGATTCATACTATGGAAAACTTCAGCCGCAACAATGTAGTTGTCTTGGATGAATCAGCCCTGAACAAAAGCCAACTGATATGGAGAAATCATTTTAGGCAGCACCTCCTTTAGTCTTTTAGTCAAAATTTTTGAGATCAATTTGTACACAACATTACACAAACTTATAGGTCTAAATTGCCCCACCATCGAAGGATTATCAACCTTCGGAATAAGCACTAAATTTGTGTGATTTATCTCTGGCAGCAGCCTGCCTGTAATGAAAAAATCCTGCACACTAGCTATAACATCAGCTCCCACAATATCCCAAAAATGAGTGAAAAAAAAGACTGTCATTCCATCAGGCCCAGGAGCCTTATCAGGATGCATACCCTTCAATGTTTCCCAAATTTCCTGCCCATCAGGAACCTTAATTAGCATTGTATTATCCTCCTCAGTGATTACTTTTTCCACCAAATTGGCTAGATCCGGAGGAATAATTGGATTATCAGTTCTATACAAAGAAGAATAGAAATCAACCAACTCTCCACCAATAGTACTACGACCAGAAATCCAAGCGCCCTCCCTACTTTTCAGCTCCACAATTTTATTCCGACAGCGACGAATCACAGTAGAAGCATGAAAATATTTTGTATTTAAATCACTTGAGGATAACCAAGTTACCCGGGACTTTTGCTTCCATAGGAGCTCTTCCCTCTTGAGTTGCTCATCCATCTCCAACAATAAACACTTCTCCATCCCCAAATTGTGGGCTGTAGGCTCTTTTTGTTGATAAACACTAAGCTGGTCCTTAACTTCTCGCAAGGCACTGTGAATATCACCAAAGACCTGCCTATTCCACTGTCGAAGAACGCTCCTTACATCCCTGATTTTTAAAAAAAGAATCCACGCCGGAGAGCCAACCTTTGGTTGACGCCAAGTATCAGCAATCAGCCCAAAACAGGATTCCTCTCGCACCCAAAATTGCTCAAACTTAAAACTCCTTGCCACAGTCATATCATCGCCAAAAATATTTAAAATAAGAGGCACATGATCGGAAACTACCACACTGTAATGTTTAACCCCAGCATTAGGAAAAACAGTTCTCCATTGTACATTAGCAATGCTTCTATCCAATCTCTCTCTAATGCAAGCTAACCCAGTCCTCCCATTATTCCACGTAAAATTCCTGCCCGAGAATCCTAAATCCACAAACCCTAAACAATCCATAAAGTGCCTAAGCCCCCTAGAGGAGGAGCCAGACACCACACGCCCACCTCTCTTCTCAGAAGATCTCAAAACCTCATTAAAATCCCCTATACAGACCCACGGTTGACTACCCAATCCTCCAAGAGAAATCAATTCATCCCAAAAATCTTCTTTCAAACGCCAATAAGGAGGCCCATACACCAAAGAACAAAGAAATTCAGAACGCCTATTACCAGGCTTCACCAGCAAATGAAAATAGGACACAGAGATATTCAAAACTTCAAATTGCAACCCAGGGCGCCAACAAAAGGCTAACCCACCCTTACGACCAACCGGAGGAAAAGAAATAAACAACGAAAAACCCAAACGACGTAAAATCGACCCAAGTCGATCATCCTTTATTTTGGTCTCCATCAAAAAGACACCCCAAGGATCCACCTCTCTCACCAGCAGCCTCAGGGCTCTTGATGCCGCGGGTCTACCAAGACCCGGCAATTCCAGGATATAAGACTCATGGCGGGGGTGGGGGCAGATATAGGCCCGCCACCCCAGCCATAGAAGAACTCACAGCAGTGTTCGTATCTGTTGCACAAGCACCAGCTTCTAAAATGCCTTTCTTCTTCTTGGGACCGAATTTCTTCTTCTTCCTTGCTCCTTCTTCAGAACACTTCCCATTGTCAAACAACAAAGCCAAAGGTTCCTCCACCAGCAACTTCATGGAAACTAGAAGGTCCCACTGCTTCTTCAAAGATATGCAGGATCAAGAATTTCTTCCCCTTCCCGTTTCAAATTGAGCGCACCATCCAGGGCTTCCAATGAAAACAGGTGGGCTAGCACTTAAGCCTGTAGTCAATAACAGCCCACCAGTAAGATTGGCCCCAGAATTGTTTGTCTCTCTATTATCACCCATATCAGCTGGGCTCATAGTCCTATTCAATAACTTACCCAAAACATTTGATAGGCCCATTACTGTAGAGTCTGGAAGTTTTGAAGAGGGCTCCTTCTGCCCATGCGAAGTTTTACTCTATTGACCTTTTTGTTGGCTTTTGTGCACAATCGAGATTTTGATGATTTCAATAAAATGGATCAAGTTTATAAAACGGACATCTTCAAAGACAAAGACATTTTGATTAAAGAGCCAAAGACTTGAAGAAAGAAGATCAAGAAGATGCAAGGAGCTCAAAAGTGAAGTTTCAAGACCTTAGGGTATAAACCTTGTAACTCTTAGTTTCACTTTTGACAAGGATTATGAATCACACTTGCATATCTTTCAAAAATGCATAAACCGTTTTACCTTTTGTTTGAAAGATTAAAATGTTTTTAAAGGTTTTAAAAACACCCCAATCAAACTCCCAAACCTTTCTATACTTATGGGAAGTAAGTCTTTAAAATTGGGTGTTTCAAAGAGGTCAAAAACGTGATTTTTAATTGAACCGGATCATGTGCTTAAGTTGAGGAGGTCGACTGGCTGGTGAAGCGGTCGACCGGGACCGTTGGTGTAGCGGTCGACTGGTTATTTTTAAAATAGATCTTTGAGCTCTACAATATGACCGTTGGGTAACAGTAACTTGAAGCGGTTGACCGGTCGTTTTAACAGACGACTCCAACGGCTATAAACGGCTAGTTTTCATATGTGGCCTATAAATACACCTTCATAACGTCCAAAATAAATACACAACGACCACATATCATTTAGATCACTTGAGAAATATTCCAAAACTTTCATATTCTATATTTCTCATATCATTCACACAAAACACACTTTCATATCCTTGTCTTTGTGTGAATCAAGAGATAGAATTTCCAATTTCATATCTACTCTTTGAGAGAGTTTATTCTTCAATCTTCTATCCAAAAGAGGTGATTCCTTTAGTGAGGTTGTTCACTAAAGAAGAAGCTTAGAGAGGGTATATCTCAAGCTTGGTTAGGTTGTGAGTGGTGAGCCCGAAAAACCACTTGGGTGGGTTTGAGTGTTAAGCCCGGAAAACACTTGTAAGGTTCTCTAGCACCCGGAAGCTAGTGTGTACACTATTTGAAGATAGTGGGAAAACCTCAAGGCTCGGAAGGAGCTTGAGGGGTGGATGTAGGCGGTTTGCCGAACCACCTAAAAATCACGTGTTTGCTTCTCTATCCCTACTCTTTACATTTAGCACTTATTTACTTGTTTTTAATATACTTGTGCTAAATTAGTCTTTACTTTGCAAACACGGTTTGGGGGGTTAAAAGCGAAAAAGTTTGGAAACCAATTCACCCCCCCCCCCTTTTGAGTTAATGAGATATTGCTTTAAAGAAAAAAAAAAACTATCTGTACCCCACATTTCATAATTCATGGTGCCATGCTGGACGGATTTTTTTTTTTTCGATTTTCTTCTGATAGAAGATTACATTTCAATTGAAAAATGTATAAAAAACGCGAAACCTTGGCATTTGCGAGTGGATCGCACTGGGGAGAGGTGGTGGAAGAGATTGGGATTTTATCCTTCATGCATTTTTTTTTTAAGCTATTAACTAAAAATTATAAGCTCTATTATAAAAAAAAAAAAAACAAATGAAACCTTGGCTCATGAAAACAAAATGAGAACCACATATGTACTATTAGGAATTCTTTAATTTCACAATTCATGCAAAAATAAATAAATAAATAAATGCAAAATCAGTCCATGTGGTATACGTGAAAATCAAATTAATCCTCATGATAACAAAATCATAAAATTAGTCCCTTTGCTTCCACTTTCATTTGTCATTGGTTCTCCATCAATGACTGATTTTATACTTTTGTAAAATTAGAGGGACTAGTTTTATGTTTTTATTATCATGAGGACTAATTCTATTTTTGCATATACCACATGGTCTGATTTTGCATTTATCCCAAAAAAAAAAAAATAAATATAATTTTCACCGAAGAGTTTAACACATTGCACCTTAAATTATATATCTACTTTAGGACATTGTACTCTCCAACTACCACGTTTATACACTTTGTACACTTCATCAAATTAGACCAAGATGACAATAATTGTGAGTCCAAGGATAAAGGCAACCCAAGAGGGGGGTGAATTGGGTTTCCAAACTTTTTCGCTTTTAACCCCCAAAACCATGTTTGTAAAGTAAAGTCTAATTTAGCACAAGTATATTAAAACAACAAGTAAATAAGTGCTAAATGTAAGGAGTAGGGATAGAGAAGTAAACACGTGATTTTTAGGTGGTTCGGCAAACCCGCCTACATCCACCCTCAAGCTCCTTCACCGAGCCTTAAGGTTTTCCCACTATCTTCAAATAGTGTACACTCTAGCTTCGGGGTGCTAGAGAACCTTACAAGTGTTTCCCGGGCTAAAAACTCAAACCCACCCAAGTGGTTTTCGGGCTCACCACTCACAACCTAACCAAGCTAGAGATATACCCTCTCTAAGCTTCTTCCTTTAGTGAACAACCTCACTAAAGTAATCACCTCTTTTGGATATGAAGATTGAAGAATAAACTCTCTCGAAGAGTGGATATGAATTGAAAATCTATCTCTCGATTCAACACAGACAAGGATATGAAAGTGTTTTTGTGTGAATGATATGAGAAATATAGAATAAAAGGTTTAATATTTCTCAAGTAATCTAAATTATATGTGGTCATTGTGTATTTATTTTGGACGTTATGAAGGTGTATTTACAGGCCACATATGGAAAACTAGTCGGTTATAGCCGTTGTGAGTCGTCTTTAAAACGAGCTGGTCGACCGCTTCAAGTTACCGTTACTCAACGTCATAATGTCAGAAGCTCAACGGATCTATTTCAAATCAACTGGTCGACCGTCGACCAACGCTTCACCAACACGGTCAACCTCATCAACTTAAGCACATGATTCGGTTCAATTAAACCAATTTTTGACCTTTTGAAACAACAAATTTTAAAGACTTACTCCCCATAAGTATAAGAAAGGTTTGGGAGTTTGATTGGGGTGTTTTGAAAACTTTTAAAAAAATATTTAATCTTCAAACAAAAGTTGGTTTATGGACTTTTTGAAAGATAGGCAAGTGTGATTCATAATCCTTGTCAAAAGTGAAACTAAGAGTTACAAGGTTTATACCCTAAAGTTTTGAAACTTCACTTTTGGCTCCTTTCATCTTCTTGATCTTCTTTCTTCAATTCTTTGGCTCTTTCATCAAAACGCCTTCGTCTTTGAAGATGTCCATTTTAAAAACTCCATTTATTTATTGAAATCATCAAAAACGATTGTGCACAAAAGCCAACAACAATATCATTGACCCACTTTGCATATTTTCACATTCGATTGATGGCATTATCATCATTTTTGGTGTAAAAAAAACTCAATTTCTATTTAATTTGATGGAAAAAGTTGACTGAGGGTGCAAACTATCGAGCATTAATAGTTGGAGGTTGTAATGTGTCAAACACAATAGGAGATCAAAGTGAAAGGACAAGTTGTGAGTATAAACGTAAATCGCAGGCCAAAAAATCATGTGCCGATCACGTGCACCATTTTTCGTCCTAGTTGACAAAAAATTTAACGAAAAGGGTGCAATTTGTACGATCACTACTAAAAAAAGGACTTGTAGCTGCGGCCTTTTTAGCAGCGGTCGAAACAACTGCAGGTAAAAATAACATATTCCAGTGTTTATCTACAAACGCTGCCAACAGTACGGCATTTGGCAAAAAATGCCACTAAAGGTTCCAAATAGCAGCGTCTTAAGCAAAACACTACCAAGTTTTTGAGTTTTAGCAGCGTTTGCTTAAACACCGCGATATACTGCAAATTCTAGCATCAGTTTCAATCAAAACGCTGCTAAAAGCTAACTACCTATAGCTGCGGTTAAAAAAACGGCCACTAACTGTCCTGCCCTCTAGATGCGTTTTTATACAAAATGTCGCTACAAAATGTGAGATTTAGTAGCATTTTTCCCAGATGCTGCTATAGGTCATTTATTATAACCGCCGCTATAGCTTATACTTTTAGCTATGTTTTATTGTGGAAAACGGCATCGTTTCCATTTTCTCTCCACATTTAATTCCTCCCTGCGCACGTGGCAATTAACCCAGCTGCCCAGCCACCTCCAGGCTCTGATCTCCACGCTGGCCGCGCCTCCCTTAGCCGACCACCACTTTATATTACCACAACTACTCTCCTCTTCTCCCCTCCTTCACACATCATCTCCTCTGCCACATCTCTCTCTCAAGTCTCACTGATTCATTTAGGTATGTTGTTAAAATGTCACTGATTCATTCATTCGCAAAGGACGAAGAAGCTCCTGCGATTCTTGCTATTTTCCTCTCTTTTTCCCTTTTGTCATGGATTTTTTTTTCTTTTTTTACTTAATAGCAGGTGTTTCTATTTAAAACATGATTGATGGAGCTTGTTTTTGTGGATCTGTTGTTTCATATATGTTCAGGCTTAGGGCTAGACTGCTAGTAGTTACGTTAACTTATAAATGCTATTGACCATCATCATTGTAAGTTGTGTAACACACAAAGTATCACGTGCATGAGGACGACATTGAATATTCTCTAAATTGAAGACTTCTTCTGGATTGTCGTTTACAGTAGCTTGAAGAGTTTTCGTCCCCCTATAAAGCCTGTTACATGTAAAAATATTTCTCGTTTCCTAGATTACTTGAGAAGAGGGTATATTTTGACAAAAGATATCAAAGGGGTCTTTATGCAATTAGAATGTCCTAACTACATGTAAACTTGTCAACATGGCTACTGATGAACAGAGATAACACCCTTAGTTGCTCTAATTTGATACAAGGATGTGATCCTTCATACAGTATGAATTTTTTGGGTGACAGTGGACAGATTGTCTAACCCAAAGTTGCAATTTCTTTCCATATTGATGATAACCTTAGGCGTGGACTTGATTTGCAATTGGGAAAGGGGAAAGATGGACGAATCGATATTAATTTGAACTTGATGCAGACTAGAGTAACTCATTAGGCTTTGTGAGGTTGACTTTTGAATGTGGTTGCTGAAATTTGCTGCCGCTGGTAATTCTTTCCCCCTTTTGACGTTGCTTGTTTTATGAATTTATTTGTCCGACGTTTATCATTGTTTTGATGCATGACAACATTTATTGGAGGATTTAATTGATTGATAGGGTCCGAATATAGCTATTCCATAGGGATTACTTCAGGCAGTGGGTACACATTACAATTTGGCCCATTTCCTCTTTCCTCGTCGCAATCCTCCATTCCTTTCCGGTGAAGTTCTCGGTCAATGGCATCATATTTGTAAGTGCTCTATCATTCTCCATTTCCTCGTTCCTGGTCACATTCTTCTAATAAATTACAATATTTATGTTCTTTGGGTTGTAGTTATCTATAGCAACATAATACATTGTTTTAGACTGTTTGTTTTAGTTATCTATAGTCGCACAATACATTATTGGTAGTGCTTCTTTCTCAAACAGTCACAGTAGTGCACGTCCGTGTGCTAGCAGCGAAAGCTCGAGTACAGTCGGAAGTGGAGGCCAATTTATGACCCCATTTTGTTATTGTTCAGTTGAATCCTGTCTGAAGACGTCTTACACTGAACAAAATTTCGGCCGTAGATTCTTCACCTGTGTCAATTACAAAGTAACTTAATTCTGTTGTTACATTTGTAAATTTGTTAATAAGTGGTTTTAAGTTAATAATGTTGCCATCCTCTTTTTCAGCAACGGCGATCCTGCGGATTCTTCCATTGGTACGACCCTCCAATGTGTGTCCATGGTAAAAGGGTTCTGAGACGGCTGCGGAGAAACACGAAAGGTTGAATATGGAGGTTGACAGTCATGCTCCAATGGCTGAGCACAGGACTGCAAACACGACTGCAAAGCTGGAACTTGTCATCTCACAGCTTCGTTCGGAGTTGGAAACCATGAAAAAGAAAAACCACAGAGATCGAACATGTGTAGGAGAGTCTTAGTTTTGTCGTGGGCTTTCTTCTCAGTTGTTATGTTATCGACCTTATTAAGTGGAAGTTCGTTTGATGATTCCCTCGCGTTGCCACAGTGAAGAATTAATGGCCTTAGTGAAATGTATGTGAATTGTGATATATTTTGTAGTTTGTAATGAAGCTTTATTGTGTGAGGGAGTAATATTTTGTTTTTATATATCTTGCTCCCTGCAAGTCGTGCATAGTGATGGATATGTAATTTTGTAAGTTGTCCGTTGTGATCTCTATTGATATGTAATTTGTAACTTTTTATTTTGTAAGAACATTGTGATCTTAGCTATATGATATGTAAGTTTGGAAAAGCTCCCCCTGAGAACAAGCAGGAGTCTTTCGTGACATTTTAGCAAAAAGGACTTTGAGGTTTTACAAAAATTTTGCAAGAGTTCCCTTTGTAATTGGAGGTTTCCCAAAATTTCAAAAACAGGTAAAAACACTTATATAAACTTCCTCCAAAATCCCCAAACTTCCAATCAACCATTCAGAATATGCACAAGTCTTGAAAGTTTGAGATATAAGATTACGAATACTACCTGTGAAGCAAGTCTCAAATATCCACAATTAAGTGCAATGAGTTAAGGACTTCTGAAAAATACCTTGACATCACCATTAGATAAACAACGGATATGAGCACAAAAAAAATAACATAGATATTCATTAGATAAGACAAGTCAAGTGTTCAGCCATCATAATAAATACAAACATAGAGAGGACAAAAAAGGGTTAATACAAAAAGAAATGTCCCCAGTAAGAGCTAGGAAGAAAACATAATATCTATGAACTTCTCCCCATTTGGCATCATCAAAAAATAGGTTAAGGGGGAAAGGGATAAGGTCAGCTGTCTACTTTTTACGAGAGGTGGAAGGACGTGTTTTTGCAGTAGAGGTAGAAGGTGGGGTCTCCTCGATAGGAGGAGGGGATACTGCACTTCAAACTTCTTCAGCCATCCATCCAGGTGATGGAGAACCAATATGTCCATTTCAGCACATGAGGACGAAGGTTTCGATCAGCATTCATATGCACCTCTGTGGCGTGAACAACTTCCGCAGCTGATTTCTTCACAAGTGTCAGAAGCGCAGCAGAGGTAGCTTTGAATTCATCAACAGTATTCTGAATCACCGTACTGGCCACATGAATGGTGTTGTTGACTTGGTGCTTAAGACCCCTTATATCTTTATCAAGAGTCCCAAAACTCAGGGTGAACAGCAAGCAGCTTCTTAATATCTTCAAATCCAGCTTGCATACTAGCAGTCATCTTCTGTTCCTCTTTCAATTCAGCCATGGAAGCCTCAAGTTCACTTAGGCAAGGCTCATGAGAACTAGCATCAGGAATTCTGGAGGAGGATGCAATCAGCAGTGGAGGAGTAGAAATGGATGTTTGCTCCCCCAAAGGAGTCCTATTTCCCCTGGGAGTCCTTTCAGTGTCAGCCTCTTCCTCATCTCAAAATCTGAGCCCCCTTTCTTAGGTGTCACAACACCCTTCTTCACCCATTCTCCATCATCATTTTGAACAAACCCATCAGCCTAAGGGTTTTCTTGTTGTACTCTTTGGAGTCTTTGGGTTTTTCTTGAACTTCTCCAGTCATTTCAACCTCAAAAACATGAAACATATGTGTGAAAAACATCCCATAAGGAAGTCCTTGCTTCTTCTTCTCAGTAGCAGCCTTCATGTGATTGAGCATTAAGTGACCAAGGTTCATTGGAGTATGAGTGATCAAACAGTACATTACAAACATGTCTAAGAAAGTAATGTAATCAAATTTTCCAGTCCTTGGAAGAATTATATTACAGACCATATGATGCAATATTCTTCTATGAATGGTCAATTCACTGGCAGCAGGTCTAACCAATTCATTTAGGGCTGGATCATCCAACACCACCCTAAGAATATCAATAGGCTCTTTTTCTGACATACCCATCCAACCATACGGGTCAAAGAACTTCTTGCCAGTGTTAGGGGCAGAGGCCAAAGAGTTTAGGGAAGACACCGATAAGTCTAATTGTTTCCCATTAACCAAACTAGAGGCATGCTCAGTCATAGAGTGCTGAAAATTCGCATAGGCAAGGTTCACCAAATAAACATAAACATCAACCTTTAGATTCACAAAAATGGACCAACCTTGAAAGTCAAACATCTCCTTAAAATCGAACCCACTCTCACAGAACCAAGGAAAATCAACCCAACGTCCAGCAATCACCGTTCTATTTCTAAAATCTTGCACAAATTTATTCTTACAAAGCCCTGCCCTGTAGATAGAAGGCTCTGGAGCATCAACTGGTTCTTCATTTCCACTTATCCTCTTTCGTGCCCTAGAACTGACAGAAGAGGGTGTCTCACGAGTGGTTCTCTTGGAGCGGCCGGAAGACATCTTGACTAAAGCACAGTTCAATTTGGTGACTGCCGACGGTGGAAATTCGAAAACGGCAGTGGCTAATGGCGATATGAGGAGAGAGAGACAGAGAGAGAATGTAGTTGATTCCGGGGGGACGGAGGGTTTATGTGAGGTTGAGAGAAGTTTAAGTGTCGAACCCCTAGCCCTAAGTGAGTATCTACATGACAGCACACCGTTTTTCAGAAAACTGTCGGATTAAGGAAAAACCAGAAGAGTCGACACTTGTTTAAAGAAGTGTTGACACAGGCATGCAAAATGAGCACACACCAATGTACCATGTTTTCACGATGATTGAACAGGATGAGGATCACCTGTAATTCGGAGAGTGTGAGAGATAGACATGGGTCCCGCAGTGGGACCCATACTGCCCGAAGGTGCTGTGTGGGTCCCGCAACATTTTGCTCGCTTCACGCCCCAGGCCTCCTGGGTTGTAAGTGAACCAAGCTGTTCATGAACAACTCGAACTCAGCTTGTATAAGCTCGACTTGAGTTCGGTTCATTTAATAAACTAGTCGAGTTTGAACACCATTTCTAGCTCGAATATTAGATGAGCCATTTGATCAAAGTTACGATCGTTGGTAGGGGGAGAAGAAGAGAGAGAAAACACAAAATCAACTGCCACGTACTGTTCAAGTACGTATAGCCTATCCAATAGATCTTACACTTTGGCACCGTGGAATGACTTGACCTTACGAAGGAAGGGAAGTAGGAACGCATAGAAAAAAAAAATAAAATAAAATAATTAGATAAAACCAGACAAGACCTTACGAAGAAAGGGAAAAGATGTATCGGAATGACCATGTGTATCAATGTGAGGTCCCACTTATTTAAATCGATAGATACTCTATTCTAGCTCCGTTGTGCGAAAATGATTAATCAAATATGAACATACAATTCTGCTCCAGACATGACCCTGTAGCATGCCTTTAATTTCTTCAATTCCGATTCCGAGGCATTTTTTTAAGTTTATAGTTTTATTAGTAGTTTTGAAAAATTCAAGCCATTTTATAAAATTTTGCACGATTTTGATCTTATATTATTAAATTTATCATATTTTAAAGTCATCATCCGTCTATTTTTGGCGTTAAAACAGACTGACTTCATGAACAGTTGCCTTCCATGTGGTATTCACACATATCACTCTACGTCCTTCAAGTTTCAAAAATAATTCCACAGTCCATTTATTTTAACGCCAAGAATGGAAGGAAGATGACTTTTGATCATTTTTGAAACTTAAAGGACGTAAAAATCCGTTAAGAAAATTGGTGGGTCACATTGATTTTTACTCATACAGTGGTGTTTGTTTGCCAAAATTTTGGAGAATATTCTTAAAATTTTTGGAATCTTTTAGAGTTTGAGATTTATTGGGGTTGGTGAAAAGTAGTGGAATGTATTAGTATAGATGTTCAAATTTTGAAGTGTGTTTGTTTTGCTCGAAATTTTCATAACCCGAAATATTGGGGAAACAAACACCACCCTAGTATGCGAACTATGAAATTATTCATCATCATATAAGAAAATAGATTTAGTACAATTTATGTCGTGGTAGAGTAACTGTCGTTGGATCGGGCTCCTCTGGGAGAGGGAGGGAGAGAGAGGAGTGGTTCCTGCCCGGGACCCACACTGCTTAGGCAGTGCGATTGCTGTTCGGATAGTGTGAGGCGAGAATGAGAACTTGTTTAAGAAGAGTTAAAAGAATCCAACAGTTTAATATTAATTTTAGAAGTGGGCCCTACACACTCAGAGATCCTGAACCGTTGGATTCATTCCCAGAAGAACCCAGGAAGGACACCAAGTATTTCTCTTTCCATATTTGTTGCTTGGACAAATGTTTTTTTTCCTTAGATTTTTATATTAAGCCTAAAGTTGCTTCAGCAGATTTAGACAGATAGAGGGAGCTGTCTGTGTGCGTCGACGTTTGGAATCTGCGCACAGACGGGATGCCTGACAAGCACCAGTGTGTATGCCTTCCACTCGAATTGCAGGTGATCACCGAACCAGGATCTACTGCAGTTCGGTTACCCAAACTGCAGCAGATCTCCCCCCGTGATCCCCATCCAAAATTAATTGCGCCGAGTGACGGCTGAAACAAGTTACGCAGAGGGACCATGGCGTCCAATTCTAAATGGATCAAGGGAGACAATCATCCTAATTGTCAGGCGATTATACATGTGGCTTTCCGATTTAGCAGTTAGTAACGAACATAATCACCACATGTGCCCTTCCCGTGCGCCGGTTATATTTTTTTCCCCTGTTTTAACAACATAAATTCATAATGTCCATTTAGAAGTTCCAAGTGGTCATTTTCACAGCATACATCCCCTCCCCACTTACGATGTTGTGCCCCAGCGGTAGATGCGGTGCCTGAAACCACTGTCGTTGCCCTGTATCTTTTCTTGAATTAGCCAACCAGCCGTCAAAATTTGCCACTATTTGCTATTCTCTTTAAGCACCCATAAACCTTTTGCGATTCGTATTCGTCGTTTCGCGTTCAGTAGTACAAGGCCATTAACGTTGGGTTCTTATTGAATATATACTTCCCCGACCTGCGACAAAGACTATGTCAGAAGGTAGCCGCCACAGAGGGAACCCAGCACGTGTTTTATTCTGGACCTGCCGGAGGAATGATCAGGGACATTTTACTTCGCATTGTGCGATCGGGATCACCGGAAATTTTATCCTTTATGCTAGCAAACCGCCGCTGTCGGTTCCACGTACTTTACAATCACCAATTGGTATCCGCTGTAAGGATAGAAAGACTACCCCTCAAGGATCACAACCGGACTCGGTCATTCAACGCATCCAACGTTTCTGTGCCGTGAGTAATCCCGATGTCTTGTTCGTGCGGGGCATGGAGCTGGCGGTGGAAAACCCAGTTGGGAGTCGAGGTTATAGGACTGGGAGGTCCATGCTCAGGTATTCTCGGATAATTGGGAGCAACTGGTGGGAATACATTCACCAAATTTTCTGAGCAATAAGCGGGAGGAATCTGAACCACGTTGCAGAGGCAATGGTGGGTTGGAGCTATCAGCTCGGTCCGGCTTTGGCGCTGATAGAGAGAGCTCGAGTACGTGAGGCCTTTGTGCCCTTGTAGGGTGAACGTGTTTTTTCGGCAATAACGCAGCCCATAGCTTGCACAAGAAATCGCTGCCACATACCACCAATTTCGTAGTGGTTCGAACTCTGGGAATCGGACCCCGATATATTTGATTATCTATGCGTCGGGTGCTGGGTTCTTATGGAGGTTATTCGTTTTTTAATGTCATGTAATCCTAATGGGGTGTAGGTGCATATCCACCGAACCACTCGTCACTGAATTGGCGGCTACGGAAGGTGACATTTGATCTATTCCATAATATCATTTTGCTGTTTGCCAATATAGTTAACTACTTTCGAATGGCCGAATCCGAGTGTCTTTAATATTGATAAACTGATGTTAATTTTCAGCACAACACGCAGTTTTTAATCTTTTACCAATACCATCGATCTTATTTATTGTGTTGTTTACCATACGACAGAGATGTTAATTAATTTGTAGAATGGATGTTTTCAGATGTTGCGGACCAGATATAGTCCTTCCGCGGTAAATTTAATTGCATGTCATCGCTGGTACCTGTACATGCAGAGTCTAAATTTTGAAAGCAAAGGAATGCTTCAATGTCAAAACTCGGAACTCAAAAGATCATGGTCCGCTAAACAGCAGTCGAAACAAAAATTAGGGACTAGCTAGATTGGAGGATCTAGCCAATTAAAACTATGCATATTACTCAGTTGCTCAATGTTCTTTGCAGACAAAGCATCCGTGTGTCATTTGTATTATTAGTGCATGGTTGTAGTTATTATAATTCTGATTTTATTTTTATTTTTTATTATGATACAGAAGGGAAAAAGTATTGAATACGTTAAACAAACAAAACAAAAAACAAAAAAAAAGAAGAAGAAGTCAGGCATGAAAAGATGTTGTCAGATGCGGGAATAAAATGCCGTCGCTTGGGGGAATAAAAAACAGAAGAAGTCGTCGCTTGGGGGAATAAAAAATCAGGCATGAAAAGCTACTGCCAGATGTGGTTCGTAAAATGTCATATTCACCCTCAACACTCCTCAACGCAGAAGAAATTAGATGGGGCTATTTCGTCCATTCAGATTACCTTCGAATTTAATTCACTGACTGTGGGGGCCACAAGTTTTGCACAAACCCATTTTACCCTTCTCCTTTTATGTCCTCGATGTTCTTTGCAGACAAAGCATCCGTGTGTCATTTGTATTATTAGTGCATGGTTGTTGTTATTATAATTCCAATTTTATTTTTATTTTTTATTATGACACAGAAGGGAAAAAGTATTGAATACGTTAAACAAACAAAAAAAAGAACAAAAAAAGAAGAAGAAGAAGTCAGGCATGAAAAGATGTTGTCAGATGTGGGAATAAAATGTCGTCGCTTGGGGGAATAAAAAACAGAAGAAGTAGTCGCTTAGGGGAATAAAAAAGCAGGCACGAAAAGCTGCTGTCAAATGTGGTCGGTAAAATTTCATATTCACCGTCCACACTCCTCAACGCAGAAGAAATTAGACGGGGCTATTCCATCCATTCAGATTACCTTCAAATTTAATTCACTGACTGTGGGGGCCACATGTTTTGCACAAACCCATTTTACCCTTCTCCTTTTATGTCCTCAATGTTCTTTGCAGACAAAGCATCCGTGTGTCATTTGTATTATTAGTGCATGGTTGTAGTTACTATAATTTTGATTTTATTTTTATTTTTTATTATGATACAGAAGGGAAAAAGTATTGAATACTTTAAACAAACGAAAAAAGAAGAAGAAGAAGTTAGGCATGAAAAGATGTTGTCAGACGTGGGAATAAAATGACGTCGCTTGGGGGAATAAAAAACAGAAGAAGTCGTTGCTTGGGGGAATAAAAAAGCAGGCATAAAAAGCTGCTGTCAGATGTGGTCGGTAAAATGTCATATTCACCCTCAAGACTCCTCAACACAAATGAAATTAGACAGGGCTATTCCGTCCATACAGATTACCTTCGAATTTAATTCACTGACTGTGGGGGCCACATGTTTTACACAAACCCATTTTACCCTTCTCCTTTTATGTCCACAACGCAGTACAATAGGATACTTCGGTAATTCTTCATAAGTTTGGCCAGGGCAAATTTGGAAAAAAAATTAGCTGCATCCTTCGTTTCAACTTGTTCGGTTGATTTCGTGGAAACTTGAATGCGAATTTGTTAGGATTCATCGAAACGAACATGCCCTTAGCTGGGGGAAATTTCATCTCCGACTCTCCCCTTTGCAAAACGCTGCGTTCAGTTAAGTTACGTTACTCCAGATAATATTTGTTCGACGTCATTTTAAAAGAAGATAAATGCAGTTAATTAAGTGTTTCTGCGTTGGACAAATTAATTAAGAATATTGTACGACGTCGTTGTTGTCTTCATTCCAATTAACGAGATAAATGCAGAGATAGGAAAAAAAAAAAAGATAGAATAAAATTATCAAATTTAAATAACATATATATAACTAGGCCATGCCAGTACAGTACTGATCATAAATTAAACTATTACAAAAAAAAGTCAAAAACCAGGCCGGCTAGACACATGCATGCTAGTACGTACTGCGCGATGTCCTAGATACTGTCGCGGTCGTTGTCGGATGAGTTAATTCACGCGATATGGTGTCCCATGAAATTCTCCCACTTGTAGCACTCCTCACCCGATGAACCACCGCTCCCGTCGGTGTCCTCCAGCTCATCCCATAAGGTATGATCTGCGGATTCAACAGATGCAGTTTGAGCCGGCATGCATGAAAGACTATTAATATTGTTACGTACATATATAATTTAAACAACAGTTCTTGGTCCGGTTACAAATGCATGCATGTCATGTAATGGATGGAGATTAAAATCGATCGATCGGAAATTAATATACATGTACCCACACCGTACCTCGTCTGCGTCGTCTCTGCATGGAAGCCCTCCAAGTAGTGTTTGGGGCAGGCCGGTCCACCACATCCCATGTCCGACGTCGCAATTTCCTAGGCCGAGAGGACGGCTCGGCTGGAGCGGCGGAAGAGGAAGAGGATGGCTCCCTTAACCCACGTCATGCCCTACTGCTTGTTATGGCAAGAGGAAAGTTTCTGTGTGGAAGCGTGGTAGAATTAACGGCCGGTGGGCGCGGTGGAATGTCAACGAGATCACGGGGAGTGGGAGATATGTTCATGATCGAGTATTCTGGGCTAGCACTTGGACGTCGTTCTGTAGACGGATGACAGCGTCGGCGGGAAGCAGGAGACATGGTGGGTAGAGAACGACGTCCCAGACCTCTGCCCAGGTCATCGCTGGATGATGCAGTACTGGTACTGCTGGCAGAGGATGTTGGCGTGGCCATGGGGATTGTCTACGTACAGTTTGAAAAACTGCACTAAGTCAATTTACATAGAACGGTATATAGGGATTCAAAGGTATGTTTTGCGGATATAATGATAGGTAGGTACGTACTGCGATATATATGGGGTGAAGTGGACTAATATATTGGCGCGTGCCCACCGAATACGAAAGGAAGTTTCTACTGCACAATCTGCAGATCATGCCCATAATAATTACGAAACGTTGCAGCCGAAATCCGAAAAGGCACGATTCATATAGGTGCGATCTTATTATTCTTATACCTACCAATTATACGTAAGCTTTCTAGGATTACGAGGTTTCAGCCGAAATCCTCGTAGGCGTGCATTCATGCCGCGGGAGTCGAGAAGGGGGGGAATTCAGTCCAAAGAGGGCATGCATGTGTCCAAAGTTAGTCAAAGTAACGGTCAAGATTTTTGGAAGAACTCAGAAAGGACATTAAGCATTTCTCAATTAATTATTCACTGCTGGATTGAATAAGCCGAATAACGCATGTTGGCTCAAGCCTTAGTGGACGTGGACAATTTCGCCTGGAATTTTCACGGATCGTGGCGTGTGTCATTCTGTCATAAGTGGTGGGTTCTGGGGGAAGAGTCAACTTGTATTCCGGATGGAGGATGCGTACAACAAATCCAACTAATTAACTGCAATGGCCAATTTAATAAATATCGTACACTAGCTACCAAAAAGGGTGGGATTACGAATGGGTGCTTTTTCCAAACTCCTTCGAAAGTGGGGTCTGAATTTCAGTGTGCTGGTTATATATGTAATTTGATCCTGGTGGAGAAATTTGCTTTTTAGTGATCACTAGGTTTTACACCTTTTTTAATTTTAGCCCTGCATTTTAATGGGTCCAAATTTTAGTCTTAATCTTTCATCCTTGAAAAATTTAGTCCTTCTGTTATTCTACCGTGAGTCCCTTTAACGGAATGAGTTTACACATCAGCAATACCATACATGCCACTCACTATAATATACCTCTGCGCGCTTTTTGGAAGTTGTCATAATTCTCCCCTAAACGACACCCCAACAGATTTCATTTAAAATTTGTGAGACGGTACTGCGTTTGGAATAGCTCATAGACTACCTTCCAAGACCGCGACCATGTAACGCTCTGCGTTTTCTCTAGGAAGCAGATTCCTTTCAAGAAGGCTGCGTTTTGCTAATTAATTAGCTTAATTTTCCGTTTCACTATCAAACGCGTGCATGTACAGCATTTTGCACCCCTTGTAGACTCATTAAGACGATCGCGAGACGCTAGCTAGTCTTAGTGGATCTGCAAGCAGTCGGCCGTTTTGATTCCTGATTTGTCAAGCTAATTAAGTGTAACTTGAACAATATATGAATTAAAATATATATATGCCCCAGTACTCCTTTCAAACTTGACTCGAAAGAGCTTATATAAGAGGCAGGGACGACGTTCTTTCTTTTAGAGAAATCTCGAGCGTCTTCGGCAGGAAGACCTTAAGGGAAAGCGTTTCTTTTTGAAGGTGTTTAAAGACGTGTAGAAACGGAATGGACAGTTTCAAGATGCTGACAATTTTTCTGTCCAGTACTGCATGTGTCAACACGTTGGTAGACTAGTGTTGACACATCGAACTGACACCCGATACCATATTTCCAGATCACTTTCAAGGTGTCGACACATGTTGCAAATAATTTGAAAATACTGGAACATTGCCAACTCATTAAAATGCTCCAAAATGTCATGGATTATATATTCATTAATGGCCTTGTTAATTTTTATGATTAGGATTAGGATTATCCTAGATTTCGTCCCTGTAATGATCATGTATTAATGGCCTTGTAACTATAATAAAGGTTAAATTAATTGTCTCAGTCAAAAACAAAATTTCCTCTTAATGTTGTGTCTTTTGATTATTTTAGTCCAATTTGTTCGCATGAATTTGTATAAAGATTTAACTATTTAACCTTGTTCTCGTGCAAAACCTTGATAAAAAAAAATAGGGATATCATTATGTCCTTTTCCGTTGTCCTGTTTATAGGCTAAATAATCAAAAGTTGTTTAATTGTGTTTTTGCTTAGCCAGCGATATCTTGTTTGATCACAAAAATAGCATTCGTTGACACCGAAAGAAAAGCAAATTCATGCACAGAAGCGATCTGATCTAGGAAAGTAGTAATGGTTTCTTCTCTCTTTGAACACTTTTTAGAAAAGGAAAAAAATAATAACAATAAAATATGTTTTAATTTTCTGACTTCTGATCCATATATTCCCCCTGCCATACGTAGGACATGATCTAGGCGCTTATAGGCTCTCAAATTTATCGTAGAACGAGAAGAGCAACATGAGGATCTAAATGGTCTGTCCAAAGAAATTCCGCTGTGGGGCCTGCTTCGAGTCTTTTAGATGGACTTGACTTGACTAATTTGAGTTGACGTGACTTGACTTTTAGAGGCTTTCGTTGCAACTAGGGACTAGGGAGAAGGACTCTGCATTCGCTTTACTCATCAAAAAGAGAAAGCTGAGATTTTGTTTCATGCGCAATTGAGAGGTGTGAGTCCCACCGTAGGACCCACACTGCCCGGGCAGGGTGGTACTAATCGGGCAGTGTGGGTCCCATCGTGGGCCCACATCTATCGCTCACCCTCTCTCCAATTGCACCTGCAATTCAGGCGATCCCCATCCCCAGCGCTTGTCTAGTTGGAAATTGACATTCTAAAAGAATTGTTGATGCTTGCCGACAATACAAAGGTTTAGAGATGCGTGGCTAAAAAGAGTGCAAGCAGCTACGATAGTTTGGGGCAAAACAAAAATTATTTATTGTTTTGCAAAATTCAGATGCAAACACGAATTTTTGAGACATTACAATGATGTTTTAGCCCCTATTACTTGCATTTGTAATGTCGCTTTTACCCCAAAGTCAATTTAACCAAAATTCGAATAAGCACATTTCTGTCTCTTATCTGAAGTCGTTCACTTTAAAACTGATGCGTTGTAATTCCCGGACCACGATCGTCTGCAATTCGAGTGACCGAATTGCACCGAGAGATGGTGAGAGAGAGATGTGGGTCTCATAGTGGAACCATTTTAATAAGTATGATATTTTATCTATTTTTATAATTTTTATATTTATGAAACCATTTTCTACGCATTTTTTGAATTATATATTTTTCTGATTTTTTTATTTTTATTTTTATTTTTTGAATATCATAATAACTATAAAATAATATTATTTTATTTAATAAAATATAAATAATTCAAAATCTTAATCAACCAAACAAACCCTTACAACAAAACAATATTTAAATCTACAAATTTAAATTTTAAATTTTAAACCCAAACCAAAACTACAACCCATTTCCAAACAAGCCCTTAATATTGGATGCACTCTCTCCCCCACCCAGGAAAAAAAAAACCTCGGTTATGTACTAAAATCTGTTAATTGGAAGATAACGACTTCATTCGGTGGATTGAATTGGAGAGCCGGGTCCCACCCGCTTCCCACTCCCATAAGATCACATAAGGGCACGTTCGGTTTGGTGATATAATCAACTAATTCCTACCAACTCAAACCGAACATGTTTTGAGGATGCATTTAATTATTTTCCAATTTTGCCCTGGCCATACTTATGAAGAATTACCAACATATCCTCCAGTAATGAGTTAAGGACATAAATACTGATGGGTAAAACGGAATTTGAAAAAACATATGACCCCACACGTTCATAGCATTAAATACTCAGACACATGATGGATGAAATACCCCAACTCATCTTCCCAACGTTGAGGCTTCGGTTGAGGGCAAATATGGTCATTTCATTTGGCCATTTAATACCCTGACGCATTTATTTCCCCCCCCCCCCCCCCCCCCGGCAAAGACTCTTGATGCATTGAATACCCTAACAGCTTTATTTAGAAAAAAGAATACCCTAGCAGCTTTTCAGTCACTCGGTGTGATGGAGGAGTCCATAGAATACTATGCCTTGACAGCAAAGCCAACTTCTTCTTCTTCTTTTTTTCTTTTTTTTTTTTTTTTTTTACCTTTTAAATAAAAAAAAAAAAAAAAAAAAAAAAAAAGAAATTCGAAATTATAATAAATATTGTAAATAAACAATATGATTTTATATTTAATCTTCTTCACCCATCCCAATAAAGATAATCTATAAACAACAACAACTTTACACAAACACCAATAGCTTCAACATACACACCAATAAAACTTCAATATCACCAACATATTCACACCAAACTTGAAATTCCTACCATTTTATTAAAACGAACATCTCCAATTATATCCAATTTTTACACCCACTGAATTCATTTCCAAGTTTATTCAAAATAATAATCTAATAATAATAATAATAATAACTCTGTTTTACTGCAATCCCTTGAAAATCACTCCCCTAAGATTATTAATCCAACGAGATGAGGATTATGAGAGGGAGACAATGGATGCAGTCCAGATAAAATAAAAAATATAAAATGAGACACCCTCACTATTGCCAAACAACTTTATTGAACAAGTAGGTCTTAGTTGTAAAACATGTAGGATATATATATATATATTTCATATTGGACCGTATAACGCAAAAATAACTCAAATATGTAATCCATGAATTCATTTCCAAGTTTAAATATATAACTTTGTATGGTTATGTTACGTAACTATTATAAAAGTCATATATGTTGTATACTTGTATGAAATATATACTAAGTTTATACGTTATTTGTCTGATATGGTTATGCTTTGCATTGTATTATAACGAAAAATAACATATGCTAGGGAAAAATATTGTTTAAGTTTATCCAAACTATAAAAGGTAAAACTAACTTAAATAATTGATGTGATGTAGGAAAAGTACTTATAATTTTTTTTTAAGATTATAATTTTGTTAACCTTTAGTGCCAATTTGTGGATGGAAAGCTATAGGCATTTAAAATTCTAATATAATAACTGGAGACCACTCATAAATGGAAAATAATCCAGTAAGATATGTTTTTCTTTCTTTCTTTCTTTCTTTCATCCATTTACTTGCACGTTGCAGTTTGTGTATTTCAACTTCAAGTTACCTAAAAAAAACAAGGCAGTACTATAGGTATGGTTATACAGATCACAAGCGAAAAAAACAACAAAAAGGTTTAAATACATCTCATGCTCTTGTGGTATGCGCGAATTGCAGATATACCCTTGAGGTAAACAAAGTCATTTTTATTATACCCTTGAGGTAAACTTCAAGATCATAATATGCCCCTTCGTTGATGTGCCGTTTGAAACCCTAACATTAGGTGCTGACGTGGCAAAAATAAACACGTCAGCACCAATAAAAATTGATGCCTCTTGTTTCATAAGTTCACAATTGCCAAGTCATATGCCCAGTCACGTGCCACGACATGCATCCTTGACACGTCATCATTTTTTTTAAATAAAAAAAATGGAACACAGGGGCAAAGATGAATAACGCTGTTTAGCTTAGCCCCATTCTCCTTTTAAAAAAATAAATGTTCATCATCATTTCGTATGAGGGGAAAGAGTGTTGTGATGGTGGACTATAAATGAACCGAGCAGTTCATGAACAACTCGAACTCGACTTGTATAAACTCAACTTGAATTCTATTTGTTTAATAAACAAGTCGAGTTTGAACACCATTTCTAGCTCGAATATTAAATGAGCCAAACTCGGTTACAACTTGGTTCGGCTCGATTTAAGCTCGCGAACAAAACTCATATAAGCTCGACTCGGCTCATTTAAGCTCATTTAAAAGCTCGGTACACTTGTATGTATTATAAGTCTCCTTATTTATTTGTTGGTTTATATTTAATAGTCACATATTAGTAAAATATGCATTTGATTATATTGATATATGAATGATGAGTATTATCCATAAGGATTTGTTATGCCCTCTATATATTAAATATATGTTGTAGGTCATTTTTGCCAATTAACATAGGTTATATATGAATCTAAATATTTTCTAAAATAAAGTTCGCACAAATGTCAAGTGTTTATGATATGTCGTGTATAATGTACTATGACACCATATGTCGAGGCTTGATTTGAGTTTTGTTTGTGGTATGTGTGTTTTTTAAGCTCATATTTTCTTGGTTGGGTTGAGTTTGAGCTCGGCTCGAATAAGCTCGAACTCGAATCATGTATATATTTTTAATCAAGCTCGAGCTCGTTCGAACATGAAAAATTTTCGAATTTCGAACACCCCTGCAGAAGCTCGATTAAGCTCGGCAAAGCTCGAACTCGCATATATGTCTAACGAACCGAGTTTGAACCCGATACAAAAATACAGCCCTTGTTTCCCATACATAGATTTGCTCATAACATCAAAAGCAACGTCGAACATCACATGTCCCAATGCTCGTCCCTGTGCTCCAGCCTCTCCATCCTTCTGCTCAGAAAATCAAAGATTCGTAAATCATAGCTAGCTAGAATGTCAACGTCGCTGGTTTGAAACCAGCAAGCTCCCTGGCGTCAATGCCATGAAGAGACCATTTGGGCGTGTGTCGGTGACGCGTGAACCATAGCCTTCCCTCCCAAAACGCAGCGATTGGGAGGGAATTTCCACAAAATATTGCACATCTCCATCTTCCATCTCCAAGGCGAAGAAGAGGTCTTCCGGCACACGCTCCAACAGCACGGCACTCTGGGAATTAGCAGCTCCCGGGTCCAAGTAAGTATCTCCGTTTTGTTTACTCCATCATTTTTTTCTTTTTGGGTTCTTGCGAATATAGTTTGGTAAGTAGTTTTGTGAATATGGGTTCATAGCTTGGTAGTTTTGTGAATAACTGAGCCTCATTTTTTAACACCTCAGTCCTTCCAGACTGTTCTGAAAGTCTCTTCACACAATTTCAATGGTAACCCTTAGGCCTCTTGAACCATAATTTCTCCATCTTAAGAAACAAATAGAGCCCATTATGATGGTCAGTACCACAGAAACTAGTGGAATTATGACTAACCACATCTTCCTGTTGTTCTGTTACCTGAAAAGATATCAAACATCTCAGTTATGCACATTGACAATAATATATAGTGGGTTCTTGTGAATTGCTTGCTGGTACTGTGGTTTACAATTCTTAACTTTTTAAATACAGAATAAGAGGTGTTCCGGCACACGTTCCAAGACCACAGCACTGATCAATCAAAACGGGTCCTGGGTGAAAGTCAGTGTCTCGAATATTAAGGTTTTAATTGATAAGCTGCAATGTAATGTAGAAAGACTTCACTTAGATATTTGTACTGTAGCAAAAGTTGGACTCTTGCTTAAATTGGCGTCGTTGCTGAAACAATGTAGGTAAGCAGATAAATTGAAATCTTGGATCCATAGTTTACATTGCCTACAATAGTATTGGGATTGAGATTTACCAGTAAACTTAACCAGATTTTTCTGGTCCAAATTGAGTTTTTTAAAATTTGGATGATGTTTTAGATGTAAAATGTCATATGTACTAAATGCACATTTCTTAATGTCCATTTCCGCTTCTCAGTTGTCTGAGGCCTGTTGGGTGGCAGGCTGTGTTATATGTGATGTTCATTTAATAATAATTAGTCTTATTTTGTATTTTGGTCAATATACTTGGATACAGAAGTGTGAGTTCCTATATATGTTTCCAGTCATATACTTGAGAATCTGCTTACTACCATTTTCCAGTCAAAGTTAAATTAACGTGTAGCTTTTCTGAACACACAAGCATGGTTTAAGATCTGTCCTGTGAATTCTAATGAGCATGGTTTATGTACAGGGTTATTTCTTAAGATCCAAATCATCGGGCCATAATTCAATCTCTGTCTCAAAAATGGAGGTATACTTTATTTTTTAGTTATGATATTTCTCATAATATTATCATGTCCAGCTGCTGTAATTTTTGTGATGTTTACACCAAGGATAACCATTTGCCTTTCGATGTGAATTTGATGTTGCTCTTTTGTACTATTAGTTGAGTTGGAAATTGTGATTTTCTGACGCTTTAGGCAATAAATGCTCACATTTGTTCAAATTTGGTTGTTTTGATGCTACTGTCTTTGTCAATTTTTGTTATTTATGATGTTTTCATATAGCATGCACAGGAGATGCGGACTGCTAGGGGATCCAGGATGTCCAATATCTCCTTCTGAACTTAATAGAGGAGAAGAATAAATAGAAAATAGTTGGGTACAGAGTTACAGACAAGTCATGTGGGAAGAAGTGCTCTCAAAAATGGTTATTTTCATGCCAGGTTTGTCAGTATCCGCCATTAAAAATAAATGGAAGTCGCTTAAGAAAGATTATAAGGCAATTACGATCCTACGGAACGAAGGGGGGTTTTCTGGGACCCAACGCTTGGAACTGTTAAAGGCGCAGATGATGGCTGTGGGATACTATGGCACAGGTACGTTTCCGTTTGCTTTTTAATCTTTTCATTCATCGACGTTCATTTTTTTGCTTTCTCACCCATCGTAAAGTTATTTCCTAATGACTCCTACCCTTTAACACGTTTTTTTTTTTTTGGAAGAAAATGCAAAGAAACCAAACGGTTTAAGAACCGCGGATGTGAACACATCGAGCTTTTGGATAGGCTGTGGAAGGATGCAGCAAAAGTAAAAAAGGTCAGAATTGCGACTGGAATGCATGGTGCAAATGATGAGGGAGAGGTCAAGTTGGAGGCTGCGGCCTGCCATAGCGACTCTCTTCGAAGGCACGGGCAGCTTGGGGGGTCTTCTACGGCCTCCTTCCAAATGGGCCCCAATAGTGTGCCCCTACGACATCCATGGACACAGGTTCGAGGGAAGCGACGGGAAAGCCCCGATGATTGATGAATGATGAATGAAAAATAATGTTTGAAAATTGGGCAGAAAAGCAAAGGCGCTGTCAGAGTAGCTCCCCGCAGCAGACGTCGATGTACCATAGGTGACTTTGTTGCAGCACTCGAAGCGGTTGAGCCCAAGCTTTCCCAGGAACAATTCAACCGAGCTTACATACAGCTTGGGACTAATAAATATTTGCGCCGAGCGTTCATAGCTTTGACTGCTGATCGTCGGAGGGACTTTGCATGGGGTTGTGGAAAACCCCTTTAGGCCACGGCTTGTATTGTATTTGTGTAGATTAGTGAGTCAGTGACTATCATTCACTCCTATTTTCGTAAGATACTATGCTGCATTTTCTATATTTCTGTCATTGTTATGACTAGTTTGTTTTTTCAGTTTTCACAATATGATTTGAGTTAATTTGATGTTGTGGCTAATTGTTCTACGTTGTCAATGCTCTTTTTTTAAAAAAAAAATTCTTCTTTTGAGTGGTTCAGAAGGGCTACTGTGAGGGCTGCAGAATTTAGAACATCTTGAAGAAGAGAAATCTATTGGCAGCTTTTATCAAATTGAGGTACAAACTCGTAAAAACTTAGGTATCGAGTTCATTGGCAGGTTTTGTTACAAGATCACTAAGTGTGAGAATTTACATATTTTGGTTTAATGGGGTTCGCATTTCTAAACAATCTGGTTCCTCATTCAAATTAAGTTTGACGAACCCACGTCCACTTTAATGCTGTCATTGCTTATTCCTGGACAAAATCTCCTTCTTTGACCTTATGTATATCTAGAGCCCTTGATATTGGAGTTAAAAGAGTTGGGGATGTTGGGTTAGATACTTATGATATTTCTTCGAAAGATATGTTTAAGATGCGTGCAATTATGTGGACAATAAACGATTTTCCTGCATTTGGCGACCTCTTTGGATGGAGTATAAAAGGACGTCTTGCATGTCCATGTTGTATATTTCAAACTCGTTCACGGTGATTGGGTAATGGCAGAAAATTTTGCTAATATGGGGCATAGACGATTCTTACCATCAAATCATAGGTGGAGAACATATCGAAGATCATTTGATGGTACACAAGAAATGGATCCACCGCCCACTTTGCTAACCGGTGATGACATTTTGAGGCAACTAGAGGGCATTGAACATTTTGATTCAAGTGTATGGAAGAAGCGAAGTATTTTCTTTACATTGCCTTATTGGAAGGATAATATGTTACGCCATAATCTAGATGTCATGCATATAGAGAAAAACGTAATGGACAATATCATTGGTACATTGTTAGATGTGGACGGGAAGACAAAAGATAACTATAAGGCACGTCTTGACTTACAAAGCATGGGAATAAGACATGATCTCCATCCAAAGATCACTGATGCAGGAAAGGTTCATTTGCCTGGCTTGCTCTCAATGACTCGCGAAGAGAAAGAATGCTTTCTAAAAGTGATAAAGAATGTGAAATTGCCGGATGGTTTTGCTTCGAACATATCACGTTGTGTCAAGCTTCAACAACGTAATATCATAGGTTTGAAGAGTCATGACTGTCACATCTTGATGCAGCATTTGATGCCTATTGCAATACGAAGATCATTGCCAAGCATGGTTTGTTCTCCTTTGATCTCATTGTCATGTTTCTTTAGAGAAATTTGTTCCAAAACATTACGATAGAGGACTTAGATCGACTTGAGGCTCAAATCCCTATAACATTGTGTCAACTTGAAAGGATATTTCCGCCTGCATTCTTTACTGTTATGGTGCACTTGGTCGTACATCTAGTTGCAGAATGTAAGATGGGTGGACCGGTTCAACTTCGGTGGATGTATCCTATTGAAAGGTAATATTAATTATAGAGATATGTTACATCACGTTTCTTTGCACGTGTTTTATTTAATAAAGTCTAATATTGTTGATGTAGGTGCATGCACCGTTTCAAATCTTATGTTCGCAACACGGCCGCACCTGAAGGCTCTATTGCTGAAGGATATATAGCAGATGAATGCTTAACATTTTGTTCAAGATATTTAGAATCAGTCCCAACGATCTTTAATAGATCACCAAGAAATGTAGACGATACTATGGGAGGAATATCATTTGTTCGTCTTGATATGAAAACATGCATGCAGGCTCATCGATATATCCTTTTTAATTGCGATGAGTTAATTCAAATTCGCACGTAAGTGATGTTAGACTTTAACTCTTTCATTGAGCATGTTTTTATCGATGGTGAAATTAATTTTTTAGTTGTATTGTCGATGTGTAGAATGCATAAGGAGCGATTGAAGGCAAGAAACCGTAGTAGTCGACCAACAGATTATGTCATCGATAAGATGCATAGGGATGAATTTTGTGACTGGTTTCGAAACTATGTATGTGTTATGTTTAAAATGTTTTGTATTGGCTGATTACTTTGAAACTTACAATTAGTTTTAATCTTGACTTGTTGTTCGAGGAAAATAGGTACAAAATATGGACGAGATGATGAAGCATCAACTTCCAAATAGAGTTCGATGGCTTGCTAAAGGTCCAAACCCCGAAGCTAGATCATTTAGCCGATATGTATATAATGGTGTGAAATTTCGTACAAAAGACAATGAAATAGGCAGAACAACTCAAAATAGTGGAGTATGTGTGACTGTTGAAGGGGGCACCACATATTACGGGCGAATTATAAGTATCATTGAGTTAAACTATTTTGATGAAGAATGTTTTGTACTATTCAAATGTGATTGGGTTGACACAGCTATTGGTAGGGGATATAAAGTTGATGAGTTTGGATTCGAACTTGTTAATTTTTCGCGTTTAGTGCATACTGGAGATCGATTAAGCGATGATCCATTCATTTTGGCACCACAAGCATCTCAAGTATACTATGTAGCAGATGAAAGACATCCAAATTGGGAAGTAGTTGTCAAGACCAAACCAAGAGATGTGTTTGATGCTGGTAATGATGACGACATAGATGACTACTGTGAAAATGAACCTTACAATTTCAACGTTGAAAACTCGAGAATGTACACGATGATTTGACGTGGTTTAGAAATGAGGTGGAAGGAACAACACTAGATATACCTCAGGAATTTCCTATGGTATGTCAAATATGTCTCTGTTTTATGAAATATTTTTTTTTACATGCTCAGATTTACGATATATCGTTTTATTGATTTTGTTTAAGGAAATGTGTTTTGTATTGTTGAATTTTACATTGAAATCACTTTTATGCATGTTTAAATATTGTATAGGTACAATGACGAGGAAGAGATTCAGGACTATATCTTCTTCATCACAGCCACCTGTGCCACCATCGCAAGAAGCAACGGCATCACAAGAAGCAACGCCGTCACAGCCACCTGCGCATCCTTCAGAACAGGCTACGATGCCATCGTTCGACTATGATCAATCTTTGAACGATAACGAAATAATTGGTATGTTCATAACCACAATAGAGATAATCTAAGTTTAATATGTTACTCAATTTAGTTTCACATGCTAAATGTGCAGGTGATACTGAAGTCCGGAAAGTGCGTGGCGGCACGCGGATGACGGACGTCTGGAATCTGAAGGAAGACGAATTGATTCCAGTACAATTCAATGGCAATGGGCAGCCATTGGGTAATGAAGGGGGAATATTTAACAAATTCACTGGTTGTGTTGCCCGTGTTGCGAATCAAATCCCCCTAGATGCGGCGGATTGGCGTAAAGTCCCATGTCAATAAAAGAGGACTGTTGGAGCCTCATGACGGTATAATTTTGGTTATTTGTCACAATTGTTATTCAACTATATGAATTTAATAATTGACGCACCTAACTGTTGGGGTATATTTTGCAGAAACGGTTTACAATCCCCGAGCCTCCATTGGGGGATATTGTCAAGAGCTGGTTCCTCAAAGATTTAGGAGAGAAATGGAGGAACTACAAGTGTAGTTTAAAGCAAAAATATTTTGATGAGGCCTTTACGCCTCAGTATGTGAAAAATAATGCTCCAACAGACGTTAATTTGGAGCAATTTTGCAAATTAGTCGATTTTTGGTATTCTGATGCAGGACGGGTATGACATTTATTTATTTGTATTATAATTTTTATGAATATAACTTCTTATTAATTTTAACTGTCTTGATGTTAATGTAGCATCGAAGTCATGCCGGAAAACAAAATAGATCGCTCCAAACGACGGTCCACACTGCAGGATCAAAGAGCTTCGCACGTTATGCTCACGAATTGGTATGTAGTACTTTCATTAGTTTGTTTAATAGTATAGTACTTATCATTGTCATTCTTATTTGTAATTTACAATTTCATCACGAATTCGTGTTTGTGATGCAGGAAAAAGAGAAACAAGTTCCAATCAATCGAGCGGATTTATATAAAGCTGTCCATATGCGTTCTGACGGATCTCCAATAAATCCGGACGTAGCAGAGAAAATAGTATGTCATTATTACAATTTTGATTTCAATGTGCGAATATTAATTCAAAATTTAATTGTACGTTGTACTCTCTCAGAGGCGAATGGAGGAGATTGGACTGAACGATTCAGGAAGTTCACAAACTTCCAACGAATTTAGAGTGGATGGCAGCATCGGTTGGTCACCATCTGACCGATATGCACAAGTGATTGGTCCAGAACGACATGGTCGCATTCGCGGCGTTGGATTAGGACCAACTCCTTCATCTCATCCTGCCAACACCAACGTAAGATCCAGTCAGCCTACATCCTCTAGTAACGAGAGAGCCGTATTTATGGAAAATAGAGTTCAGATGTTGGAGTCTGAAGTAGCATCGCTAAATCTACAATACAAATGATGGCACAAGCTTGGGTAAAAGTTTTATTTACTTATCCTCAAATATTACTATTGACTCTATTTATGTATATTTCGTAGTTAATTAATGTTTGTTTAACTGTTGTAGGAGCAACGTCAATACCAAGATGTTCCAATAACAATCAGGTTTCACCAGCAATTCATAGATCATCTCATGCAAGTCGGAAAACGAGTGTTGGTAAGATACAAACATAAATGAATACTGCCATTAATTTAATTTTAAGTATGTACTAAGCTCTTTTATCTTTGTTCATGTCATTACTGTTTGTTAATTTTACAATATTGTAATAGCAGACAATGCCGATGACGCAGAAAGTGCAGGAGCAGATGGTGCTGAAGGTGGAGAGGATTAAATTTAGAGTTATTTGTACTTAAATGTCATGACTTGTTAGTTTTTAGTCTATTGAGAAAATACCATTAACTTATTTTTGTTTGATGCAAAACTTGTAAGACCCCCTTATAATGAAATATATTTTGTTTTATTGCACTTTTCTTTGTTTGCATTAATCAATTAAAATCTATAATCAAATTTGTATGGTAGGAAAATATAACCAAAAAAAAAAAATTGAAAAAAAAAAAAACCTATAGCGGCGGTCACTGACCGCCGTTATAGGTGAAACCAACGGATAGGGTTATAGCGGCGGTCACCTAACCGCCGCTATAACCCTATATCAGACCGCTGCTAAAAACATGTAGCGGCGGTCAATTGGCCGCCGCTACAGAACACCGCGGCAAAAAATTTCGCGGTTGGCTCTATAGCGGCGGTCGACCGCCGCTATAGACGCCAACTATACATCAGCGGCCTCTACAAACCGTTGCTACAGGGCTGTCCCGACGGCCATATAGTGGCGGTCAAGACCGCCGCTATAGGTGTTTATTTCTGTAGTGAAGTTATTACTGTAAGCGGTATGTCTCTGTAAGTGGTGTCAAGATCTTTAATGTATTACACTATTGTCCCTTTATTTTGTAGCTAAAATATATGATGAGAGGATTGTCACAATTTCAGTAGCGAAATAGTGTGTTATAATTTAACATTGTCACGTTGCCATCAAAATATATACCATGCATTTGCGAAATGTTGTGTTATTCTTGATTACTTTTTTACTAGTATCAATAGTGGAGTTCCTAATTTAAGTACTCCAGCTCCCTTTCTGTACATGTCAAATATTTGTAGTCCATAATGTATTTGTGGAGTTCTTAATTTAAGTACTCTGGCTTTTTTTATTTTTCTGCAGTCATTTTGTCAAAAGAATAGACGTATTGCTGGAAAATGATAAATATGGACATATGCAAAACGGTAAGTCTAGATAATGTAATTTATGAATAAGTAAAAGTAATAATGTCGTTCCGTTATCGTTCTATAAAATATATTATTAAATAATTTAAACATAACTAGTTAGCTATGACACCGCGACGTGATTAGTCGGTTGGTAGTATAGCTGAATCGTGACTTGAGTATTTACATGTACGTATGATATATAGGTACAAAAGGGAAAAAAAATTAAGGATATATTTATTATATTATATTATATTATAATAATCATATATTGTATTCTGCTAACGATAAATTAGAAATTAAACATACATTAACGCACTACGGATATTACTGAAATCAAAATAGGCGAGTGTTAGTAAATTACTATGAGTTCTACTTAATTGAAATTAAACTAATGGTTGAGAGTAGATCGTTTAATCTGATATAGATTCAGCAACTGTTTAAAAAATATAATAATAATTATTTATTTAAAAATAATTTTCATTTTAATTTCGAAACAGTTTCTAAACTAACTTCAGCACTTTCCAAACTAATTTCAAACCTATAAACCTATTTTTACGATTTCCAATAAAGATCACTTTAAAACATGCTTTGAAATCGAAAACAAAAAATAAACTTAAAAGCAGCTCTCAAACACAGCCATAGTTTTCAATTCTCTCACACAAATATAAGAAGGCACAATTTCGGAAAGCTTTCTGTGAAAATTATTTATAATAATATGCAAATACTGAAACACATCAAATATGATACGCCAGTAGTAGCAGTGCATTCAACGGGATAAAAGGCCAGCACCAGCTTCTCAATCCGGTCAATAGTAAACTTGTTACAATATGCCCACGCAAGTCCCTGCCTTTTTTAAAAAAATAAAAATAAAAATAAAAAAGGCCTCTCAGTTTGTACCAGTGGTTGCCAGCAAGCTCTCCACATGTGTCCTCCTTGACCAACGACCCATGAGCTGCCACACATCTCCCTTGCGCCAGTCACTCGTAAACTCGTATACTTCTTCGGGAAGTTAAGAAGCCTTCTGGCTTCTATGAGCTTCCACTATCGTCAAGTGTAGATGTTTCCAAATATCTTAATTTGGTAGATATTTCCAAATATCTTAATTTGATAGATATTTTCAAGTTGAGGTGTACAGACATCGGGGAAAGAAAATTCCTGGTTACATCAACGTAGGCCTATGTACCACTAAGGGTAGTGGTTTAGTGGTGTGCGAACTGTGCTTCGAAATTAGAGTTTGCTCTCAATGAAAGTTTGAATCACAGTAGCCTCATTATGCTTTGGTGATCTCACTCTACGTAAAATTTTTGATTTTAAGTGATAGTAAACTTCAGTATGGTTTCATGATGGTTTATTCCCTAAAGACTTTTTTTATCTAAAAAAAAAAAAGATTCCTTATCAAGCTGATGGATCCTGCGTAGATACCTCCATATTAGCTTCAATAACCACATATGAACTGGTTTCCTTAAAAACTCAAAAGGACCATAATTACCATGACATCTCACGAAGATTGGCAATGGAAGAGCCGAATCACAGAGAGCGATCTTTAATATTTTCTACCTCAACTTGAAAATATCTACCAAATTAAGATATTTCGAAATATCTACATTTGACGATAGAGGAAGCTCATAGAAGGCTTCTTAACTTCCCAAAGAAGTACACGAGTTTAGAAGTGACTGACGCAAGGGAGATGTGTGGAAGCTCATGGGTCGTTGGTCAAGGAGGACACGTGGAGACCTTCCTGGCAACCACCGGTCCAAACTGTTTCTTACTTGAGCATTTTAAAATTACAATGGAGATATCCCTCAATTGAGCTCTGGAGGTTGACTGCCTCGAAGATAGTCATTCCTTTACATTTCTCTCTGCCCAAATAGTGATTTCCCCACATCAATTCCATAATCACCCCTAATCATCAATGCCAAACAGTGAATCCAGACACATCCAGACTCACGGTTTTGAATTCAATCTCTCAGATCCGACGATAGATAGGCCGCCACCTCATTTAATGAGGCCTATCTATCGTCAACTCAGCTCGGCTCTTGATTGAGCCAGCAAGGCGTGCATAAGCCTCCCTTTTTGGCCTCCACAATTGTATCAATCGGACCACTATAATTTATGTATCACCACACATTGGAATGCTACGATGCGAACATGCGTTTTCATCGTTCCATTATCTCCTTCAATTTCAGCAAATGGGTGGCAGAGGGTCCGTCTTCCAATGGCCAGTTGATTTGGGTACCCAGCTCTCTGTATCTGCAACCAGGCCAGTTGATTTTGGTTCCGAGCTCTTTGTATCTGCAACCATGGAAACTAATGAACTTCGTGTGCAAAATGAGTATAGTAGTGATAGGAATGAAGCATCTGCCGGCACTTGTTTCGTTCTAATGTATACGACGAAAGTAGGGAATAAAGTGCATTTCCCTTATTTGGGGCGGAAACGGAAAGACACAAAAAGGAAAGGAAAAGTTTTTTTTTTTTTTTGAGAATGTCCTTAGCTCTAAAATCCATGGAATATCCCAAATAGAAAATCCATACAACTCCTCAAGAAGAAACTTAGCAATCTCAAATTTCTTTCCAGATGTACAAAGCTATTTGTGACCCAAATTTCTTTCCACAGGGCCTTATCGCTGATGATGCCAGACAAATTTGGTCTGTCTTGGATAACCACCCTTCTTGGCAATGGAAGTGGGTGTCCACTGTCCAGACGCCAGAACAAGTTGGCGCATGCTCTGGCTCAGTGGGCTAGTTTGCATGGTTTATGTGGCTTTATTCCTGTAAATAGTGTACCCTCTGAAATGTTAAACTGTGGACTGTCTTTTGCCGCCCCCCCCCCCCCCCCCCCCCCCCCCCCCCCCCAATGTACCCTTTTTCCAGTAATGAAACTCATTGCTTAGAAAAAAACAAAAGAAAGGAAAAGTCTTTTTGAACTTCTTTCCAGCAAAATTTTTCTGTTTAAAGTGCACGGAAAAAGACATTTGGAGCAAGAAAAACGCAAAAAGTACCCTATAAATTTACCTACTTTTTGAATGGATTCTCTATGTGCTAATGTGGACCAATGAGAATCTAATCGACAGGCAGATTGAGACAGCCCATGTAGCTCTTCCTTGTTTTATAGCGTTTCACGTGAAAAATGCAGAAAATAGTGAGTTATTCCAGCAAATGGGTTGTTCCATTATCTCCTTCAATTTCACAAAGTATGGGTTGTTCTTTGGCCTCACGAAATATAAAGAACCATGCGACATTTCATATATATATAAATACTTATGAAACAGACATTTGGTATAGAATGAAAAAGGCAGAGAAGTACACAAGCTAAATGTATATTGTTCTAAGGGCTACTTCAAAAGGCAAATGGGTAGGCCCCATAAATATTTCGGAACATTCATGTAAAACATTATGGCACGGGCCACTTCAAGCAAATGTTTATTTTTCCTTTCAGCGATTCCATTTTGTTGAGTAGTATCACGACATGAACATCGACGAGAAATACCTTTTTTCTTGCAAAAAAAGCCTTCAAATCAATATTAAAATACTCTGTTCCATTATCCAATCAAAGTATACTAATTTTTGTTTGAAAATGATTTTCAATCATATTGTAAAAATCTTTGAAAATTTTTTCAACTTCAGACTTCTCACGCATTAGATAAATCCAGCATAGACAAGAATGGTTGTCTATAAAAGTCACAAACTATTTTTTTTCGGAACATAGTAGTAACCTTAGAAGGTCCCCATACATCACTAGGAAATAAATAGAATGGTTTTGAAGCACGATGAGGTTTAGAATGATAAATTGCCCGATGACTTTTGGATAACACACAACTTTCACATTGAAAAGACACAGTCAATATTTTTAAATAATAAGAGGAACAAATGTTTGAGATAGGAAAAACTAGGATGGCCTAATCTGCAATGCCACATTATTATTTGTTCTTGAACAGAAAAAGAACAGACACTACTAAAGCCTCGAGCCATGTTAGGACTAGAGAGATTGTCATCAAAATAGTACAGACCATTTATCATCCTCCCCGAGCTCTGGTCCTGACAGGTACAACAAGATTCAAAGAAGGTAACACAACAATTAGAATCTTTAGATAATTTGCTAACAGACAAGAGATTGCGAGCAAGTTTAGAAACATGAAGAACGGATTGAAGATCTATTCTATCTGAGATTTTTATTAAGCCTTTACCTGCAATAGATGAAAAACTACCGTCTGCAATTCTAACCTTTTCATTTCTAGAACAAGGATAATAGGATTTAAATAAACGAGAAGAACTAGTCATATGATCAGAGCCCCTGAATCAATGATCCAAGAAATTTAAAAATATGATTGTCCTCCACAATCTTCTTGTGACGACGGCAATCGTCCACAGATTTCTATTCATAGGTACTAAAGAGATTGAGATCTTGCCACACCCGTTTTAGAGAGTTGAAATATTTGGTAACATTATCCTCTCCTTGACGCAGCTCTCCAAGTTCAGAGTCAACTCAAAAATTTGAGATTGGTTAAAGTCTGAATACATCTGGTCACGTTCTCCCAAATATAACTATCAATTAAGGCAAGAACCTAAGATATAACTGGCCGCGGGATATAAACTGAAAAGCATTGAAAAAAAGAACACAGCTTTCTAGTAAACAAAAGGGAAAAATCATCTTTGGTCTTTTAGTTTTACACCATTTTCATAACAGTTCATTGGATTAATTTAAAATTAAACATTTTAGTCATTGAGTTTTATACCATTTTTATATTTCATCTTTTAAAACTAAACATTTTAGTTCTTGAGTTTTATACCGTTTTCATAATAGGTCCTTAGGTTGTTGAAACTAAAAATTTAGTCATTAAATTTTCGGTTCTTAAAGAAAAAAAAAAAAAAAAAAGTCACCCAAATTGCTTTTCTCCTACCCATTAACGACAAAAAGTCTATCTTAGTAAAAATCTAACTTAGCTATCCAGGTGACGCTCTCACTAGCGTGATTAGTGAAATAGAACGTTGGGGGATTGGCTTGAGTCCAACAGGTTGGCACATCACCATTTTGTGGGATACGGGTGGACAGTGTGTAATGTGACATCAAATGGGTAACATTGCTAATTGGACAGGTAGAAATGTTGGGCGGCCTTTTTTTAAAGAGCCAAAAATTGAAGGACAAATTTTTTAGGTTTAAAACCAATAACCTATTATGAAAACGGTGTGAAACTCAAGACAAAAACTGATTTTTCCCTAAACAAATGAATTGCAGGCATGTACGGCAGGTGGTATTGGACACATTCGGAACGTGCTCATAATAATCATTTTTTTTTTTTACAAGCTTCTCATAAAAGTCATCTTGCTTTAGAGTGCTGCGTACTTGCAAAACACTGCATTGCTTAATGTTTGGAGCTTTGTATGGCTTTTCCCACCAAATGGAGACGAAATATTTTATCATGGCCGGGGCAACTATATCGTCCACAGATGTGCTATTAAATCATTCACAACGCCATGTGCAGGCTTTGTTCAAACACCAAGTGGTGGTTGCTCATGTTGTTGCTGTTTACAAACATGGGCAGCTCTATTGTAGCCATGAATTCAGAAGCCGTTATCATTGAGCCAGAGATGAGAGAGAGAGAGAGAGAGGCTCTGAATAGACATGCATCTTGCATTTTAATTCTTCTTCTTTTTTTTTTCAAAAGGTTCACAATGGATTCATAGTCCCGACTCACTTAACTCGGAATATCTCATGACGTTAGATTCCGCTAACATTAGTGGAACACTAAGGTCTCACACGAACCACAAAACACACCCAACAAGTATCCTAAAAGGGTGGAGGTGTGAGTCTAACCCCGTGGTTTAGGCCAAACCATGCAGTCTACCAATAGACCACCCCCACGGGGTTTTCACACATTTGGATTCAAAGTGAAGAAGTTGCTCTTGCTCTTTCACACTTGCAGCAGAAGATGTAGCTGTCGTACAGCAACTGATGTCTGTCGATGAGATAGACAGCCAATATTCGATTGAGATGGAGAATCATAATTCAATCGGGACAAGAACGAACTGAAGAGCTTCACAATTTAAATGATGTTACTGGGGCTTGTCTTTCCAAGAACTTTGAGATAGTTTTCAATTCTCTCACACAGGTATAAGAAGGCACAATTACAATGGCAGTTCCGAAAGCTTTTCTGTGAAAATTATTTATTATAAAATATCCAAATACTGAAACACATCAAATATGATACGCTAGTAGTAGCAGTGCATTCAACGGATAAAAGGCCAGCAAAAGCTTATCAATCGGGCCAATAGTATACTTACTCTGTTACATCCCACGCAGGCCCGCTTTTTTTTTTTTTTTTTAAGATAAAAAAGGCTCTCAAGGAATGAACCATCATGAAATCAAGCCGAAGTTTACCACCCTTTAAACTCGGAAATTCCACGTAGCGCAGGATCACCATAGCAAGATGAGACTACTGTGATTCAAACTTTTATTGAGAGCAAATCCTGAGTTCTAAATACAGTTTGAACACCACTAAGCTACCACTCCCGATGATATGCAGGCCACTTGGCCTGCCTCAATGTAGCCAGGAATTTTCTTTCCCCTACGGTCTGTACACCTCAACTTGAAAATATCTACCAAATTAAGATATTTCGAAATATCTACAAATGACGATACAGGAAGCTCATAGAAGACTTCTTAACTTCCCGAAGAAGTAAACGAGTGTTACAAGTGACTGACGCAAGGGAGATGTGTGGCAGCTCATGGGTCGTTGGTCAAGGAGGACAGATGTGGAGAGCTTGCTGGCAACCACTGGTCCCTCAAGCTCGTATTTAATCAGGTTAGTCTGAATCAGTGTTAGAAAATAAGAAATACGAAGTTAGTATTCATTCGCATACACTAAATGCAACACAGAAGCCAGAGTCCTAGATGTCAAATAGCGCACGTATACAGATACTTTCCGGGGAGATTACCATGCAGACAATGCAATATTATCCTTTGTCGATAATCAGAATGCAATAAGAGATATATTAATGGCAAGCTTAGTGCAGGTCTTATGAATCAGGATAAGTTCCTTGAGGTGTCAATACATCAAATATGTAAAATCCGCCCAAAATAATGGCTATCATTGCAAACTCTATCATACACTCCCAAACCTTATATTCATTAGAGTCTATACATATGTATTCTCTTACAGATGACTCATGATTATGCAGAAAAATAACTAAAGTCTGCTACCTGATATTTAGCACTCTGCAACTGGAAATGCAGACCCAATTTTGTCTCCAAGACGATAGCACTTGATATCCACGGGATATGGACCCAGCTCAACGTGATTGTCCTCTTCGCCCACATAGAAACACAGGGTATATAAGGCAATTTCAAATTCAGGGCTCACCCCGATCAAAGTGCTTGACACGGATTTGAGCACTCCATTCCATTCAAATTGAACTGTAAGCAACTGGGTGTCGGAGTCTGGCTGCAAGTTGGAATAGGCGACAGAAAAATCTTTAAACAAGAAGGGGTTGCATTGTATTGTGGGAGAAAAATTTATCCAGGAGATATATTAATGTGTCCCCATGATTTTCACATTTACTTTTATCATGATCTGTCCTCATTCTATGATAGGATATACTCTCTGTTGCTGAATATTTCCCAGATAACTTACTGGTCAATGTTTATCTTGAGCAACACATTGATATTCCCCACAGTCAAATGGTCACCTTACAGCCAGACTTATGAAAAGCTTCAGCTCTAAAAAGAAGCACTATCTAAAACGTAACAAAAGAACAGAGTCCATTGGTTGCTTGACCAGCAGCTGTTATATCTCACCAAATTGCTCATCAAATTAAACTAGATTAACGTGATATCTCACCAAAAAAAAAAAAGCTAAATCCCATATGCAATAAATACTTGTATTGGCCAATCAAGAAAAGGAAAAAATGGTGTGAGGCTCATATTTCAGTACGGTCCAAAAAGACAACTCATTTTTACCCAATCAAGGAAAGGACAAAATTCTGTTTGGATATTTGACAAATCGGGCTCCTCCATTGCCAATCTTCTTGAGATGTCATGGACATTATGGTCCTTTTGAGTTTTTAGGATACCAGTTCATATGTGGTTACCCCATCATCTTGACAAGGAATTCCTTCAAAATTTGGAGTCAAGAAGTTCATAAAATTTTCAAGACCTTTTTTGTTTTTACATCTCTTAGTTTTATATATTTTTTTCTCTTCCAATGGGACATTATTGACATTTCATAAACATTCTGTTGCAAATTTTGAGATGAGATGACTAGAAAACCCATTTGATAACGTCTTAAACTTCGTGGATATATTTGGAACCCATGAATCTTTTTGATACTGCACCGAATCACAGAGTGATGTTTAATATTTTCTCCCTCTATGAAATTAAGAATACTCAACTATAATGCTAGACAGGACATTGAAACATAGAGCTCTTGCAGTGAAAACAAAAACCATCCAAAGTATTAAAGCTATCTCATAATGCAATACTCACTCTATCCAGACAAAATAATGTATATGCCCAATCGGAAGAAAAGCTGGTAAGGAAACAATAACTGAGTTGAGGATGACACTGTTATTTGAAAATTTGAAAAGTTCTCTCTACTCCACAGTTTACTTAGTATACAAAAAGGAAGAGAATGATATCAGTGACTTACGAGCTGCCCACGTCGTCGAGGAAAAATATAACCTTGATAGTTCACCCTGCCTTTAGCTTCTTCAAGGTAAAACTGGCAAGAAAGAGAACAAAGATAGGTTAACACTTTGCATTCATTGAGAAACCTGAATGAAGTAATGAATTCTAGGGTGCTGGACTAGAATGAAATTGGGGACAAATTATAGGACAAAGTCAATGTATTTAGGTGAATTCTGACTAAAATCAACAAGCAAAAACAATTATTACCCCCATAAGGTTTCTTACAGGCAGCGGGAATATTTTTTAAAGAGTTAATCCTTCAGTAGACATCTATTTCAAGCTTTTCTTAAAGATCATATATTGTTTCTCCAGAAATCCATACTCATTGACAAGTCCAATGTCTGGTTTTCCCGTTTTCATAAGAATGTCAGTTTGTGAAATGTCTCCACAGTGCTCTAACCCACAGCTCCATTTGACTCCTCTCAGGATATAATTGAAAAACTCTCCAGAAATAAGCAAGAACGAGATCTAGGAAAGTATGAGTAACAAGACAAACACCTGAAGCCAGTTATGGAAGCCGGAAACCTCTTTTTCACCACGTTGCTTGATTTCTCCAACAAAAACATGTTCAAAAGAAGAAGAGGAACCAGATGTACCACCACGGCGATAGAGGTCAAACCAGAGACTAGTCATCGTTCTTTTGAAATATTGATAGTTCTCAGATATAATGCCCTTGGATGAGAGATACTTGTGAAGATACTTGATTGGTGCAGTTTTACTAATTTCTTCTATGAATGCAGCTTGCTCTTGCCTCTCCTCTGATGTGACAACTTCTCTGCACCCTTCGTCTGGGTTGTAATTGTCTAGAAGAGAACAGAAACGAGCAAAAGTAGGCCTCCTGAATACATCTTCATTCACCCAACTGAACAGGCTTCCTTGTGCCATATCGTCCTTTTGGTAGACCTTCTTCCCCTCACCACAGTCAATTTCATAGTCCTTACCAGGTACCAAACGATTCATATCAAGGTCCCAAAGCTTGTTGAAAGCTTGTGAGAGGTCAGCAAGCTCCTCTTCCGCAGGTTCTAAGTAAGCACCACTTTCAACCTCATCAGAGTATTCTTGCTCACTTGGAGGCCGTCTGAATTCATGCCAGTGATCCATCTGAATCTGTTAATGTTTTGATCTCAGTGAATCACTTACATCCATCATAAGAATAAATCTTGTAAGTAAATTATAACAAAGCACCTGATCATGCTACACATTAGATCACGACAAGCAAACCGAGCTTCTTTGTGCAACTTGCTAAAATAAACTATAAACTACGGCCAAACTTTTTGTTGATCAAATCCACAAAATTTGGATTGGTATGATTCTCAAGGTAAGATGTCCAATATTCCAGCCAAACAGCATCATTAAAGCCCAAAACATGCCCCAAAAAAAATGATTAAACAGGATAAACTGAACACTTTGTGCTGCACTACTAATACTCTATCTAAAACCAAACAAAATTTACACCTCTCTCTAGTCAATTTTCGTACCCCGGCAATGTCTGAAAATCATGCAAGCACGAATCCAGTAAAATTCATAAGTATGTAGTGTAATTTTTTCTTAAAGTGTGAGATAGAATTCATAAAGTATAGAAAAAACCTTGATCTTTTGAGTGCTCATTCGAGCTGTTCAGCGTTGAGCAGTCGTTCCAAAACTGTGCGATTCCCTCTCCATCTTAAC